>CM040172.1:22840187-23262687 GCA_022606695.1 Vaccinium macrocarpon
AGGAACGAGGGTGTAGAGAGACAGAGAACGAAGAAGAAGAAGATGATTCAGTACTGATGGAATTTTGTTGTTGTTGATGAGTTGGGTTTATGGTTTGAGGATCGAAGGAGAGAACGTCGAGAGTTCGTTGAATGGAAGCTGATACGTCTAGTAGAGTTGTGGCGTAGTGGGTACGGGAGATGGCGGATGGAGTGTTGAGAGAGAGAGCGATGAGGAAGAGAAGGGGAAGCAGGAAGCACTTTTCCGCCATTTTTAGTGAGAGAGGGAGAGACAGAGAGAGTTCCGCAGGAAGGGAGAGTGGGGGGGCTTGGGATTTTAAAGCGGATGAGAGAGAGAGAGAGAGAGAGAGAGAGAGAGAGAGAGAAAAGAGGGGCAGATGTACTTTCTGTTGGAGATAGTATTATCAAGTGCATGTAGCTTTTTACTACAAATAACACTTGGGTTGGATCAGACAGAAAAGGTTAAGGATCATCGGATGGCGATCGTAGACTTTGGCTAAATTTGATTTTTTAATTTATTAGATTATTTGATTTTGTTCTTATTCAATTTTTTTTCATTTGTTAGTTTTCGGTCGATTTTTTGAGGTTTATTAGCTTGTCTCGACGAGAGGAATCTAAAAAGTATAAAATTATTAGCCAAACTTAAAGTTTTGTGAATAAAGACAAAAATAAACCAAATTGGTTTATTGATTTATTGGTTTTTTGGTTTATTTTTGTCTTCATTCACAAAACTTTAAGTTTGGCTAATAATTTTATACTTTTTAGATTTTTCTTGTCGAGACAAGCCAAGAAACCTCAAAAAATCGACCGAAAACTAACAAATGCAAAAAAAAAATTGAATAAAAACAAAATCAAATAATCCAATAAACCAAAAAACCAAATTTAGCCAAACTATGCCGATGTGTGCGGCTCACAAGTGGTACGGAAAAGATGTGAGGAACAGTGAAGTAGAGGTAGTAGTATGTCCGTTGGGCGTAGAAAACAAGAAGATGTGTTTTTGTTGTTGGTATAAACACTCCTAAAAGCATTTAAAGCGGGGGAAAGGAGGCATGGTACCTGCTCGAAATCAAAAAAGTGGGGCTACCGTCGTAACGTATTGCAGGATACTGATTAGGGACGGGTATGGCCCTTTCGTCCAATTTGTCCGTATCTTATTTGATCTGTATCTTGAATAAATCGGTTACTCTTTCTGTCTATATTTGTTGATCTATTTTCGATATTTGTGTCATGTCTTTAATTGTTTATATATTTTAATTTATAGTACTTTTATGATTTTAAAAAACTCGTATAATAGAATTAGTGAAGAGCTGTTAAATAAGATTTATATTGCATATTTTTAGAAATTCACAGTGACAAATATGTACAATTTTTTAACGTGCTATGAATAGTGAAAGTGGACTAATAAACATGGACGAAGAGAGTATTTATTTTGGAAATTAAAAAAGTGTAGGGATTGCTGTGAAAAAATTGGAGACAGGAGGAGATGGAGATAGCAATATCCTATCTCATCTACCTCTCCTAATACTGACGACAGAAAATTAACTCCATCAATGCTCGACCTATTCATCAGTGCTTTGGATGCGGACCTTTTAACAATTAGGTGTGGTAAACTTATAGCACTAATTTTTGGGTTTTGTTTATGTAGTACTTTTTTAGCTAGTGCCAAGTGTCGTAGAAAGAAAAAATATATGAACCAATTTGGCAAAAAAGGTTCACAAAGTCGAAATAAGTGAGATGAATCAGAAAAACAAAGAAAAGAAACAAATAACGTATTTTTATTTTTATTTTTATATGAACTCTTAAAGAAATATAGGCTAAAATTACTAAAATCTTTTGCAATACAAAAAGATTTACAAAGTTTCTCAGTTATGCCCATCCAAAATGTTTTGAAGTTTCGTTATGTCAACATATCTACATCAAACTGTTATCTATAATCATAATTGCGGTTCACAAGATATGAAGGCTTACGGAAAAAAAATAGTAGAAAAAATGTTTAATGATTTAAAAAGTCAATCTAGTCGAACAATATATATAATTGGAAGTAAAAGTATGCGTTTCATTTGTTATTTAATTTTTTTATATTATGCAAAAGGCATACCTATGGTGAAGTATACCTTTACATTCCCAGGAATCAATGTGTTGGAGCAATAAATTAAAGAAATTAATTTTGTCACTTAGATTATTAACCGCAGTCGAAAAAGGGAGTGTTGGACTTGATTGTTTGGCACTCTCCTTTTAGAGTGCGGTTAGTAATTTGAGAAGTGGCAAAATCACTGTCTTAAATTAAGGATGAATACTAAAAAGTCAGTAAGGTCTTTACAAAAAGAAGTCAAGCAACTCATGTAAAATAATACTTTTTCCTATGTATCATGAGGTCATTTTTGTCTTTCAACCACCCAAAGTGACAGTGTCTACATCGCTTAAGTGAGAGGCAGCGGCGGAGCTACCATAGGGTTTGGTAGTTTGCCTTGAATCAAATAGTTATTGTTTTTAATGTATTTCAATCAAGTAGCTCACACAACTATGCAAATATGTTGTTTGAAAATAAGGTTAATATTATCTACTTTACATAGGATCTGTACATAAAGGTTCCACTTCAATAATCAAAACCACTTTTTAATGTCTTAACATTTTAATATTTTTTGTAAAATAAATATCTCCACTAAATATCTATAATAATCAAATACCAGTTGAATAAAGTCATAAGATATGGCTTTAGAGGGATCTATGGTAGAGGTCTCAATTGGAGGAATGGTTGCTTTGACACTCTACTTGGGAGGCAATCCAGCTCCAGAGGAAGTCATTGTCATATCTCCTTTTGTTGGAGGCTTCTTGATTGTGGTTTTGCTGCAAGGTTGGATCCAACGTTCTCACTTGTTTCTCTTGACTTCTCCCGAGATGGGACCTTTTTCTTCTTACTCTTTTGCAAATCTTTGGACCTTTCACTTGAAACGGGTTATTTTTTAATTAACGACGGGTCTCCTGAAAAGAAGAGCCGTGATTAATAAAGACCCATATTGCACAAATAATGGTAAGGAGATAAAACATACCTTAACCAGTTTTTGTTTTGGTTTCCTGCGAGGTGTTTTCCTTCTTTAGATTCACTCTTGTCTTCTTCCATAGCTTCTTCTTCCTCAGATACAGATGCAAATTCCGCTTGGAAGATGCAAATGTAAGTAAGCGAAATGGTAAATGCAATAGATAAATGAATTTCACGATGATATGTTTCTAAACTCGTTGGGCACTATTTATAACCCTAACTGCCCCTTTCTTATAAAAATCTTCTATTTCCCATTAGGGGCATCAGTCTTAACTACCGTGACTCTTTTATTTTCTGGATATAACTCATACATGCCATCCCAAGCTAGGGTATTAGCAGGAGTGTCACGCCCTTAAATTAATAACATAATTAGCCCTTAAATAATAGTAAATATTCCCATAACTCAGTCCTCAGCCTTCTCATAAGTCAAAGTTTTACATAGTTCTAAGTCAACGGGTACTCGTACCCCAAATACATAAGTGATAATCATGTCAAAGTTATTACACCATTGAATTGTCAAAATATTGAAATAAATATAGTTACAAAACCATTTACCCATAATACAAATTTATAAATATGATCAAATAACTCCTTTTCAATGAGCTTTCAAAAGTATGCAATCACATGCCATGCATCCATGTCATGCTCCTTGCTGGTTACTTGAAAATGATAGGATGAATTCACTAGCGCAATAGGAAACATATTCTACGAATGCTAAATGTATAGAGAATGAAATGTGCATAAGGAAATGACAATTTATGAACCAAATGACCAAAGTATACTACGGATGATTAAACCAAGTGACATGTTTCCACGAAGTACCCAAGCGTTCAACTGACCCATTCGTCAACCTTTATCCTATCTCAAACGTGTCATGTGTCCAAGCTCACCAATTCTCCGTGTCATTCATTTATTTCTCATTACCCATTCATTCACAATAACAACCAATTATAATTATAGGAAATTGTCCCTTTGTCGGATTTCGCAGGCTCTGTTCCCTCATTACCTATGCCCAGGGACGTACTGTGTTACGCCCTTAATTTTCAACATAAATAACAAACATTTTCTCTCCATGGAATACCTCAATAAAGCTCACATCTTAATCCAAGGTTATACATAGCCCTTCAAAATTACAATAGATGAAAAATTTTAAATCGGTATCCATATCCCACATAAAACATGTCTTAGAGGATTACATTCTTTCAAAAAAAAAAGCAATGGTTTTACAATGCTTCAAAAGATTCTTCATGCTATGTTCTCATTATATCATGCACATCAAACACTCCATCTCTTACTCCAAGCAACACTTGAAATAGCAAAGGAGTGAGCATTCACTTCGCCCAATAGGGATCCCCTTTTTTGATACACATTCGTAATTACGTAAACGAGATATATAATGAATAAGAGGCATAATATAAAGTTAATATTCCCAAATAAATTTCCAAGCGTATCATTTAGTCATAGCAACAAAGTAATAACACTTCACCTGTCGCCCACGCACCCTTCTACGTCACAACTTTCGATAACTAACCATCGAACTTTCCTCTAAACACAAGATAAATCATAGTTTGACTACTCATCGAATCTTCGTACATTTTCCTTGAATTCTAATCAATGGAGTCCAACCATTTTCACAAAACAAGTTCACCTTTCTCATTTGTTCATCATTACCAATCTTGAGATATTTAGAACCTTTTTTTTTTAGTTTTTTGGGCCTCGTGGAACCCATACTCAAGATTCACATGTCCATGTCTTTTGTTTACAAACAATGCTCAAATTCCCTCTTTAGTGTACAACGAATGTATTAGTTAACCCACGGATAGTATTATCAAATACCCAACCAAGTATTTTTATCAAACATCCACCACATGTTCAATCAATTCACAAGCGTTCAAGCATTTCAAGCTCTCATGTGTCCTACACGTATCCAACTATTTCACAATTATTCAACAAATGCCCTCGCACCTACAAGTATCCATGTATCCTACAAGTACCCAACCGATATTCCTCGTACCTCACTAGTACCCATATGTCCTATAAGTATATTACTAACAATCCGTGTCTCTCTAATATCCAAGTGCTAGCATCCCAAGTACTCAACAAATATTCTAACATATCTTGCGTGTATCACGTGTCTCTCGAATGCCCGAGCATCCCTCAAATATAACCTGAGTGTCCACATCGTTTAGATTCATGCCATTCATCAATATAACATTTGTTGTTCGAGAACCCCCTATCGTTTCATTCATGACTCATGAGTTTTGTAAAGTTCTTTTTAATGACTCACCGAGTGTCGATTCACATATCTAAAGTGATTCATGTATCTTTTCCCGTCTATATCCTTCCATCTAACCACATTTACATATGTTTCTTTTCATTTCTTATCAAGTCAAGGATTTCTTTAGCACTACATTCTCTACGTGTTCAATGGATTTTTAACACTAATCAATTTTGACAACCAAATGTTCATTTTCATTAAAGTTCATCTAAATCCCCTTATGTGTCATTTCATAACACATGCACACCCCAAGTTACAACTCCAACAATGTCACATGTCCATTACCTGACTTAAGAGCTTGTCTATGGTTCTCATTACGTATCGTGTCCCATTTAAATAAACTACAATTAATAAAGGGGTGTCGCATTCACACATGCACAACGTCATGTGTCCACACAAATGATGATTAGAAGGATCGGAGGGATGTATGAGACATCAAATGTTCATGAAGGGAACTAAGGATGAAAATACAGTTTTTCAACATTTCCCAGCCGGTTGGATGATTTAGCCCAACTGGTTGGGCCAAGGCAGATTCGAGGCCGAATTTCTGAGACTCCCAACCGATTGGAGTATTTGACTCTACTGGTTGGGAAAGTCCAGATTTCACAGATTTTCGCCAATGCGTGGAATTCTAACCCAATACTCAAAACTAACGCTCAAGCCTAGATTTTATGGCACAAATCAACAAACAAACATTAAGGGAGATAGAAATATCAATTAGGCAAGAGATTTAACTAATTTCATGAATCCAAAGGAATTTAGATCATAACTTTAGATCAAGTGGGTTTTCAAGGAAATCATGAGAATACATGTTCAATCAACCAATATATGACACAACCAACCTCAAAGTACTTAGTAATCAAGTAAGAAACCCCTACCTCAAGGTGTTTAAGCTCCAACCCAAGTTCTTGAACAAACCCTAACCTCCAACTTCTTGAAATTCTCCAAAAATCAGCCCTTTCAGGACAACAACTCGCAAAACTCGAGCTCTAGATATATATATAATATAGGGTAAACTTCTAGTCCGGACTTTTAATTTCCGGACTTTTATACAAAAAAATTTTTGACGATCCGATCCGTCCAATGTGTTCAGAAGGTGTTTTCAAGGGCCCTCGCGGAAGATTTTCAAAAAAAAACACCGGGAAGGGCTTGATCCAAGCAGTTTTCGCAAAAACTTTATAGTTTTTGCGAAAACTGCTTGGATCAAGCTCTTTCCGGTATTTTTTTTTGAAGATTTCTCGCGTGGACCCTAGAAAATACCTTCTGAACACATTGGACGGATCGGATTTTCCAAAAAAAATTTGCAACACAAAAAAACCCCATTTTTTCCTTAAATCCGGGAGTGTGGATTAGAAAATCCACCTATATATATATATATATATATATATATATATATATATATATATATATATGAAGGATCTATGATGTGTTGTGTGGGTTTTGAGTGAGGGCTTGAGTTTTGTAGAGAGAGGGAGAGAAAATTTCAACGTGGAGAGGGAGGGGTGAGAGCCGGCCTTCAAAATGGGGGAGGCAGGTGTGTTTCTCTTTCCTCGTCTTCCTATTTATAGTGCAAAAGTCCTCTAGTCACTTGTGCATTGCTATTTTTCCCAATGTCACATAATATGACGCATTAACCCACTCTCTAACTCCAAAGTATAATTCCATTTAAGTCCCCAACTTTTATTCAAAAATATTTTACACAAATTTTCGAGTCTTTACACGCTAAATGGTGGCCCTAGTATTCACATTACCATATTCATCCATTTATTCCAAGTTCATTCATTAAACCACAATTTAACCAAGCATGTATCTCATATTCGCCACCATCATCATTATATGCTAAACCAACTTCTCATAGTGCGTGTCCATCACGTGTCGTTAACTTTTCAATCATACTAATTGTCATAAATCCCAACGTCACATTGGAAGAAGGTATGAAGGGTTTTCTAAGGAAAAACATCAAACACATGAAGATGCGAGCGAACAAGGACTAATCAAGCATCAAGGAATAGCTCAGAACAAAGTCAAATTTTGGGGAACAAACTAGAAATCCCATCCAAGCAGGTTCCAAAACCGCCGGATCGGAAATTACAGATTGGGCAGTTTTGACAGATTTTGCAGATTTTTTTCCTAAAGGAAGGGATTTCAACCTAAAGTCAAATACAAGGTCCAAACTCAAATGTGATGCTTCCAAACAACAATTAAGCATAGATGGATAATAGAACATCAATCAATTGAGGGATTTAACAATCAAATGTGTAGATCAAAGGTCAATCAAGATCAAAACCCATTTTCATGATAATTTTCAAAAGTTACTAGAAATCTAGGGGCAAGGCAATGAATATAGCAACAAATCAACAATATACACTTAGAGAAAGCAGAAATTTATTCCCTACCTCAAAAATCAAGCTTCAAATGGGTGAAAGAAGAAAACCCTAGCCCTTTTTCTTGCACCCTAACCAAAATACACCTTCTCCAAGCGAAACCAAAGAGATTCAAATTCTAAATAGTGCATAGATAATGGATCTTGGGGATATGGAGTGTGGGAGGTAGATTTGTGGAGGAGTTTGAAGAAATTTTAGAGAAAGGAAAGGAGAGAGGGTGCCGAACCATATATATAGAGAGAGAAAGAAATAAAGAGTTTTGTTTGAAATTTTTTCCCTAACATTTCCTTATATACATCTCCTTAATTGCACACACGCACACCCTTGTGATTCAAATGTGTTTCACATGCACTGAAATGCTATACCAAACTCACATTGGCCCCCATTTCAATTATTAAATCATTTCCTCACATTTCCCCAATATTATTTTCGGAAAAACATTTAAAAGGACGGGTCCTTACAAGGAGTAAATGAGGTATTAGGTATGTCACGCCCTCGAAATTTTAAAGGATTACTCATAGAGAAAATCAACGTGGACGGTCGACAAGTCCGCGGGTCACGTCAAAGTCCGAACAAAATATATAAATGTCAAAGTCAACAAGTTACAATAGTCTAAGGGTACCCGAGAACCCAAATATACAAGTACATAAATTTAAAGTGTGTTTACAATCCCATAGTCAAAAGAGAAGATTCAATCAAGTTACAAAGTCATCTTGGCAAAATATTTCTTCTAAGATGATAAGGTAACTCCTCCATTAACTTTCAAAATAATGCATGGATGCACTCCAAACACGCATGGTCATGTTCCTTGATGGGTACCTGAAATTGTAAGGATGAGCTCACTAGCCCAGTAGAAAAATATCTAATACTCCTAAGCGAAATGAGATGCATATGGATGATAGACGAGAAAGCACAAGCCATGCAACAATAGTTACAAAAGAGTTGGTATGTTGATAGGACTAGAAAGGGTCACTTAATCAACTAGATTCCATTTACTCTCGTCCCTCGTACCCGTTAACACCCGACATGTACCTGACACATCTCATGTGTCCTACACGTTCGATATATACCTATCTCATTTCTTTCAACATTCAATTATTCTCCGGGCATGCCATATAGGCCCCGTGTCACTCCGGGTATGCCATAAAGGCCTCGTGTCACTCCGGGCATACCCTTTCGGGGCCCTGTGTCACTCCGGGCATACCCTTTTGTGCCCCATGTCATCATTACCACATTTGTACTTTATTAAGTTCATTTCATGCTCGTTAATACCATTACGGTGTCCACATGTCTTCTCATCTTACTTTCATGTCTTACTTTTACGCAAAACTCGTGTTTCGTGTTACCCGAATGTGTCCCTAAAGGAGATTTTGACCCGAGTGTCGAGGGTGTCCAAAAGATCCTCTCAGACCCTAACATGTGTCCAACAACTTCACAAACGAGCCACAAATAACGAATCACGATTCATGAAATTTTTCAAAAAAAATATAGGTGTCCTATCGATAGGAGGCTAGGTCCTATTGATAGGAGAGAGATCAGATTGGCCACTACTGAAGCATCAAAAAGTCCTATCGATAGAAGGTAAAGTCCTATCGATAGAAGGTAAAGTCCTAGTGATAGGAGATCAAGTCCTATCGATAGGAAAACCATCAGAATGGCCATAACGAAAAATGTAAGGCTCCTATCGATAGGGGATGAAGTCCTATCGATAGGATAGCACCAGATCCAAAATTTTACAACTCAAGGGGTGATCCATGGGGCTTTCTATTGGCATTTCTTGGTTCCATTTGAACATATTAAGAGGACAAAGAGGTTCAAACAACAAATTAACACAACACATCACCAATGTACAAGATTTGCTCAAAAAAATCAACAAGATAAGGAAAACTTAGCAATCCCATGACTATACAAACATACACACAACATTTACACTTAGAAGGGTTAGATATTTCCCTACCTCAAGTGAAGAAAAGTTTAAGACCCAACTTGACTCTAAGCCCTAGCTTCCAATCTTCTAAAATTCACCAAATTAAGCTTTCCCAATGCCAAGAAAAGAGGAACTCAAGCTCCAATGATCAAATATTGAAGGATTTGTGCAAGGGTTGGGTTGGATTGTGGTGATTTTGGGGAAATTTGAGAGGAGAAATGAAGAACAATGGTGGAGTAGAGAGAGGGAGAGGGGGCTGGTGAATTTGGGGGAGGATGAGAAGTGATTTTCTCACTCCTCTCTCACACCACATATAATACTTTAAAGAAATAACACCTCCGGTCCCCGTACTAGCTTGTGTATTGTTCTAAGGCCCCAACTAATCAAACACACTCATTAATCTATCACTTAAACATTTTAATCAATTCCTCACATTTTCTCAACTTTATTTTCAGAAAATAATTAAAAACACGGGTCTTTACAGGGTATAGGTTTCCCATATGGTTTTTTGAGAGCTTCAAGAGTAGGCATATGGTGCCTTGATGGAGTGGATGTAAATATTTTCCACCAGGCAGTGGCAGCTAAATCATTTCTCCTATTCTCAATCTCAGACATTCGTGTTTTCCTAACTTCTTCCATGGCTTCAAGATTACGTGGGTTCCATTTGCATTTAAAGAAAGTTTCAAATTTTTGAATGGATTGATAAATGCCAAAGTGGGAAGGCATACTTGCCTTTTTATTTGATAGGGTTTTAGTTTTTGGCTTCTCCAGAGCTTTAGCTATTTTTGCCAAGTTTTATTTCTTCATACCTCCCCGAAACCCCGATGATGTAGGTGCCCGAAAACTCGATTGGCTATGAGATGATTGGAATTGCTCTCTTGATCTCTTTCTCCCTTGGCTCCCATAAGACCTCGTAGGTGCACTCACGGTTGCTTTGATACCAAGTTGTCACGCCCTCGAAATTCAATGAATATTACAAAAAGAAATTCCACGTGGACGGTCAACAAGTCCACGGGCCACGTCAAAATTCCAGGTTGTCTAATCAAAGTCAGCATCAAAAGGGGTACAATAGTCTATGGTCACCCATTCCCCAAACCTAAATACACAAGTCTTACAGTTATTACAGATCAAAGTCAAAAGATTTAATACGAATAAGTTACAAAATCATCTCTTCAAAATTATAAACTCAAGATGATGAGGTAACTCCTCTTTAAGCTTTCAAAAGATGCATGCAATCACTTCATGCACACCCAAATCATGCTCCGTGCTGGGTACCTGAAAAATGATAGGTTGAGCCCATTAGCTCAGTAGAGAAACGTCTACCAAAACTAAACACAATGAAACGTAGATGCGAGATGAGACATGAGGATGAAAGCTAAACAAGATAACCGAGATTTTACAAGAGTCCAACGAGGTACATATAAGTTTATAAATCCCTTGTTCTCACCCAACTGTACCCAAAGTATACCCGATATGCGTCCTCTCTTATAAGTGTCTAATTCTTCCGATGTGTCGCATCAACCATTTTATTTAAATTAGATCTTTAGAAATTCCTCACGACATGTCCATAGGACGATCCAAGTATCATTCCGGGCTATCTTTCGACCCCGTATAATCTTCCCCTCGGCCAAGGCATATTCCTCACGATACGCCCATAAAACGGCCCGAGTATCATTCCGAGCTACCTTTCGGCCCCGTATCAAGAGTTTCAAGTTCTCATTTTAATTCACATTCTTTGGTTTCGCACAAGTGTCATCATATCAATCATACCTCGGATCGTCACCCAAGTTCATGCAATTCGTCAAAAAATCTTCAATTTGCATATATCAAGTGTGTGACCATGTAGGTGTCGTACAAAAATAAAACTGAGCCACCAATTATACTAGGATAGGCTAGGGACGAGTTATTCAACGAGTTGTGAGGTATAAGAGATGATTACGCCAAGTAATAACACGAACAAGCGACCGAAATCGACGAAAGCAAGTTTTGGTGAAGTGAAGGGGAGAGTGGATTGATCCACTGTGGGAGTGGATCGATCCAGAACGAGAGTGCATCGATCCAGAACGAGAGTGGATCAATCCACTTTGGTCCGGAGCAAAACAGAAGGTTGTGGATCGATCCAGGTGATGAGTGGATCGATCCACTTTGAGAGTGGATCAATCCACTATGATCCGTAACTCCATCAGAAGGTTTTCGATCGATCCAACCCAAAAGTGGATCGATCCAGAGACCTCACGAGCAGATTTTTGACAGCAACAAGGGGATTTCAATGGGCTCCAAACCAAAGCAAACATGTTTATGATCAAAAATCAACACCACAAGCTACAAGAGGGTATTGCAACAACTAGTTTACGTCAAACAACAACAATAAGCATTAATCAACATCCAATTAAATTCATGGAGCTAGAAAATGGATTTTTGAAGAAGATAAAAGGGATTAAACAAAGATGAGTATAATCTACACATCATACACTTCAAAACACTTAGCAATGGTAGAAATCTCCCTACCTCAAGGTTTAGAAGCTTGTGAATAAAGGATGAGCAAAACCCTTACTTTTTTTCCAATACTCCAACCGAATCTCCTCATTCCGGTGTGAAATGAACCAAACCCGGGCTTCCAAACACGTGTAGGAGTCTAGTATTGGTGAAGGTTTTGAAGGAATTAGAGGTTTTTGGGTGAAATTTGTGGAGAAGATGAAGAAGATGGAAGAAGGAGTAGAAAGGGAGAAAGAAACGCTATGTAGAGGAAGAGAGAGGTGTGTGTGTGTGTGTTATGAAAAAAATTAGTCAAATACTTGTATATACACCCCCCAAGATGCACTACACCCCCCTAAGTTTCAAATGCATTTTAAAAATGCCCCCAAGCATAAACTACCATCAAATTGGCCCACTTTAATCTAATTTCAATTCCTCACAATTCCTCAACTCTTTTTTTTTATTTAAATAATAACTAAATTAATTAAAGTCTACGGGTCTCTACAGATATTCCATGGGTTTATTTCAAAAGGACAAAACAATGGTATCGAAACATCCGAATGTTGAGGTCCTAACACATGGATGTTCAATAGGCAGTGTGTGGGTGTTATAAGGGGTAGGGTACGACCAGGTGCCCTAAGGTCTTGATATCATTACCTCATTGATTTACAAGTCACTCCCGCTACACTGGTGTCCATTCATGTGATGTTGAATTCAATACGCATTTAATGTTGTTATGGTTTAATGGTTAATGGAACCTAATTGAAACTGATATTGATAATTATTATGTTGAAATTCTTTTTGATATAATTTTTGTTTCATAAATTATGCCCATGGAAAAACTTGTAACTTTAGTATACCGTAATTCTCACTGAAATGGTTTTTGACCATTTCATGACAACAGGGATAAAAGGGCTGGCTCACTAGTATCGTGTGTTTATTCCGGGTGCAAGTGTGATTGGTTTTTTTTTTTTTTAGTAATTTGGAGTGGAATTTGTAATAAAATATGAGATTGTAAAATTGTGGGATTGTAAGTTTAAAAATATATTTGATTTGGTGGTACCAGATGGCCACAAGTTTGTAATAATGCCAATGGGCAAATTTCATATTTGTTGCACTTTGTATCAGCTCTGAAGATATTTATTTAAATAATTTTGTTTTCTCTAAAAGAAAAGCTTGGTAGTTTTATAAAGTTTTTTTTACAAATTTGAGTTAATAAAGGCCTGGGGTGATTTTTAGTCACTAGCCAGTCACGGATTTTTACCATTAGAGTTTGGGTCGTGACAGGGAGCCAAGGCAATTTCTTGCCCAAGGGATAAGACCTTAGCCAATTCAATGGAATCTTTGGTTATTTTCAAGCCACTGGTACAGAAGATGAATTTATTCACCCAAAAGATCAAAAAAAGCGATATTTTCTGAATCAGAGACGGGCTCAGAGTTATTAGTGACAAAGTTGTGGTCTAAGAATATCTTAAAGGTAATATCTTTCCTTTTGAGGTATTCAAACTCAATTTCAGGGCACACTAGGGCATCGTTAGCCTCTATTCCATGTGGATGGAGGCTAGTTATAAAAGTCACGTCCTGAAGGTAGGCAACATCATACCACAATGGAAATGAAAGGCGTTGTTGCTAGTGGACCAAAAGAAAGCCAACGAATTAAGAAGATGAGCATCAAGTTTAGGTATTCCAATGCTTAACATAGTAGCATTATACATGCCAACTTTTTCCCAGATTTTTCCTTTAGATTTTACAACCCTAATCAGCCATTTATCATAATCAGGGGTCGATGATACCCAAAGTTTGAAAGGTTCGGATGTAGAATAATTTCCCTAGTCGGGTGCCCAATCATTAGTTGATCGGGCAAGTGGAAGAGCCTCAAAGTGTGGGTAATACTCTTTAAGGAAGTCAAGAAAATCAGTAAGAAAGCAAGGTCCTAAACCATGCTTATCTAAACCAAAGGAATGGCTATGGTTTTTATCGGCATGAGGTACATGGAATAGTACTCGTTCAGTGATGACGGGTTTCTTCTCTTCAATCAGACGTTTCATCACAGTGCCTAAGTTGTTAATATCTTCTACTGAAGCGTGCTGGCTCGGAGTGATACCATGGAGTTGAATTTTGCTACAATCGAGTTGTGGTTTTTTGGCTTTGGAAGTGAAAAGGTAAAGGTAGAGAGAGATTTTACTGTAGGTGTAACTTTTTCTCTGCCCGATGAATTTGTAGACGGCTTGAGGCGTGTGGAAGTGGAGATTAATGCGAGTGTTGGAAAAGGTTTTAATACTTTAATTACCGACCGTTGATATTGCAACACATGGAAAGGGATAATGGTAAGAGAGACCTCGCATCTTCAAATTCTATCTAGCCGTTATCTCCTGCTGTAATGGATCAATACCCCTAAGTTATCTTATGTTTGCATTTCCAAAAATAAACTCCATTTCTTTTGAAAATTGAGTGTGTTTAGTTGGGGGGAGGGGGGCAATGTTTGTACCATATCTAGACGGTACATGTGTCACAAAATTAAAGAGGAAAAATTGTTGAAATCTGCTATGGCAAAGCGGAATTTCCGATGATTCAGGGAATCAGTTGTTTCAGTTGAAAGAGATAAGGTAGTTGACTGAATTGTAGGAGTTAGATATATATTTATATTTATATTAATCTGATTGCTTGAGGATTAATACAGATAGATATTTAATAAATTTATTTGTGAGATCATGGGTCAAATAACATGTGGAAAAAATATTATTTTGGCCTTATGGAATACGTGTCAACCATACATTCATCCGTATCCAGGAAAGAAATTGGTGGGAATAAAAAGGCATATGGAGGCTATTTCAAAGGATGATGATTCAAGTAGTGGATCCCCAGCAATTACAGAAATTCTAAAGGTTATAAATATAATCCTTACGCCTTCATTTCAAGGATCCACACACCAAAAAGCTAACAGCATCAACTTTTCTTAGTATCATACGCTAGCTATCTAGTTAGCAGGCTTCTCTTTCTAACTTAACCGCATCAATCATTTCTCATCTCCATTCTTCTTCATGTAATTTTAGTTTAACTTTAGTTGTTGAAATCCTTTTTCAAGGCAAAATCCGAACCATATTACATTAGTTCTTCTATACAAGTATCTCATTGCTTGAAGGAGGTTTTCATATTCAGACGCACTTTTCAATCTTTACATTTGGGGATTTCATATCTCCTGGCACGCCTTTGCACCTTTCACATCCCACTCGGCGTTGGCTCCATCATTTCTCCTGTCGTTAGAAAAATACGTGTCAACAAATTCAAAAATCTTATTATTCACAATTTGAAATGAAAAATATAAAAAATAAATGGCTCCCCTTATGTGCTCTTATTAACTAAATGGCTTCTCATTCAGTTGTCAAGAAAGTATTAAAAAGGATGAGAAAATCAACTTTCTCATAACTTTTGAATGTTCAGTTACCAAGAAAATAACGGGACCAACAAAAATATTTTTCCCAGTGAGACTCACTTTTCCTCAAAATACATACGGTAAAAAGGATGGAATTATGTATTGTCGGAAAGTTGCTCCTACCAAGTACATTTTCCTAAAAAAATCCATTATCAAGTGAACACTTACAAGAAAGTAAATTCTCATTTCCTTTATTTCACTGTATTTTACTTTGATCAAGATTAACTTTCTCGCGTACATTTTTGTTTTTAAGAGCACCTCCAGCCCAGACTTAAACCCAAAACCAAACTCAAAATCTAAGTCAAAACCCCCAAAACCTCAATCTAGTCTGAACCAAACCCATATCAAATCAAACTATACTCAAATTTTTCCTCAAATTTGGGGAGAAAAAAGGGTTTGAACCAAATTTTCACCACTCTCGGACCACCTACCAACACCGTCGTTGTCACCAGCACAACACAGTCGTTTTCTTGATCTTGATCACCATGGCCGTCATTATTTTGCTGTTGTCGTGATTTTCCAGATCTGATTTTTCAACAGAGTTACTGCAGCGGGGGGCAAGTGGTGGAAGTGTTAGGATTCCAACAACGCACCACACGCAACAAAAGCAGTAAAATCAAGAGAAAAACACAACACACAAATATACGTGGTTCGGCCAAATCGGACCTACATCCACGTGGACGGGGTTTCACTATAATCCGGAGGAAATCCGTAATCTTGTATTACACACTCACACTCTCATCTCACAATAATGAAACCTCACCAAGTCTCTCATGTATCTCTCTCTCTCCTGAAGAGCCACAACCAGCTCCTCTCTCACACTCTCTGCCTCTCTCTCTACATTGTGCTACCACCACACACATAAACAAGGCTACAATGAGTATTTATAGAGATACAAGATAAAACCCTAATTCACTCCCTCTAGGTCTAAGCCCAATTGGCCCACACGGGGTGGAATCCCAACAATCACCCCTTCCACACCGAGTGGGCAATGTCGTCTGCAATACCCCCATGTCGCCTCCTCCAATCAGCTACCTCTGGCAAGCGTTTGTGTCACTAACCAGTTGAGCATCCATGCAACACCAAATAGAGTACATAAACCCGAAAAAAGTGTATCCTTGCAAAATCAGACTCCGCAACCAATCAGAAAAATCTCGAGTACCGCATCCCCTCAACTAGGATGCCTCCACTCGCATACCTCAAACTAGAAGTGTATGCGTTCACCAACAGAAGCGCCTGCGCTCTCCAACAGGAGCGCCCGTAGCTTCATCGCCGCACTCCACCATTCTAGCATCCTGTCCTATCAAGAGAATGCAACAACCCTCTGCCCACACCAGAGGCTCACTCCTCCAAATGATCTCACACACCATCTGTGATGAGGCTGACTCTTTCTCTGACACCGCATCCCACAACGAGTACCTCTGCACCCCAAAATCGAGATACTCTTCTCGTGAATCCGGGATGTGAACAAATCCTGCTATATCTCTGTGGCTCAAACTGATCTACCGCTCTGACAGGCACCTGTGTCATTCCCAAACAAGCATATCCGCACCCCAACCGGGCACACTACTCGAATGAATGTATCCCTGCAAGCCAGATCTTCCGCGGTTGATCGCAATCATGCAACCCCTAATCCGGAGTGCCCATATTCAAGCATCCAAAACCCAAATGCTCATGCCCAATCACAGGACATAATCCGTGACTCCATCTCTCCATACCACATGAGCTCATAACTGGAAAGATAATCTGCCACAAAAACACAGAAGAAAGAGAATACCAGTATGCATCATCTGATCTCCATCTCACTCCCTCTGTTCAGAGCTCCCGTGAACATATCTTGAACAACCAATTGCATCTCCATTGCTAGCTAGCATCCTGCACACTCCTGATTCGACTCCCAGCGCATCCAGTACCATCTCGATCGCGACACCTCGATACAATCTCACGCTTATCCTGTGTGCATCCGCAATGGTCGTCATCCTTGCTCACGTCACAACACCCATACTGCCTGACTATGCCTGACATCAGCTCCAACTATCACTGCACTCCCACAAAGCCTGTATGGTGGCCCATCATCCAATCCAATGTAGCTCAAATCACAACTGCAAATCCTGATGGTAGGTCTTCAAATCCAATTGAACCAGATTGCCTCCGATCACTGCCGACCAACTCCGACCTGTCACTCTAGTAAGCGCCTGTGTCATTACCAAACAAGTGTATCCGCATCCACCAAACAAAGATGCAACACCTGAGAGAATGTATCCTTGCTCACTAGTTTCTCCGACTAATCACCACGGCTCAAACGCCGCGAATCCGCAATCATTTGATTGCCCCGGTCAACCTCCGATCTCTGCAAAGTCTGTCCAATACTCCTGGTGTGTAGCCATCAAACTCCGCTCGCCTCTTTGTCACCAATCTGTCACCTATCCACCACTCCTGCCACTCTCCTGGTCTTCTCGCCACTCTCCGTCAGCTATCCTGGGTCTCATCCTATCCCTTGGTCTATCCATGTTCCATCCCCGGCCTTCCTAGCACCCTCTAGACTCCCATCAGATCTCCCAAAAATAATCGCTCTAGCAAGCACCTGTTGTCACTAACTAGACGAGCCTCCATAAACTCCTAAACCAGCGTGCAATAACCCGAAAGAGTGTATCCCTGCTTGCCAAACGCGACTGATCATCCCTGGTCTGCCTCTAACTTAACAACATACCATCCGACTGACCTGACCACATCTGATCTTCTTCAATCTCTCTGGATGTGTTTAGGACCGCAAAATTCGACTCGAATCATTCAAATCCAAGCCCACCAGTGAATCCGAAACCATCCAATTAGCTAGGAACAGCCTCCTCACAACCCAAAACGCCTCCGAACGTCTAAATCCGGCCCAATCCAGCAACAAAACCTACTTCCGAGCCTCTTCATGAAAAAAATAGAGCACGTGGTTGGATCCAGAATAAAAAATTAAGTCGGAAACCGGTCCGAACAGGCCATGAACCGGTCAAAATCGCACTGAACCGGCCCAAAAACATAATCTGGTCTACCTCCGGACTGTTATCTGGTCTGAACCCGGTCTAGATTTCCTCTAAACTGCCGGTCTGAACCGGTCTGACCCTTTTGAACACCGGTCTGTCCCCTTTGACTTGTCCTCTGACCTTTTTGACTTGGACCCCTTTGACCCTAAACCCCTGACCCTTCTGACCCTTTTGCTGACGTGGTATACTCCGTGGTACTGACGTGTCGTCCGCGTGGCTGCTGACTCAGCATCTTCCAGAATCTTCCCGCGCGTGTACAACACGCCCTGTGCGGGATCTGACGCGCCATGCTTCAAGTGGCGCGTGGCAGTGCGTCCAGAGGTTTTCGGCGATGGGGTTTGTACATCCGTGATCGTCTCCATGAGAGCAACAAAACCCTGTGCTCAAATATTTTACCCGACCACTCTAAGCATGACCGCTAAGTCTCTATTCTTCCGCCTCTTTTCGCCTCCATCCGTCAACTTTCAAATCGACTGTGGGAGCTATTCCGGTGACCAAAACCAACTCCGAGCACTCCGTTGGAATCGTCTCTAAGAGTTGCACCTTTCCCTCCGATCAAAAACAAGTTTCGTCGCCTGTTTTGTTTGACCAAAGCTTCAAACGGTGCTCCAATGGCCTCCGAGTGATTTTTCCGATTGCTCTGTGCTCTTCGGTGCTTCAACCAAACCTCTGATACCAGTTATTAGGATTCCAACAACGCACCACACGCAACAGAAACAGTAAAATCAAGAGAAACACAACACACAAACATACGTGGTTCGGCCAAATCGGACTTACATCCACAGGGAGGGGGTTTCACTATAATCTGGAAGAAATCCGTGATTTTGTTTTACACACTCACACTCTCATTTCACAATAATGAAACCTCACCAAGTCTCTCGTGTATCTCTCTCTCTCTTCGAAAGAGCCACAACTGGCTCCCCTTTCACTCTCTGCCTCTCTCTCTATATTTTGCTACCAACACATACATAAATAAGGCTACAATGAGTATTTATAGAGATACAAAATAAAATCCTAATTCAAACCCTCTGGGCCTAAGTCCAATTGGCCAACACGAGATGGAATCCCAACAGAAAGAGGTTCAAAAGCTGAGTCTACAGTTGGAGTGAGCAATATCAAATGAAACTTTGAACCAAATTTTTACATCAAATTTGAGGAAAGAAAAGATAATGGCAAGCGGGCTTGATCTAATGCGTGCAAGTGTGTGGACGCTGGTGTTTTTTTTTTTTTTTTGTTTTTAATGCGTGCCGGTGTGTGATAGCAGGTCTTCTGTTGATGGGCTTTTGTAACTAGATTCTTTTTAGTTGATGGTCTTTTGTAGAACGGAACCATTTCTGTTCTCGTCTCGTTCTCTTTTTTTCATCTTCGTCTTCAATGGGCTGCAGCAGAGACGCCTCCTCATGGCTCTGCGCTTGCCCACCGATCACCACCACCACTGCGACCTCGAACTGGTTCAACTTCAAGTTGCAGACTTCCTTCTTCAAACCAGCCATCTCCTGCTCCGTCAAGGGTCCATCTGATTCCACGTCATCCTCATCTCACAGCCGTCGGTTCCCAATTAGGAAATTTGGAAGCAGACCGTTGCCGGATATCGTTCGACATTGGGTCCAAACGGATTCTCCCATTCTATCTGATGAAGGTGTATATTCATTCTCCTCTTGCTTCTACCAATTTTCCACTCTCTTTTCTTCTTCTTCTTCTGTAATACATGGTGTTCCGTGCCAGCTTATGTGTACCTTGGACCAATTCTTACAGCTCCTTTCCCATTCCCAACCCTTTTACACGTTTACGCATCGGGTGTGGTAGTCTTAAGAGTTACTGGCAAGGAACTGAATTCAGGAGCCAAGGGCAACTCATTGGATTAATTTTCCACTCTTTGTTTGGTTAGTGACAAAATGTAAAATCAAATTTTACTTGGGTTGATATAATCTTTTACGCTAGATTCAGATGTGCGGTTCATGGAGATTGAGGGAAAATAAAAGAAAAGATAAGAAAAAGAACTCAATATGTAAAATCTAACCACCGTAACGAAGTGCATAGATATTCATTATAAGCTAGTAGTTTATCAAGATCCCTAAATGAGGTTATTTATTTACTTTTGGTTTGGTTGAGCTTGGACAATGAGAATCCAATGATTGGATGGTAAGTTTCATGGAAACAATTCCTTGAGGCACGTTGGAAGGTCGATAGCTACTTAGTCTCATCCGAGAGTCTAATCTTGTTGTGCTGATTTTGTTCTTTGAAAAGAAATTTTTTTTTTTTGAAAGAAGGTGGGTAGATTTAGGATCCTTCCCTTCCACTGCATATCTGCGCTAGCAGGTACTGTGAACCCTTTGTGGCATGCGTCTAAGGAGCTCGCTTGGTTAATGGGTTCCACCTAACCCCAAAAAATAAAATACCAAAACAATGATGCTCTGAGTTAATTTTATTTCTCTTTTGTTATACTTCCCTGTACAAACCAAGCACTTGTTGAACTAAATTATCCTTGACCTTCTATTCCATATTGGGGCACTCTACTATAGCAATGAGAAAAAGAAGAAGAAACAAGCAGTGTTCCAGGATGACTAGATTAACTATTATGGTCAGTTGGAGTGATTGATGCAATCTTTCTTTGGAAATAGCATCGTGTAGATTATGAGGCAAAGTTAAGATCCATATTCTGTGTCTACTTTCAATTTCCTGCAAAAAAATTTCCCTCCACATTGCACTGGTTTTGTCTAATGTTATAAGTGGAAAAAATGTTGCATCCCCTTGTATGCACTATATAAATCTTCCATTTAACTTTAATAGCATGCATGGATTAGCTGTCAGTTCAGTGGTGAGTTTTGTGGACGATTTTCCTGCTTTGTATTTGGCTAAAAACAGTATTTCTCAGAAAGAGTGCTAAAAACAGTATTTAGCTTGGTCATTTCCATTGACGAAATATATAGTGGTATGATGTGCATTCAATTTTGCTTTTAGAAACAGATAATGGTTGAGTTGACTATGACATTTACTATACCATATGCTACAGATAGATTCACGGTTGTGTCATACAATATATTGGGGGAAAGAAATGCTTCAAAACATAAAGGTTTATACCGCAATGTTCCTTCACTTTACCTGAATTGGGATCGCCGCAAGAGAGTTATTTGTGAGGAACTCAAAGGATGGAACCCAGATATAATCTGTCTGCAAGTAAGTTCCTTTTCTCGGTTTTCAAAATTTGGCATGTAAGTTGCGTCTTCTAATGCTTAGTTTCCTTAAACAAAGTAAGGGTAACGAGTGAATATGCTAAACAAGCATGAGTGGAACCCGTCCAATTTCGTTTTATAAAGAACAAAGCTGACTATAATATTGTATGTTAAATTAGGGGTTTAGTTGTTAGCTTTATTTCTTTCCAGGGGTATATTCTTGTACTTGTACATTTGTCCATATATATATAGTGGAATGAGAAGGGGAGCCTAACACCTCATAAATTTCTCACGTTGTTTCTTCTCTCTACAAATTTACATAGTATCAAAGCCATCTTCTCATAGATCTGGCCTTGTAGAGGAAGAACAACAGTTTGTTTTTCTGTTAATCGATCCCCATAATCGATCGTTTAAGAGATATCAGTCGTGTATCAACTTCCTTTGTCTCTCACGCTGTACTGGGTGTTGGTCAATACTACTAGGTGTTGGTTGATATCGTCGTAGCTGACTGGGTGTTGGTCGATGCTGCTGTACTACCTCCAGCGACCACCATACTATCTTCGGCAAGCCTTGTCGACGTCCGGTGACTGTCGTTTCAACACCAACGACCCTTGTTGTGGCTGTAATACACTGTTTCACCTCAGAAAAGTGTTTCGAAACCACTGGGTAGCTACCGATGAGTGCTTTGAAATCATTGGGCTCATCAAACAACCCTCAATGTTTGCTATTTTTGTTCAAAACTCAATGGGTGGCTTCGAAATCAACATGGGAACCAAAATTTGCCTCTGAAACTTACTGGGTAACCCTTTAACCTACTGGATTTGATTGTTAGAGGTATCTCTGTACTTTTTCTACCCTCTTGAAGGGTCTTTTGGCAGTTTGGTACTGTTTTTTTCTTTCTTGATATTATGGCTGACATTCCCAAGACTACTGATGCTTCTAGTGGTAGTGGAAAGGATGAACTGAGCCGTTTTGTGACTCAAAACAATGCTCCATTGAATATTTTCCCTATTAAGTTGGATGGTTCCAACTATTTACTTTGGTCTCAGAATTTTACTTTGGCCATCACTGCCAATGGGTTGTTGAAATTTATCACGGGGCCTATTCCACCACTAGCAGCTACTAGTCCAGACTTTGTGATAGGGACTACTCAAAATGCTCAAGTCCTGACTTGGCTTTTCAACTCCATGATACCCACCATCAGTCATAACTACTTGTTCCTTGACACTCCACATAAGGTGTGGACTTCTATGGCCCAAACCTACTCTCGAAAGGGTAATGATGCTCAAGTGTTTGATTTGAGAAGGAGACTTCGGGGGTTGGACCAAAACCATAGGTCCTGAGCCGAGTACTATGCAGATTTGAATGGAGAGTGGCAACAACTTGATTACTATAAGAGTTTTCACCCTGCTTGTACTGTTGATTCCATTGCATATCAAAAAATGGTTGAGAAAAAACGTCTTTATGATTTCTTGGCGGGTCTTGATGTGGAGTATGATCCAATTCGAGTGCAGGTATTAGGCCGCGTTCCATTTCCCTCTTTAGGAGAGGCATATGCCTGTGTTAAGGAGGAGGAGATTCGACGGAGTGCTATGGTACCTGTTTCCATTCTAGATCGCTTGGCTTGGTAAGGCTTAGGTTGGGGATAAGAGCAGTTCTGTTGATCGTGATTTGCTTCAGTGTGACTATTGTCACATGACTCGATATACCCAGGAGTTTTGCTGGAAGCTCCATGGGTGTCCCTCTCGAGGACGGGGTGGTAGTCGAGGTGGTGGTCGAAGTTCTCATGCACATGTCTCAGAGTCTGTGGAGACCTTGTTGGATTCTAGTGGAGATTGGTCACACCCCTAGCCTCCAGATAGTTCTCATGGTGGTGCCCTTTCTCAAGGGGAGTTATAGACTCTACAAACTCTTAGGCATCTTATGACGAGGCTTGATTCTCCATCTACTGTAGCTTCTACTTCCACGACTTCTTCCCACTTTGCTCACACAAGTATTCACGCTGGTGCCTTTACTGCTTCATCCTCACTTCCTTGGATAATAGATTCAGGTACTACTGATCATATGACAAGTTGTTCATCCTTCTTTGACTCCTATTCTCCATGTTCTGGTAAGGATAAGGTCAGAGTAGCAAATGGATCCCTATCTTCGATTTCAGGGAAATGTTCTATAAATTACTCTCCAACCATGTCACTTTTTTCAGTACTTCATGTCCCAATTTTTTCCACCAATCTTCTCTCTGTTAGCAGTCTTACTCATTCTTTAAACGGCTTAGTGACATTTTTTCCTACTCATCGTGTCTTTCAGGAACTAGATATGGGGAGAATGATTTGGCAATGGTAAAGCTTATGGAGGACTATACCTTTTGGAGCCTGCACCTAATCCAATCAGTGCACCTATGTCATGTGGCCAAGCTCTTGAAGCAGATGAGGGCTCAACTCTTCCTTTACTGCATCAGTGGCACCATAGATTAGGCCACCTATTTTTTGGGATTTTGGAAAAACTTTTTCCTTGCTTAGTTAAACACTGTACTAGGAGTAAGTTTTTTTGTGAAGCTTGTGAACTTGCAAAATACAAACGCTCATTTTATGCCCTTATTAATCAAAGAAGTGATTCTCCTTTTATGGTTATTCATTCTAATGTTTGGGGTCCCTCCCCTGTTACCTCTCTTTTAGGCTATCGTTGGTTTGTTACCTTTATTAATTGTCATTCCCGTGTCACTTGGGTGTACTTACTTAAGGCAAAAAATAAAGTTTTTTCGTGCTTTCAATCTTTTCACAAAATGGTGCTTACTCAATTTGATGCTAACATTAAAGTTCTCCGTAGTGACAATGGGACTGAGTATATTGATGAGAATTTTTGGGCATATCTGAATGACTCTGGCATTCTTTTTCAGACTTCTTGTGTTGGTACTCCATGACAAAATGGAGTTGCTGAACTCTAGAATTGTCATCTTGATAAGGTAACCTGTTCACTCTTGTTTACCATGAATGTTCCTAAACATTTTGGGGTGAAGCTATTCTTACTACAGCTTTTCTTATCAATTGCGTGCCATCTAGTGTTCTTCAGTTCCAAACTCCTCTTAACTTTCTCCTTGGCTGTTCTTGGGTCTCATCTCTTCCACCCAAGGTTTTTGGTTGTGTGTGTTTTGTCCATGCTCCTAAGCACTCTGGAGGTAAACTTGATCCCAACGCCCGTAAGTGCATCTTTCTTGGCTATTCTCCTACTTAGAAGGGTTATAAATGCTATGACCCACACTCTCGTAAAACATATGTTTCCATGGATGTCACTTTTTGTGAAATAGAATCCTTTTATCCTCTGTCCACTTCATCTCTTCAAGGGGAGGATAATAGACAGGAAGAGATGTTGACATATTATACCCCGGAGTCGTGGTCTTACCTACCTTGTCATAGTGAGGGGGAGAAAGAACCTTTGTCTGTAGAAATAGTGGAGCATGATGTTCAAGAAAGACTAGATAGGCCAAATTTGTAGACCTTTTCTCAAAGAAAAAAAGGCAAGCCTACATGTGCGGTACCACTTTGCCAATCTTCATCGCCTATTCCAGTTCCTGACTCTTCAGCTGACTCATCTAGTAATGATCATTTTGCTCCTATTGTTGATAATCTTGATGCTCCTATTGCTCATAGAAAAGGTGTTAGAACTTGTACCCAACATCCTATTTCTCAGTTTGTTTTATATTCCCGTTTATCTCCTTCGTATCGTGCTTTTGTCTCTTCTCTTTCTTCTATATCTATCCCACGGGATTGGAAAGAAGCTATCATGATACCTGAGTGGAAAGAAGCTATGGTAGAGGAGATGACAACCTTGAAAAAGAATGGCACCTGGGAATTAGTGACTCTTCCAAATGGAAAGAAACCAGTGGAATGTAAATGGGTGTTCACTGTAAAGCATAAGGTAGATGGGACAGTTGAGAGATACAAAGCCAGACTTGTTGCCAAGGGTTTCACACAAACCTATGGTATTGACTACGAGGAGATGTTTGCCCTTGTAGCAAAGATGAACTCTGTGCGAGTTCTACTCTCTTGTGCTGCCAATTTAAATTGGCCTTTTCACCAGTTTGATGTGAAGAATGCATTCCTCCATGGCGAATTAGAGGAGGAAGTGTACATGGCTATTCCACCTGGTTTTTCTTCATCTCAGACCGAGGGAAAGGTGTGTAGATTGAAGAAGGCACTCTATGGATTGAAGCAATCTCCTAGAGCATGGTTTGACAGGTTTCTCGAAAGCCATGTTGAGATTTGGATACAAGTAGAGTCATGCTGACCATACTATTTTCATCAAGAGAAGTAATGGTAAGATTATCATTCTTATTGTTTATGTGGATGACATAATCATGACGGGTGATGATGTGAATGAGATTGTTAACCTTAAAGCTCTTCTTGCTCAAGAGTTTAAGATTAAGGATTTGGGGTCTATGAAGTACTTTCTTGGAATGGAGGTGGCTAGATCTGACAAAGGAATTTTTATCTCTCAAAGGAAGTACATCCTTGATCTCTTGGAAGAAACTTGTATGTTGGAATGTAAGCCAGCCGATTCTCCCATTGAGGCCAACCATCATCTTGGCAGCAATGTGGGGGAGCTTATAGAAAATGAGGGATACCAAAGACTTGTGGGTTGCCTGATATACTTATCTCACACTAGAGCAGATATTTCCTATGCTATGGGGGTTGTGAACCAGTTCATGCATGAACCTCGTATTAGTCATCTTGATGCAATTGATCGTATCTTGAGGTATCTTAAATCTGCCCTAGGTAAAGGAATTTTGTTCTCTAATCATGGTCACTTGAGATTTGAAGCTTTCACTGATGCAAACTGGGCAGGTTCTATTGATGATAGACGATCTATTTCTGGCTATTGCACCTTCCTTGGTGGGAATTTGATAACATGGAGGAGTAAGAAGCGGTTTGTGGTAGCTAGATTCATTGCAGAGGCTAAATACAAAGTAATGCCTCATGGTGTTTGCGAGCTTTTATGGCTCCAAACCCTTTTACGTTATTTAGGATTCCCTGATGCTGGTCCTATGAAGCTTTACTGTGATAATAAGGCTGCCATAAACATTGCCCATAATCCTGTCCAACATGATCGAACGAAGTATATTGAAATCGACAGGCATTTCATAAAAGAGAAGTTGAACAACGGTTTAATTTGCATGCCTTTTGTGAGATCAGAAGACCAGTTAGCTGATGTATTTATTAAGGGTCTTAGTAGTAGAAGTTTTCACCCCATTGTGTTCAAGTTGGGCTTGATAGATATCTTTGCACCAACTTGAGGGGGAGTGTTAAATTAGGGGTTTAGTTAGCTTTATTTCTTTCCAGGGGTATTCTTGTATTTGTACATTTGTCCATATATATATATAGTGGAATGAGAAGGCAGAGCCTTAACACCTCATAAATTTCTCACGTTGTTTCTTCTCTCTACAAATTTACATTGTGTTTGACAGAACTTCATTATGGTTAAAACCTATTTTGTTGGTTTTCATTAGGAGGTTGACAGGTACTTTGATCTGTTGAACATTATGCAAAAAGCAGGATATATTGGTTCATTTAAGGTTAGTTTGCTTTTCTAGGTCCTATATCGTGTGTGAGTCTGGCTGTCAGTGAATTCAGATTTGGATCTTGTATCCCATACATATGTTGCTCTATATTAATGTTAAAGACTCTAAATCAGTTAAATTCCTGTTTAGAGACGCACAGGAGACTCTATTGATGGTTGTGCTATGCTTTGGAAAGCTGATAAGTAAGATTTGCATAAGTTCTTTTGTATTGACAATGCTTCACGTATGCAATAGCTGAATTTTGATTAGGTTAAACTAAGGAATATTTCTTTTATTCAATTTTGCTAGGTTTCGGCTATTAGAGTGTGAGAATATTGAGTATAAAGGATACAGTCTCCGAGACAATGTTGCTCAACTCTCTGTTTTTGAGGTACCAGTTCATATGCATAATCCATTTTTGTTGTGTTTGGTAAATTGTTCTTTCCATTGTTGGGTTTACCCTATGAATGTGCATTTAAAGTAATTATTTATGATAATTCATTTACTTTTATTAAGAAACAAAACTTGGAATACAGAGGGGCGTATCCTTTCTATTTGGAATTTAAGAATGTGTTTTCCCTTTGAAAACTCCCCACAAACCCAGCTAATCCTTGGAGCTTCCATCTGTATTCAACCTGAGCAAACCAATTGGAAAATTCCATTTAGTTAGTCTAATACTCTGATGTTTCTGCATTTAACAGATAAATATGTTGTGATCATTTAGGAAGGGAGTTCAGCTGTCACAACCTAGTTCATTGGGCGTATCTGTGCCCAGTTGATGCTTGCTGAAAGTTGAAATTAATGTCACCAACCAATTTTAGACTGCATGTGGTGCCGTTGAATAAAAATGTAATGTGATACCTTGCGGCTCTTAACACGCAAGGCTTCTATGAATAATATAGGTAGCCGGCTTTCATTATTATTTTATAATCATTTTAAGGGTAGTTTAGTCCTTATGTTAATTAGGGTTTCGTTATGATAATTAGGGTTAGGTAGGATTTCTTCTATGTAAGTCTTTCATCTTTTCATTGTAATCACAACTTCTATTGGAATAATACAATATGTTGTTTTGTTCTCTCACCTTTGCAAAACTATCATGGTGTCAGAGCCCAATCTGGGCTAATCGCACCTTCTCCCCACAAGATTGCATCTTTGTCTCTCTTGTTCTCACATCAGAATCCACCAACGACGCCTGACTGAATCTTTCCTAGTCAAAAACGTACCTTCGTCTCGTTCTCTCTGCAACCCAAGTTGATTCACGATCATCCACTATACCGACGTTCTTCAACGACCTTCTCTAGCACTCGCCGACCACCATAAACCTCCGGCGACCCTCTGTCTGCTCTCGCCGGTCATTGTCGCAGCCACTCCGACCACCGATGACAGTTCAGCAATCTCTGACCATCGTCGGGCAGTTTCATTACTGTTTTGGCCTCACAGTGTTAGATCTGACACAAACAAGTACTATTCAACCACCAACAACCACTGTAAAGCAATCTCTGACCTTTTCCTACCACCGGCAACCACCATGAAGCAGTTTTCTTTCACCGATTGGCAATACTAGTGAAATGACTGGAATTAGAAGAAGAAGGAATATAGAAGGAAAAGAGTTTATTGATGCTCTAATTCCAACCCAAGAATTGGTTACAAAACAATACCATGAATTGGCAGTGTAGTCCTTCCCTTATTTATACTCGTAATAGCTGCTAACTGCCCTAACAGAATTACAAATGGAATGCAATTACAAGAATAGCCTTGGCTAACTAACTCATTCATAACATTCCTCACCCCTTCAAAAAGCCTTGTCTCAAGGCTGGAAATCTGGAAATTTTGAATGGAATTCGTCATAGTCCATCCATGTAGCATCTTCAGGAAATGTCCTTGACCATTGAACCAACCGCTGCACTACTGCCCTGTTGTTTCTTTTGACCATCCTCCTATCTAGCACAGCCACTGGTTCCATTTGTAGCATTCCTTCATCACTGACTGGAGGAAGAGTTGGAACAGGAATCACTTGCTGGCTCAACTTTTTCTTTAATAATGAAACATGAAAAACAGTATGCAGTTTGGCTGAGCTAGGCAACTCCAGCTTGTAGGCAACCTTGCCCACCCTGTGAGTGACTTAAAAAGGTCCATAGAAACGTGGAGATAGCTTCATGTTTCTTGGTAAAGCCAAGGAAGATTGTCTGTAGGGCTGCAATCTCAAATACACCCAATCACCCACTTCAAATTCCCTTTCACTCCTTAGCTTGTCTGCATAATGTTTCATCCTGTTTTGTGCTTGCTGCAAGTTCTCCTTTAGCATCCTTAGAATGGAAGCCCTCTCCCTTGCCCAATTCTCTACTGCTGCTACTTGTGACCCTCCAATGTTCATGAAGTTGTGATCCAGTGGTGGCTGGCCATAGACTGCATAGAAGGGAGTTGTTTTGATTGAGGAGTGATACGAAGAGTTATACCACCAGTCAGCTAAGGATAGCCAAGTTGACCACTGTCTAGGACAATCACCACACATGCATCGTAAATAATTTTCCAAGCATTTGTTCACTACTTCAGTCTGCCTGTCTGACTGTGGATGGTATGCTGTGCTAAGACATTGCTCAACCCCCAAAACTCTGAGTAATTCTTGCCAAAACAGACTTGTAAACACAACATCTCTGTCTGAAACTATGGTGCTTGGAAGCCCATGAAGTTTGTAAACGTTGTCTAAGAATAGTTGAGCCACATCCTTGGCAATATAAGGGTGAGATAGTGACAAAATGAGCATATTTGGTTAACCTATCCACCACTACAAAGATAGTGGTCTTGCCATGTGATTTGGGAAGACCCTCAGTAAAATCCATAGAGATATCACTCCATACCTTCTCAGGAATTGGCAAACATTGGAGTAACCCAGGAGGGTGAACATTTTCCCCTTTGAATCTTTGACAAACTGAGCATTCTGAGATGAAAAGCTGAACATCCTTCCTCAAGCCTTTCCAATAAAAAAATCCTTTTGATTCTTCTAATGGTTTTGTCTACACCTGAATGTCCCTCCATGGAAGAGCTGTGATAAGTTGCCATGAGCCGTTTCCTGAGATTAGGTGTATTCCCCACCACCAGACTTCCTTTGTAAGTTAGTGTACCATTTTCCCAAGAGAAACCTTGATGAGAGTTGGGATCCTGCTCTAACTGTGTTATAAGTTGTTGTAATGCCAAGTCGGTTTGCCAACTGAGCTTAATTGTGGGCAGCCAAGTAGAATCTACTGCAATCAAGGCATTTACAGTGGCATGCTCCAAAAACAAGTCTTCCCTTCTTGACTATGCATCAGCCACTTGGTTTTCTGCTCCATGCTTGTAAGTGATCTCATAGTCGTAGCCAAGCAACTTGGCAATCCATTTCTGCTGGAAAGGGGTTGCAATCCTTTGTTCCAATAGGTATTTTAAACTGTGGTGGTCAGTCTTGATAAGGAAATGCCTCCCAAGCAAATAATGCCTCCATTTCAGGACTGCTAAGACCACAGCCATTAACTCCTTTTCATAGGTAGATAAAACCAGATATTTCCCTGACACCCCTTTGCTCCAAAATGCAATTGGATGTCCCTCCTGCATTAGTACTGCCCCTAACCCTTTGTCTGAAGCATCTGTTTCAACAATGAATATTTTGGTGTAATTAGGAAGAGCCAGGACTGGTAAGGTCATCATAGCCTCCCGAAGAGCATAAAAAGCTGCTGTTGATTCATCAGTCCAAGTAAAAGACTCTTTCTTCAACATTTGGTTCAATGAAGCTGAGATCTTCCCATAGTTTTTTACAAATCTTCTGTAATATCCAGTTAAACCAAGAATCCTCTTAACTGTTTGAGAGTTTTAGGAATTGACCAGGTAGCCATGGCCTCAAGTTTGCTAGCATCTGCTGACACACCTTTGTTTGAGACCAAGTGGCCAAGGTACTCAACCTCTTGTTTGGCAAAGACACACTTAGACCTTTTAGCAAATAGGTTGTGCCTCTGTAAAAGTTGCAGAGCAACCTCCAAATGGGACAAATGCTCATTCAAAGTGTTGCTGAAAATCAGTATATCATCAAAAAAAACTAAGATGAACTTCCTTAAAGACCTCGTTCATGAGACTTTGAAAAGTTGAAGGTGCATTTGTCAGCCCAAAAGGCATGACTAAGAATTCATAGTGTCCCTCATGTGTTCGAAAAGCTGTTTTTGGTATGTCAGAGGCATGCACTCTTGGTGATATCCAGCCCTTAAATCAAGCTTAGAAAAGAAAGAAGCACCATAGAGCTCATCTAGTAACTCATCAATTGCAGGTATTGGGAATTTATCCTTCACAGTAATGTTGTTTAAGGCCCTGTAATCAACACACATTCGCCAAGTTCCTTCTTTCTTTTTAACTAAAAAAACAGGTGCTGAGTAAGGACTGACACTTGGTTGAATGACCCCTGAATGAAGCATCTCTTTAACTTGGTTTTCTATCTCAGTTTTTTGGAAGTAAGGGTACCTGTAAGGTCGTATGTTTGGAGGTTCTGCACCAGGTTTCAGGGGAATGTGATGGTCCTGGATTCTTTTTGGAGGCAAGCCTTTGGGCTCTTGGAATACTTCTTTGCAAATTTGGGCCGAATCGCCTCCACCTCGTGTCTGATGGTTTTACGCTAGGGGGAACCTCTTGTATAGCATAAATGTGAGCCACAAATCCTTGAGGTTTCTTCTGTAGTAATTTCTTCATGTGTTTAGCATCCACCAACTTGGATTCCCCTTGCTTCCCACCCCTCAAAACATGCCTCCTATTATTTAGGGTGAAATCCATGCTGAGATTTTTAAAATCCCACTTCACAGGACCCAGTGTAGCCAACCATTGAATCCTAAGCACCATATCACACCCTTTGAGTTCCAGAATCCTCATGTCTGTTTGGAAAACTTCCCTTTGCATTTCCCATTTGAAACCTTTACAAGCTACATTGCTAATCATCTTGGTTCCATCAGCAACAAACACTATTAAGGGATCAGTGTCTATAGACTCCACACCTGCTCTTTTTACCACTTCTTGGTTCAGGAAGTTATGGGTACTACCCGTGTCAATCAAGATCACCACTTTTTGTTTCTTGACCAACCCATATACCCTCATGGTTCTATAAGAGACTGAGCCAGTTATTGCATTAATAGAAATCGGCAAATCACCTTCTTGCTCCTGGACCTCTTCGATTTCCTCTTCTTGTGTATGTTCTTGATCTGAATCCTCTTGTTCCCCCTCTATAGTGAATAAATGCTTCTTTTTACATTGGTGCCCTCTTGTATACTTCTTATTGCACCTAAAACACAGACCTTTAGCCTTCTTTTCCTCCAGTTCCTTAGGTAGTTCTTTTTTTACAAAACTGGAGTTAGGGTTTGGTCGTGATTGGTTGTAGAAGGTAGATTCAGCCATTCTTGGCCCTTGTTTAGCCTTCTTGGTGATTGCCTCAATGCTGTAATCTTGAAGTTTGGCTAGCCCAATGGCTTGGGTCACACTTGTGGGTTTGAACATCAGTACATTGGCCTTCAATTCGTCCTTTAACCCGCTAATGAAACAACTTACAAAGAAGCTTTCAGGCAGATTTTGGGTTTTGTATGCTAAAACCTCAAAATGTTCTTGATAATCCCTAACCGTAGTAGTCTGTCTCAATTTAGTTAATTCACCCACAGCATCTTCATACAAATCAGGCCCAAATCTAGCAATTAACCCTTGCTTAAAGGTCTCCCAATTGATTATACAATGGGTTTTCTCAAACCACTGATACCATTGCAGTGCCCTATCTTCTAGATGCAAGATTGCTAACCTAACTTTATTAGGGTTTTCAGTGGAGTTGTAATAAAAAAAAACGCTCACATTTATAGACCCATCCTGTTGGGTCTTCTCCAAAAAACTTAGGAAAATCGATTCTGGCGTACCTAGTGCCAAAACCAGTTGCAAATTGGGGCTGAAACTCCTCATTTCTGAATCAATTCTGGAAATTGCTGGGTCCTAGATCCAGCGACTGGTTATTGCCATCCCCAGGATGTGTTTCTTGGTTCTTCCCGTAGATGTGTGCAGCCATTTGATCATACTTAATGGTGACTGCTGCCAGCATTTCCTTGATTTCCCCCAAATCCTTTAAGTTGTTCTTGATTTCTGCTGTTTCCTTTGCTGCATTGAATTGTTGTTCCTTTAAGACTCAAAAAGAATCTTCAAGTTTCTTGAGGTCTTGACTCCTAGTCCCATCCGCCATTGCTAATTGATCGTTTCACAGACCAAGAAAGGTCGGCTCTGATACCACTGAAATGACTGGAATTGGAAGAAGGAATATAGAAGGAAAAGAGTTTATTGATGCTCTAATTCCAACCCAAGAATTGGTTACAAAACAATACCATGAATTGGCAGTGTAGTCCTTCCCTTATTTATACTCATACTAGCTGCTAACTGCCCTAACAGAATTACAAATGGAATGCAATTACAAGAATAGCCTTGGCTAACTAACTCATTCATAACAACTAGCATCGTTAGCACTGGTACCACTCTTCGTATTGCAGTTCTAATTGAGGTTTTTGACCACCAACTCTCTCTCTCTTTGCACTTTTTGAGTTCTATCAAGTACTGCAGCCCTCTGTTGATCTCTAGACTCATTCCGTCAAAGCTCTAAATTAATCTGTGGTACTCCTCTTTGTCTTCCCTTTTATTGTTATTGACTGGTTGATATTTCTCGTATCTGATCAGCATATCGAATGATAAATCGTTTATTGCTATTAGTGTATGATTAAATGGTGTTAACTACTCATATTGGTCAAAGGTCATGAAAAACTTTATTGTTGGAAGAGTGATGTGGGGCTATGTAACAGGGTCTACTGGCAAACCTACTCTTGTGAAGTCAGATGATCCTAATCATGCAGATTATGTCATTGCCTTTGCAAAATGGGAATTGAAAAATGCAAGAGTTCTTACATGGTTTCATAATTCTGTTGAACCCACCATTGGTATGAATTTCTCAAAGTATGATACGACGAAGGAAGTTTGGGACTATTTGCAAGGCATGTATCTCCAGTCAGATTTTGCAAAGGAGTATGAACTTGAGAGCTCCATTCGTGATGGTAAGCAACATGGTAAATCGATTTAGGATTTTTACAATGAGATGACACAGTATTGGGATCAGTTAACCTTAATAGAACTCGAAGGCTTGCAGTCACCTGTCTTTGTAGAGTATTGTGAGAGGCGTCGTTTGGTCCAGTTCCTTATGGCTCTTCGTGACCAATTTGAGCCTCTACGTGGTGCTATGCTTTATCATTCTCCTCGCCGTACAGTTGACAATGCAGTTCGTGAACTTATTGCTGAAGAAACTAGGCTCAAGGTGGCCTCTAATGCATCTCCCTCTCCAATAGTATTTGTAGTTTCGCTTGCACAGTATAATGCACCTTTGTTGCCTACTCTCGCTTCTCACCTAATCCAAGTTACAGGCAAGCCTAGGCCTCGTGTTGCTATGGGTGAGTGTAGTTTCTGTTGTCAGAAGGGCCATTGGAAGCACTCTTGTCCCAAACTATTACAGATGACATGCCAAAATTCTTGCTCTAAGTCCTCCTCTCGGCCACCCCAGCAGTCTCAGCAATTTTCTCAGTCATCACAACAGTATCAACAAGTCACTCGACTTCTGATGGGGTCCCTCCTTATCCCCTGTTTGACCAATTTCAACAGTTTCAGCAGTATCAGGCATCCTTGGCTACCCAACCACATCATTCACAAGCTTCTGCTATGACCACCACCCAGTCAGGTTTGCTTGGTTCCTATACCACATGTATCTTACCCACCACATGAATTTTTTTATTCTGGTTCTTCCTATCATATGACCCTTGTTTTATCATTACTCAGTCATTGTGTCTCCCCCATTTCCCCTATTAGTATTTCCATTGTAAATGGATCCCTTATGCATGTTGTCTCTATTGGTTCTATTCTCCCAACCACCTCTTCCTTCCTCTCTATACATAATGTATTTTATATCCCTCAGTTGTCCCTTTGTCTTCTTTCCATAAGTCAAATTATCTGATTTTGGTTTTGATGTTGAGTTCTCCTCTTTTGGTTGTATTGTGTAGGATCAGATGTCCAAGAAGCAGATTGGGACCGGGCGTAGGGTTGGTGATCTCTATGTGTTGGAGGAGCTACATGTTCCTATTGAGCCTACAACCACTGTCATGTCATCCTTTAGATTAGATCAGTAGTCTTCTCTTTTTTATCTTTGGCATTCTAGACTAAGGCACTTATCTAGTGAACGGTTAAAAGTTTTGGTTATATCTGGTTATTTAGGGAACACTTCTATTAGTGATATTTCTGAATTCTGTGGTTGTAACTTTGCAAAAATGTCTGCTTTACCTTTTAATAAAAGTACGTCTGTCTCCACTTCTCCATTTGAGCTTGTTCATACCGACTTGTGGGGACCTTCCCCCATAGCAACCAAAGGTGGTTCACGGTACTATGTGTCATTTGTTGATGATTTACTAGATTCACATGGGTTTATTTATTGACACATAAATCTGATTTTTACCAAGCTTATCGCACTTTTCACTCCATGGTTCGCACCCAATTTTCTACAAAAATCAAAATTCTTTGCTATGATCTTGGTGGCGAATACTCTCTTGGTGAATTCATTGAATTTTTAGAAACACATGGGACTATTCACCAATCCGTTTGTAATGACATTCTGTCTCAGAACAGTCATGCTGAACGCAAGCATCGTCATCTCCTTAACACTGCACAGTTTCTTCTTCTGTCCTCTTCTGTGCCTACCATGTTTTGGGGCGAAGCTGTACTTACTGCAGCTTATCTCCTTAATTGGATGTCTACCCCTCTTTTGTGTGGCTACACTCCTTATGAACGGCTTTATGGGAAAGTTCCTAACTATTCTCTTCTTCATATGTTTGGCTCCACCTGTTTTGTTCTTCTCCCTAAGAAGAACCGAAATAAGCTAAGTGTTCGATGTGTCTTCTTAGGATATGGCATCCAGCAAAAGGGATACCGTTGTTATGATCCTGTCACTCAAAAATTGCATGCGTCTCGACACATTACCTTTCTTGAGCGTTTGTCATACTTCTCCCTTCCCCCTCGTCAAGCCTCCGTTGCCAAAGAAGATCTTGTGCATATTGATCCCTTCCCCTTGGAAGTCTTGACAGAGGAGTGTGTTCGTACTCTAGACCTGTCGGAGGTTTCCAGTGTTCCTCCTATGCTGTCTCACGCTATTCCTCCTCCCCCCCCCCACTCTATCCGCCGTGCTCATCCAACTCCTCACCTTCCATTTGCTTCAGAAGACTTTGATCCGCCTGAACACCGATATCCTTCTCATGATCGTCATCCTCCGGTAAGACTTGGTTTTACTAACACTTGTTTCTCTTCTTCATATTGCTCCTTCTTGTCTTGCCTCCATACCTATTTTGAATCACAGTCCTACAAGAAGCTTGTAATGATCCAAACTGGGTAACTGCGATGCATGATGAGCTCACTGCCCTTGATAGTACTCACACTTGGGATTTGGTTCCTCTCCCAGATGGTAAGAATGTTATTGGCTGCAAATGGGTCTTCAAAGTCAAGACTCATTCTGATAGATCTTTGGAACGCTACAAAGCACGCTTAGTTGCCATTTGCCAAGGGCTTTTTACAGGAATATGGTATTGATTATGAGGAAACCTTTGCACCTGTTGCCAAAATGACACTGGTTCGCATGTTGATCTTTATTGCCACTGTGTCTCAATGGCCTCTCTTTCAATTGGATGTTAAAAAATGCATTCCTCAATGTTTCTCTCTCTGTGGAAGTATAAATACGTCCCCTTCCCAGATTCTCTCATGCCCTTGGTCATTTTTGCCGTCTCCGCCGCGCTTTGTATGGTCTTAAATAGTCCCCTCGAGCTTGGTATTCCCGCTTTCATGATGTGGTTTTACAGATTGGTTTTTAGCCTAGCACTCATGAATTTGCTCTTTTTATTCGCCGCACCTCTCAGGGTTTGGTTCTTCTTTTGCTCTATGTTGATGATATGATTATCACAGGGTCTGATTCTACTGCTATTGATGAGGTCAAAAGGCATTTATTTCACAAGTTCGAAATGAAAGACTTAGGTCCTCTTCGATATTTTCTTGGCATTGAAGTTGCATCTTCTCCTGATGGTTATCTATTAACCCAGAGTAAGTATGTCATTGATATTCTTCATCGTGCTCAACTTACTGATGATAAAAGAGTTGATACTCCTATTGAGTAACATGCTAAGTTCTCTACTTTAGATGGGGTACCTCTTGATGATCCTACCGCATATCATGAGCTTGTTGGTTGTTTGGTTTATCATACTGTTACTCAGCTTGATATTTCTTACGTCGTGCATGTTATCAGTCAGTTTGTTTGTGCTCCCCGTTCTACGCATTGGGCTGCCTTACTTCGGTTAGGCTGGTGATCCTTCTGATCGTAAGTCTACCTCTGGTTATTGTGTGTTTTTGGGTGATTCTCTTGTCTCCTGGAAAAGCAAGAAACAGCCTGTCATTGCCCGTTTTACGACAGAGGTTGAATACCGTGCCATGGCCCATGCTACCTCGAAAGTTGTTTGGCTCCGCTGCCTTCTATCTGACATGGTCTCTCTCTCTCTCTCTCTCTCTCTCTCTCTCTCTCTCTCTCTCTCCTCTTTACTGTAATAATAAAAGTGTCATTCAGATTGCTCATAACTCAGTGTTTCATGAACATACAAAGCATATTGAAATTGATTGTCACTTTGTCCGGCATCAACTTCAATCTGGAATTATCACTCTCCCATTTGTCTCCTCCTCTCTTCAGTTGGCCGATTTCTTCACCAAGACGCACACCACTGCTCGTTTTTGTTTTCTCCTCGGCAAACTCTCAATGCTCTCCGGGTCCCGTCATGAGTTTGAGGGGGGTGTGACTAATATAGGCGGCCAGCCTTCGTTGTTATTTTATAATCATTTTAAGGGTAGTTTAGTCCTCATGTTAATTAGGGTTTTGTTATGATAATTAGGGTTAGGTAGGATTTCTTCTATGCAAGTCTTTCATCTTTTCATTGTAATCACAACTTCTAATGGAATAATACAGTACGTTGTTTTGTTCTCTCACCTTTGCAAAGCTATCGGCTTCACCTGTGTCTTTGTCTTCCAGTGGATGATTGATTACGTATTCAGCTAACTCCTGCATTGTAATTGCCTGAAAATTTTGTGCGATATCAAATATGTACCTGGTCTCTGTTTCAACATTAGCTTTATGGTTGTATATGCTGTTCAATGCCAGACTAACTGCATCTTACTCAATCTGATGCAGACAGATGTGTAACGCCGAGTCAAGAAGACTTCTAATTGGCAACATTCACGTTCTTTACAACCCAAACAGGGGCGATGTTAAACTGGGTCAAGTAAGTTCTCGAGCATATCCAAGTTACTTGAACAGGCCATGACTATGTATCTTGTGCTGTTGACCTTAACCGTAATTAGACATCTGTAGTGTCATTCTGTCAGATATTCAAGATCCTCTTTTGTCCAAAGGCACGAACTGACTTTAGTTAGAAAGTAGCTTCCACAAATTATTTCCAAATAGCCCTTCCTTATTTCAGGGGGCTACTGGCTTGTCTTACCTTAATCAAGCAACAGTATAACGGCTCGCTACCTTCTTTTACCTTCTGCACTGCACTCTGATAGACTTCCGTGCTTGCATCTGATCTAAGGACTGCACTTTGTAATGAAGAATGAATAGATTGAATATTCACCGACAGTATCAGACAAAAGAATGTGTTAAAGCATCCAACTTAAAACCAATTGGCAATGACTGAATAGGCTGCCCAGACTCGTATACTAGTTTTGGGGGTTATAATTAACCAATGTGGGACAAGCTTGAAGACTCCCCTGCGCATGCGACCCCTAACTCGCACGTGAAGAGATAAACAATGGATCCATAACAAAGGGATCACAATGAAAAGCGAAACAAGGTGCGCTAAAGGCACAAACAATGGGGCAATTCGTCAAGTTGAGTCTTGTTCAAAAGCCTCCAGAAGCCTAGCTCTAATGCCATGTTAAAGCATCCAACTCAAAACCAACTCAAAACCAATTGGCAATGAGTGGATAGGCCACCCAAAGTCATACACTAGTTTTGGAGATTACAATTAACCAATGTGGGACAAGCTTTAACGGAATGTAAATCGGACCAAACATGTATACAAGACACGTGCCAGTTACCGGTAAACTTGTAAAGCTTCTTAACATCTCATGATGTAGGACAGATTAGGAACTTCGGCCCTACATCCCCTAAGAATGGTTTTTTGCTATTGAAAGTTGCTAGAGTTGGTTCACAGGAAGGGAGAAGTCCCCTTGGGTTTATATATTGCAAAATTGTGTTTGGATTGATCTCCATTAGTCACAGGTTGCAGGAATTGTATAATTTGCTGTAGAAGTTTTCTGTGAGGCAGCTATTCTATGATAGTATGATTTTGGCTTAGTGTGCCAATGATGGATGAATTTTTGGCTACTGGGAAAGGTTTGAGACTGAAAAGAGCAATTATTGGAGATTGTCAACAGTAACATGTTACATGAGAATAGGGCTTTTAGTTTTCACTCGTAGAAAAAGAGAAGAGTGAAAGAGGTACCTCATCCTTGCAAAGGTTTGGCGTGTTTACGTAAACACAGACACAAACACATCTGAAATTTTACTTATCTAGCTATTGAAGGGGAGATTACATGCATATTTATGGGGTACTGGCTTAAAAGAACTTTTTCTCGTGGAAACTAGAAGCCCTATACCTTTTAAGGATTTAAAAACCCATAAAAGACTCGCACAACTTGAAGCAGATTACAACCCATCGTCCCATCCAAGCCCATGGTTGGGGAATGCAAATAGTGAACTGTCCATAAAACTAAACCTAATGAAATGTAACAGAAGTTATTCTACAACCCACTAACTTATGAAAAAATAAGTCAATATTCAATGGAACCCTAATTCTCTACAAAGCAATGGCCATAACGTCCATAATCGCCTACGCTTAGGTGTCAAGTAAATGACAACCTAATGTTAAAATACAGAACAAATGCATGACCACTCATGTTTGCTACTCCTAAAATATGATAATATGCTTATTTGATTCTCCTAAAGTTTGATTAGGAAGCTCAACTGCACATCATTGGGTTATACTACAGAAAGTTGAAACATTGGAATTACAAAAATCTACGTATGCTCTTATTGTTTAACCATCAATTAGGAAAATTGGAGACTCCATTGTTTTACACTATTATTGACTTAAGATTTTCTATTCTGGCATGTTTATGAAACTTTTGGTTGGTCAAAAAGTTAATGGAGTTAAAATTCTTGTAAAAATATAGGAGAGGAAACTTTTCATAGTTAGGCATTTACTCCACTCTGTCGTGTATTGGGGACACTATTCTTTCATGTTTTCCAATACATGAGAACAATCCGTTGCCTTTTTTTTTTCCTTGTCCTTGTATTTCATCTCACATTTTATTCTCAGATTCGTACCCTCTCATCAAAGGCACATATCCTGTCAAAAAAATGGGGTAATGTACCTGTTATACTGGCTGGTGATTATAACAGTACTCCTCAGGTTTGAAACCTAAAGCTATATGAATATCTAAGTTCTTTCAGCTATGTTTATTTGTATAATAATGAATTTTCATTTGTTTCTGCTCTTGACAGAGTGCAATATACGAGTTTTTGTCATCATCTGAGGCAAGTTTATTGTGATCTTACGATTAAAAATTTTAGCTCCCAGGCTATCAATGAATATTGTCATATGCTAGAAACAAACTGCATATTTCATGCGTTGGGTGCTTTGTTAACATTTGGATGTGGTTTTCTTGTTTGCAGCTGAAGATCACATTGCATGACAGAAAAGAGTTGTCTGGTCAAAGAAGTTGTAATCCCACTCAAGTTTTTGGCATCGAGAGAGAAACAGGAAACCCGCTCCATTTTATGGACAGGTAACATAATATTGTCCAGTTCTTCTACTCGTGAACCAATGAATTTCATAACCAGGGGTTGAAATTGGAATTAACGAGGGCACATTGCTTATGCAAATCGGTTCAGTTGCCCTAGGTAGGGTCATGTGGGAATTCTAGTTGCCCTAGGTAGGGTCTTTTAATTGGAATTGTATTGGTCCCCATTTGAAGTTCTGCTAGTTCCTTAAGTTTCACTTCACCCATGGTTTTCTGCTGTTTGTTCTAGTTTCACTTTAGTGTCTTACATTTAATAACATAGCTGGTCTACTCTTAGAAAGCCTCTAATAGCTTCCATTAGACCCATTGAAAAGCTAATGAACATGGTGAATAGTGTTGCTAATTATCGGAGACACGTAATCTTTAACGAGCTCTTCATTTGGTTTTAAGTCACTCTTTGGTCAAAATATGCAATTATCCTCAGGGATCTGAGGGGCTAACACCCAAACTACTACTAACAAGACCAAATAGTTAAGTTGATGAGCCATTTGCCACTGTTTAGAAATGTTCCAGTATCAATTTAGGAATCAATCATATAACTGAACAATAACAAGTTAGAATAGTCTGAGTTAAACTCACGTAGCCTCCCCTTCCTAGAGTTAAAGAAAAAGCTAAAAGATAAAATTCAACTTGACATGAGTTTTCATGATCGGTTGAGTAAAAATTGCATCGCTGGCTTGATGTAGCGTGTCTAGTTGACACTTGACATCCTACTTTTGGATAGAAGAATCATTACTCGGATGTGGACAGTCCACTATAGAAAAGAGAGTATGAAACTATAAGCCTTCAATTGATTTTTCCTGAAACTTGTAGGTGGTGCATGTATGTGGGATTCTTATGTGGCAAGCCCTATCATCTCCACAAACATCTGATAGGACAAGGGTTTGTTGGCACCACATGACGGCAGGCTACCCTAGATCTAACAATGATAATCCATTCATTCCTTTTAGGGTCAAGCCCTAGCGTTGAGAGTAACGGGCTTAGGCAAACTAAGGTTTCCACGATCTCCATTCAGTAGACTCCCCATTCCGAGTCTCCATTTGGCCGGCACCCATCACCCGTTAAGGCAATAGCCCATTTCCAATTGTTTTGCGCGATCTCCCACACCCACCTTCAATTAGGTGATCCTCCACTGCCAATCCTTGTCTGACCAATCGCGCTCTAGGATCTTCCATTGCTGATCTCCTATCAAGTTTAATTCCTGGGCTGTTGGCCCAAGTTGTGTGATCCACAACTTGCATTGGGTATCAGAGGAAGGCAACCTAGGTCAAGAGCATGGCCTAGGGACCATTCAGGGTTGGTGTGTCGGTCATGAATCAACAATCTCTGACCCTGCATGAGATCACCAATGACTTGCAGGTTGGTCGAATTTTAGGAATCGTCGAAGTTTCTTAGCTCACTCCCTCGGGAATCATCCCCTTTGACCAGTCATAGATATGAGCAAAAGGCTTTGTGGAGGAAGGTTGAGAGCTATCTCCATCTTCAGGTGTGAGGCTTCTCCCTTACAGGCACTCACTCTATTACTCTAATGCTGCTTCATTGGTCTCCTTCTCCACCTCCGGTGGTCTCATGCCATCTCAAGGCTTACCATGATCCCCGTACGGCCTACGATGTGCCCTCATTACTGATAACTGCAACTGTAAAATTCGGTGTATATCCATACCCATCCTCACAGAATTACATGGATGCATAAGAAGATATAAAGGCATTCACTCTTTCTATTAGCATGACGTAGGAGAGAGAGGGCCACATCTCCTCAATCTAAAAAAGTTATGAGCCTCTGAGAACAATTATGAATAAGTTCTGATTATTTTCTTTTCCCGACATGGGTGGTTGCAAGAGGCTGGCTATAGTGGGGCTGCACTCATTGCACAGGCTTGATCCTTATTGAGATCATTTATGCCTTAGTTGAAGTTGCGGGTTCCTAAAGTTATTTATGCCCTTATTTGAAATTTTCGTTGCTTAACTGCAATATTTCGGATTATAATTATTGTTGTTCAGTTTTATGTTAAATCAGAAGATCTATTCTACTGGTAAAATGCTCCACCAGATTTTAGGTTTTCTAGTCTATCAGGGCATCTTGTACATTTTCGATATCCCTATTTAAGACGGACCTATGCTAACGAAAAACATTTAGCTTTATCTGCGCTGCTCTCTTCTTTACTATCAGATTACATTTTACTTTTGTTGTAGTATTACAACGGGGATGCTTGGATGCACTTTATTTGATTTTTCAAGAGTGGGGCTGGACTGATGAAGAAGTAAAGGTTGCAACAGGGGGCACAAGCAGCGAAGTTGTTATGCACCCTTTGACGCTTAATAGCTCCTATGCCACAGTGAAGGTTTTGAATTTACTGTATGAATGCAGAACTGTACATTCATTTTTTCATTTTCATTTACTAATATCACTTGGATGTTTCAAATTCAATCTGTGTTTTCTCAGGCATCTACGAGAACCAGGGGATTTAAAAGTGAACCTTTAGCTACTTCCTTTCATGCAAAGTTTTTTGGAACTGTTGACTATTTATGGTAAATAACCTGCCAAAGCATTCAAGTAATACCTTCAAACTACCTCAATTGTGTGGTGATTGTCAAGATGATAATTTGGTGTTAAAGCCTGTGATGCTTATTGCAGGTATTCGGATGGTCTTTTACCTACACGGGTTTTAGATACGCTTCCAATTGATGTTCTTCAGAAGACGGGTGGCCTTCCATGCAAGGTTAGAATGCTTTTCAATCAGTTATCCTTATCCATCACTTTTGCTTCCGGTGTACTTGGAAAAACAGACCGAGTATTTCAGTATTTCAGGAAGGTTTCTCTTTCCTGGCATAAAAGCTACATTTCACCTCAAAATCAAGAGAACATTCCTGTTTTGACTGTCTTTGTGTGATTGAGCGTATACAACAACAACAACAATAACATAACCCATTTAGTCCCCAATAATTGGGGGTATGGGCGGGGGATGGATAGGAGACAGACCTAACCTTTGGCAATAAATGCACAAAGTGGCTGCTCCCAGAATACCACTGAAACAGATGGATTTGAGACAGACCTAACCTTTGGCAATAAATACACAAAGTGGTTGCTCACAGAATACCACTGAAACAGTGGTCCCCCTATACCGTCGAGTTTGCTGCGGAATCATGCCATCAAATCAAAGCCAAAAGGCATCAGAGATGGCAGACCCAAGAATCATTTTGATTTATGTGCACATTACCATGCTTCTTTCATTCAACATCCAGAGCATTGGCGTTGCACAATCCAGAGCATTGGTTTTAGATACACAAAGTGATTGAGCGTATGCAGTAGAAAAAACTGGAAAGCAATAGCTAAAAGGGTTTTTCCTGACATCATAGTCTGTTGGTGGGGGGCCTCTCTCTTTCCAGTTTCAAACTATTTTTAATAAAAACAAGTGGCTAAGAGTCTTTTTGTTAATATGTTTAAGCTCTGTCTGATCTAACCATAGAAAGACATCAAACTGAAACATTTGATGTAGGCTATCGGGGCACATTGAGCATAACAATTACCCTTTTTGATAGAGTGAGAGCTGATTTTATTGTTGCAGTACATCTCATCTTAGCTTGTTTATATTCGTAATCTGTTGAACTCAGCTATAAAGCAAAGAACTATTTTCATGAAATTTCTTTCAATTCAGACTTCCATAACAGATCCAAACTAGTGGGGGTTTCTTTTGGCTCTGGTGTTTAAAGCATTTTGGTTGTACTGACTATTAACTCGTTGGGATGAATGTTCGCATCCTGCACAACAATGTTGGCTCAGCTATAAAGCATTTTGGTTGCACCAACCAGTTTTCAATATTGACATTAACTTCTTCATATGCAGAAATTGGGCAGTGACCACTTGGCCTTGGTTTCTGAGTTTGCCTTCATGCCGACCAAAGAAGACCCTGTAAATAACACAGACAGCAACTACCTCAGCTAAGGCCACTTGGTTGTCTGATGAAGAGTCGTTAATGCAATTACGTCACATGGTTTCCTATTAAATACTTTTTCTTGGTGTGTTGAGATTACAGAAAAATGTGAACAATTCCTAAACCCAAGCTTGGAAGAATGCTAGATAGACGATTTTCTTGAACCGTACATTAATTTACCATCTTGCAAAGTAGGCCAATTGTGTCAAGCCTTGCATTTTGCTAAGAAGTTTGTGTGGTGATGTCTAGTTGGTAATTATTGTTTCGTCCCAGTAGAATTCGACCTTCATGATTACTTTTTTTTCTTTTCTGTTTTTCTTTTCATTCAGATAATCCACCTGATCTATTCTCTTTGCAACATGGGTTCGAGTAGAAGTTAATCCCCTGAACTTTCTTTTGCTCAATTAATTTCTTCTGTTGGTCTAGAAATTCAAAAACAAGGTTTTATATGTGGATAAGCATATCTTGTGTGTGCAAAATTTTGGCTGGTGTCTCTAGTTTTTCTTTTACTAATATCATCCTTGGTGTATAATGCACTTGATTATTCTAAGTCTGGGGACAAGTAGTCGATTGGAGTGGACTTCACTGTGTATTTTTGTTTAGGTCGATTCTCCTAACTTGAACTTGTGGTAAAAATGTTGGGTCACCAGTGTCACAAATGTACTTGCCAAGCAGGGTATATATATTGGGACTAACCTGCCTACGGCAATACGTATGTATGCAGTTGCGAACCTAGAAAAGAAATTTCAATAATGAGTCTTTTTTTATAAGTCCTAGATTGATAGGGGTAGTAGATATTGGTCCTTTTCCAAACTGGAGGTGAAAAGGATCTTTACCCAGCTTGAGGAATCGCTGCACATCTAATGTTCGCCTCTGAGGTCCTGTGATCAATACACAAACATGAAGCCTGCAAAGGAAGTTCGCAAGGATATTTTAGAGTGACCTTTGGGAAAAAGAGCAAAATCAGAGAATAACCCTCATTCCAAATCACAAAAACAAAGCATCATTTGGCAAAAGGGAAGAGGTTGATTGAAGAAAGAAGCGCGATAACCCGTCAAAAAAAAAAAGGTAGCATGAAACCCTTAAATCCATAAAACCAGATGATCCCATGAATTTAAGAAGGTGCTTCTTTAGATGAAAGAATAAGGGGAAATTAGGAGAAGGAAGAAATTGCAAAACACGGGAAGTCCAGAAAAGGTGCTTCTTTAAGCCTATTTCTTTTAGGGCTCGTTTGATTCGCGGACTAAAACAAGTGAGATTGATAGTCTTGGGATTGATAGTCCTGGATTATTTGTCCTAGGACTAATTTAGTACTGAATCTCACACAATCCCTTGTTTGATTCATGTAGGATTAATATTGGAATATCTCATGTTTTGGTCAATCCCTCCTAAACTACATTTTGGGATTAATTTCCAGACTCACTCCCTCTCTCCCTCTTTCTCTCCCTAACAGATTAATTGAAACCATTGTTGAAGATTCACGAGACACCTCTATTCTGAAGAGATCTAGAAAGGGAACCCGAAATCTTGCAATTGGCACAATAGTTCATTTGTCTTCTTTAGCAACAAGAAGGTACTCAACAACACCCATATCATCGATTATGGTTTTGATATTTCTAGGAACCAGCAAACGGGAGGATCACAAACCAAACCTCTTTTAAACGAGACTATAAGAAATCAAAATCGAAAATAGAACATAAGAAGTCAGACATAGAAGAAATTTGGTGGGTCTAAACCAGATCAAAAATCGTTTTGTTAGATCGAAAACATATCGTTTTTTAGATAGAAATCTGGTTATATGAAGAAGAAGAAGGAAAGATTAATGGAATACCAGGGTTGATTTTTGAAATCGTAAGGTGGGTCTTCTCCAATCGCATCCAATCTAAAGGTGGGTCTTCTCCAATCGTAAGTTGGGTCTTTTGATCTTCTCCAATCATAAGGTAGGTTTGATTTTGGAAGAAGGAAAGATTTTGGAAATCTGGTGTTGAGGGAGGTAACCATGAAGAATGGGGGCAACGAAGTACAAAGAGGTAACGAGTAGGGTTTTGAGTTAAAACGATGGCATTTTTGCAATTTTCTCATCTGCCCCTTCCATGTTTTTCAATCCCGGATAAATAATTCCCCGGGGATAAAATAATGACCCTCATATAGGGATTAAATCTGTCCGGAATTAATAATCCTAGGCAACAAAATGGGAACCAAACGCAGGAAAACGTGGGATTAGACAATTTTAGTCCAATCCCAGGCGCCTTATCCTGGAATCAAACGAGGCCTTAGATGAAAGAATTCATAGGATAGGAAGTCCAAAGAAGGAAGGAAGATGAGAAGGATGTAGAGGAAGCCAAGGATACTGGACATTCTTCTGACTTCGGGGAAAAGCTTGCAGCCATTCAATTTGGAAAAATATCACCTGCATCATTGGATTGCAATATGATTCTGATGTTATCAAAAAAATTCAAGCAAAAACAAATCAGCTCCATTCTAATCAACATAAACAGAATAAAGGAAGAAGCAGAATGGATTTAGTCAATGAAATGTTGGTCTAAACAGATCACTAGCGGAGCATAAATTCCAAATTGAAGCTAAATCTTTTCCAATTAAACAAACAACATAGAGAATGGGTACCGATGCGACCCTTTCTCAATAAACCAAATGGTCATGGAGGGGGCTTGTTGTTACTAACAACCAACCCTCTAATACTACCACTGTGGCCAAAAAAATACCATTCTTTTTTACTAGTAATCAGTTTATTTTTAAGATCGTAGGTTTTCACATTTCTCTGTCACTATGAATTGTGCATCCTGGATCATATGATAGCAAAGTGAAATAATCAAATTCAGAATACTATCAACCTTATGGGATTCGTTGAATAGAGAACAAGTATTATTTTTATATGATTAAGTTTAATGAATCAACCTTATATTTGAGTACTTATATTTGAGTAAACAAAAAACTTGAGTCACATACAGAAATCATGATCCTCTCATGTGACGATCTTTAATGTGATCCCCCATTTGATGGTAATGGAACCAACACAAATTCTATGTATTGTTGATTTGTAGGCCTCAATGTAAAACAACATTCATTCAGAAAAATAGTGTCAATCGGATATTGAAATGTGTTTGTTTGAATTAACATCCATTTTTCGCGCATTACAATATTATTCATTCACATGATTATGCTGTTTGACCAAATGTTTGTACCATATCTGGACCATACATGTGGCAGAAAATTTTCAAGTGACTGATCAGAGGAAAATCCCCATAATGCAGGAAATGATTATTTCCAGGAGAAGTGATAAGGCAGTTGCCTTATTTTTAGGGGGTTACATTATGAAATTTGAATTGTTGTTAAGCCGAAAACAAATGTGATAATTATCAAGATAATAGGTAGTTATTTTCGGCCAAAGTGAGGACATGTGTCGAGCAGTTAGCAAGGGCGGAATGGAAGACATTCAAATCTGCATGATTTAAGGAACATGGTCCAAGATCATGGGCAGTTATTCTAAGTGGTTACAAAACTCATGGATCTATATAACTATAGGCCTTTGTAGTACATTGCAAGGTCCACGCACCAAAAGCTCACAACAACATTGTAATTGTTTCCTAACTATCGAGTTCGTCGATTGTTTTCTTCCTCTGACAATCATGTCCTTCACTTCTCATCCTCTGTCTTTCTCCTTTCCCTCCTCTTTCTTTTCTATGTGATTTTATTTTCTCCTTTTGTCAAAGTCCTTGTTCAAGTCATTTGAACCTTTGTAACTTAGTTCCTCTTAATTAAGTTTTCACTTTTGCTTGAAAGAAGTTTCTGCAGATTTTTAGGCTTTGTTCGAATACATATTTGAACCAAACTTTTTTTTTTTTTTTTTTAAATTTGAAATGCCCACATACCTAAGTCCCACCCCACCTCTTTCTCTCTCTTCCTCTTGACTATTGACAGCTTAAAAAGGGGCCCACTGGCCCCCACACCTCAAAACTTGCCCTCCTTTTCTCAAAATGTGATTAGCTGATTTTGTTTGATGTGATTGCTGAGGTCTGGGTCCATTGCGCCAGAGTACCTCAGGGTGGTCGGTCTTCATTTTTGACCAATTTGAATGTTAGACAATGAGTTACGGTAGACCCCACAAAACTTGTTTTGAATCTGGCTGAGAAGACCCACAAAACTTATTTTGAATCTGGCTGAGAAGTTATCCGAACACAGCCTTAGGTGCTTTTCCCATTTTCATTTGGAGATTGTTTATCTCCTGGCACGCCCGCTCTCCTGTCCCTGGAGAAATTCGTGTTAACACCAAATTTGTTGAAAAACAGCAGAACTCTTTTGTCAAAAACAAAAAGCATGGATGATTTACACATTAACGAGTCCTAATTTGGATCACATGAAGATTGTCACCCCAAATTATCTCGACTCCACCCACCGTGGCCATCATGCCTACTTGAAGTTAGACGGCAAGTTTTGGTAGTAAAAGTTAAAGAGGGTTAGCAGTTGGACTCTTTTAGGCCATCTTCACTCTTTATCCTTTTTTCTACTCAATCTCAAAGTTTCAGTAAAAATCCCGAGCTCCCCTCCATTGTCTCACTCATACCAAACCAAATTGAGTTTTACACAATTTTAACGCAAATTTACAGGGCTATTTTCTCCCTTTCAACTTTACTTATTTTCTCCCTTCAAATTTACAACTTTGGCATTCATAAAAAAATTTACTCAAATTTTTGTTTAGATTTGAATTTGCCATGGTGAGCTTCATAGGAAACGAAGCTTTTAGCCTTTTACATAGAATATTTTAAGGCAAGAGATATATTATGCTATATAGTAAATCTAGGGGTACCGACCACTCCTATACCGATTGTGCACGGACGGTATTGAGGGTCTTACGGTCAATTCAAACCGCTGATTCATCTCAAATTTGAATTACGAAGGGCCATGCGGGAATCAAAGCAATCAGGCACCTTTAAGATCTCGATCCAAAATCACCCCATTTCAAGAAGGGAACCAAATTACCAAAACCCCCTCTACTCTTTTACGCCCTGTTTGTTAGAGAGATATGTATATGAGGGGGAAGTGAGATATAATAAGGGGGGGATATAGAGATGAATATGGTTGGAGGGGTATTATTTTAGAAGGGAAGATTAAAATTTATTGTGTTTGTTTTGATATTGTGGAAGGGGGATATAAGGGGTTGGATAATGTAAAATGTCTTTTTTGTCCTAAATAAACAAAATCAGGAAAATGAAAAAGTGGTGGGGCAGTGTACTTTTCTCTCTCGTTTGCTGTTGTTGCCGCACATTTCTCTCTCTCTCTCTCTCTCTCTCTCTCTCTCTCTCCCCTGCCGGTGGTGGGGCAGTGCATAGGGGGTGGGTTGTAAAAAGGGTCGGATATGTTAAAACCTAGGGGAGGGGTGTCTAAAACTTATCCCCTATAGGGGTATATGGATATCCAAGCATATATATATATATATATCCGGGTAACAAAAACATGACAAACAGCGAATACACTCTACCCGGATATATATATATATCCGACCAAATCTTATATCTCTCCCCTGTACACGGCAAACAAATAGGGCGTTAGTATTAAAACCTGAAAGTGCACCACAAAACAGGCGGGAAATTTGGAGAGAGCATTAAACAAGCATCTTTTTCCCCAGGAGAGAGCAACTTGCAAGCGAGTTGAGTGTAGTGAGAGAATGGAGGATTCAGGAGCGATTCTCTGCCAGATCTCTTCTCTCAAGGACATGCTCGATCAGGTTCAACGTCATCTCAGATAATTCCCACACCTGCATCTATAAATACTACTTAACATACGCCATTACGATTTATACTCCTATATGTTTTGTATGGTTCATTGGGGTTTCTCGCCAGATCAACGCCTAGGGTTTCTAAACTTTGCGTCAATTTCTTCTTTTCTTTTCTTTTCTTTTCTTTTTTCTTTCCAGGTGAATGAAGAAGTCGAAGTGAGTATTCAGATCACGAGAGAGATAGAGTCGGAAATTGTCAAGTGCTCCGAAGTGGAGAGCGAGTTGTCCGTCAGAGGATCGGAGTTGACTAAGACAGTTTATATTTTGGATTTTGAGATCAGTGGACTGATTTCAGTTACTGGTAGTAAATCATATACTGTTTCTTTTTCTTTCATACATTATGCTCAGAGTTCAATTCGAACCACATCTCGTGGATCTTTTTTAGTAAATATATTTCTTTGGTTTGGTTTTGCGAAGAAAAGGGCAAGAAAGTAAGAACAAAGTGCAATATTCAATGTTTGATTTTCAGTAGAAAAGGGAAAGAAAACAATAATCAAAATAACAAATGAGGAAGAGAAGCAGAAAAAGGAAAGAAAAGAGGTCGAAATTTACTGTCTAACTAATTTTCTTACATTTCCCCCCTTTCCCTACCCTCAAGTAAAAAGGATTATTTTGCCTTCCTTCTCTTTACAGTGGTGGGAGGAAGAAAGGAAAGGAAAATAAAAGAAACTCACTTCTCTCCTACTCTTGGATGAATGACACTTATCACTGGTGATTAAAAGAAAACACCTAGAACTATTCTGGAGTGTGGTGCCCTATAGTATTTTGCACCATGGCATGTTTCTCACAGATCCAACTCCGCCATGAATCCTTACATAGCTTCTCTCAGTAACCATAAATGACGCTAATTTTTTAGACTGCGTGGGAGATGAATTGTATATTTAAAATGCTAATTTTAGAGACATGTCATGCTCTATGCTCTCAGATTTAGTGCTCAAAATTATGTTCACTCTTAGAGTCCGTTGACTTCTGCTGATCAGCATACAAGTGTGCGATATTTGAGTTTTCGAATCGCGTGATAATATCAGTTCACACCCCTGGGAAAGCAAAAGTTATGTTGGAAATGTAATATACAAAACAAAAACATCTCACCGAACTTACAAGGTGAACATACTTATGAAAGCTAAATCTATGCTTTTATGGTGTTTGATGTTTCTTTGGTGAATCTCCTCATCCTAAATGGCTTTGTACACTGAGCCCCGTTGTTATGGTGATCTTCTCATTTTCTCTCTCTTGCTTGTTCATAGCTGATTCAAGAAGCTCGGTAAAACTCTTGGAGGATGATTTACGTTGTCTAAGAGTGAAGCACGATGAGATCATTAAAAGAATGAGCAACTTGCGGTACTGGTCAAAATCTATGTAAATGTGTACAGTTCAACCAGACTCAATGTATAACAAATACTATACATATTCATATACAAAGAGGGAGGGAAACATCTCTCCCCCCTAGTCATGGAACCAAATTTGATTTTGTGAAGGCCTCTGCAATTGCATTTCCATGTCTTCTTGTAACAGATCTACTTCTATATAGCTCTACGCCTATAGGGCTACTTAAGGCTTGAAAGTTGAAACATTCCATCCACATGACTTCACTGTTGCAATAAATTTACAGTTCGGTACATTAGGCTAGCGACATTGCTGTAATGTGATGCCATGGAGTAGCGGATATACACTTCTGAAACCCGTCCACACACTGATCACATTAGAAATTCTTTAACAATGTAATTTATCAATAGCATTCGGTCTCTTGAAATTATTTAGGATGTGTTGAGACACGTAGTACTATTACTGTCCCAAGAACTTTGCCCCAGATGCCCCCAAAAAAAAGAGCCAGGATATATGACACCAGCACTTAAAAAATCATTTTAGGGTTTACTTTGGCTAATTCATATAACTGACTCAATTGTTTTGGGACAGGGAAGGTTTTACTACATCATGCCTTGATTTCCAGAGGAACATTGAAAAGGGACAAAATGATGTACTGAGGGATTTGCTGTCCGAAAAAGAGCTTCTTGAAAACGAATTTCATCTTTTGAATGAGAAAAACAATGCCTTGCAGAACTCAATGGTGGCATTTATAGAGGAGATTATTGAAGATCTTCATGATTCCAATTCTGGTAATGTTGATTCTTCTTCTTTTTCTACATAAAGGCATAGGCAGTTATATGACTTAATAACAATAGTGACATGATCTAAAACTTCTGGGACTAATGTAGATATCTGTGAGTTTCTTCATAAATTTTGCATGTGTACTTCATAAACCATTGTATGCTCTTACTATCAGTAATATACACTCAATTTGTTTTTCATTTTGCAATTCAGCAATTGCAACTACTGAGTTCCATGATTGTTTCTTAAGTGATCTTGCTTGATAGAAGCACTAGACATAAACAAGCAATAGACTAGCCTTATTGGAAAATAAGTTTCTGAGCAATTACAGTAGAGAGGTAGTTTTGAATCATGGTTTTACTTGCTAAAACCCCACCAGGAAAAAAACAACATATCAGGGGTGACTTGCTTGATGTGTTCCACCACTATGATTGCACTTCTGAAGGTTTGAACACGATGAAACCAAAGGCTATTTTTTCTTGTGGTTTACAACTGAATGCATGTATATGGTTGTATGTCATCATGGTTTTAGCCTTTTAGGTTTATCCCCATCAATGTCATGCTTGCTCATTCCTTTCTTTGAGTTCACTTTTCATATTGTGCCACCTAATAACTAGTTTGGCTATGTTGGACTTATGGGATCTTCGATGGTCCAATGCCCCTTAATTTTGCCCTGGTTGGCATGCTCTTCTGTACACTGCTTTCGAAGTGGCAACTTTACGTTACCTAATGCTAACGATCAGATAAATGGAGGTTGTGTATCTTTTATAGTATTATGGAATAACATGTTTTGATAAGGGATGCTGAAGCCCTTCTTCGCCTGTAGGTAGATGTTTAGTCTTTATGCGCTTAGTTTGGTGGACCAGAGGACTTCGTCACTAATCGTGTGATATCTGGAAAATGCAGATTTGCAAGTTGAGCTAGATAATCGGAAGATTGAGAATGAGAATTTGCTGAAGGATATCGATGAGTTGAAGGTCACTTTGCTTTCAATTATTTCAATCTCATAATCATCAACGTAAAAACTAGTCAACTTTTGTGCAGTATACTTTAGTCAAGAACAACTTTACACTCTGTAGTCTGTACTCTGTAGTCACTTCCTTTATTTCACAACCAAAACATTGAATTCTTTTTAGTTCTTCTTTTCCATGTAAATAAGCAGTTTTTTTTTTTTTTTGGATCCTCCTACAATTTTGTTATATAGGCCAGACTTATGATGCATGGAGTTATACTTTTTAACATCTTTGTGTTTATGCCGAACTTTAGCTAATTCGTAACAATTGACGTTGTAGCCAAGTTTGAAGGCACTTATAACCCCATGCCCCATGCATTAGATCAAAGGTTTAAGTCTCACTTAGGGATGACAATGGATCGATTTGGTCCGGGTTTTGCGATTACCATACCCAAACCCAAAGTATTTATCTATACCCAAATCCAAACCGATATCCGATGGGTATGAATTTTAGTGCACCATAACCAAACCATATGGATTTGGATTTTATCCAAATCGCACCAAACCTGCATTAATATTCATTTCATTAATGAACATATGAAGCAAAAAGATTATATATTAAAATAAAAAGATAATATATCATATGATTTTTCTATTAAACATCTAAATTCCGACATAATCAAAGAAAATAACTACTAAATAATAAACTTTTCTTAAGAGGTTCCTATGGAGACTCTTGAGATTTTGAAAGGATTTGAAAAGAATAAGGATGGAGATAAAATAAAAAGTCCCTGAAAGTTATGGATTGAAAAATAAAAATTATATGTACATAAAAAATAATATATATATATATATATATATATATATATATCCTATAAATAATATTATATGGATCGGTTTGGGTTTGGCCGAATACTTGCTAAGACCAAACCCAAATCCAAACTCGCTGGGTATTATGTTTTCAAAATCAAATCCACTCCATGGGTAGGAAAAAATATAAAAAACCGCACCAATTAGGTCGGTTTGACTTGGGTATCCATCGGTTTTGGGTGAAATTGCCATCCCCACTAACATTTACTAACAACTACTAACACTTTTTGCATGTACTAAAAAAATAATAATAATAATTCGTATGTTTTGTTAAAAAAAAGAAAACTAATTGATATTATTTCGAAGGGTAAATGCCCAGTCGATGTTCTTTCTTTTGAAGCCATGTCAAGTTTTCGAATAAAGTAATTACATGAAAGATATACTTTTTCCCTTTAAAGTAATATATTTGATCAGGTTACTGTCGTTTAGTGACAAGGGTTTGACTCCTATTGATTTTTTGCAATTCTAGGCGTCCTATATTGTCCAGTTGAAGATAATTATCAACCTATATATAGGGCAAGTGCTCTAGGGGTGTAAACCGGTCCAATAACTCGCATCCTAGCCTGTTTATTTAGGACTTAGGATAAATATTTAGGTCCACAGAGTTGGGTTGAGTTGAAATTTTAAGTCCATTTTATTAAACGGGCTAGATTTAGAAGAAAAAATAATAATCTTTAGGCCTGACTCGATTAAAATAATATTTTTTAATAGGATATATGTATGTGTTTTTTTGTTTTTAGAAAAGGATACATGTGTGTTGTTACCACTATATGTCCTAGCTGTTTAGGGTTTTCCTTTCTTGTAGCGGCACATCTTCTCTTATTAAAATATAGGTTTTATCGCTGTCTTCTTGCTCTACAATTTCTTATTGAAGAAGTATTGATTTAAAGGAGAAATACCCAAGAGAATTTTTTGCATGTTAGAGCATCATGGATGTTAGAGAGTTCCAACCTTTTTAGCACTTTAATTGCTTATTGGAGAGGCAATTTGATTATTAAAAAGACAGTTTTATGAGTTTGTTTTCAATAGTTTTGTGAGAAATTATAACTTTAACTTATGGTTTTGAATTTTAATTTGTGATCATTATGGTTGATTAATTTACATAAATGCTAGGAACACAACCATCTGGACAACAACACCAAACACAAACCCTCACATACAAGTGGGTCCCACATAATAAATGTGTATGGGACTTACGTATGTGAGAGGTTATGTTTGGTGTTGTGTCGGTTGTGTTATTAGCATCTCTCCTTAATTTATGTTTGTGATATTGTGATTTAGAAAAATAAAAGGGCTTGTTAGACGATTTTAGGAAATAAAAATTTAATTTGGGTTGGGCTTGAAAATATCAAATGAAGTCCAATTATTAATGGGTCGGGCTTAAGCATGCACAAGTCTCATTACTATCTAGTGTAAGCCCACCCAACCCAGTATATTTGCACCAGTTACTTGCCAAAAAATGCTAGTGAAAGGTACATATTTTAAAAAAATTTATGAACACATATCTCTTGTAATACTTAATTAATACTATTATATTTTAGGCTGGTTCCCCTCACACATAAAAAAACACAAATTTTGACACTCCATCTCAACCATTGAAACCAATGGTTGAGATTAGAAGTTGGGGTATAACACTTAGTTGTTCTAGGGTCCAAAAATGTAGACTGATTGTGTCATTTAGTCTATGTTAAAGTTTTATAAGGTCTAAGGTCCACTAAATTTTATTTTATTTTTAGAATTTAGACATTTTCAAAGCATGCCCTAGGGTTCAGGTTTTAGGGTGCACTTTCTTATTATAGGGTTTTAGTGGTTTAGGCACTTTCATAGAATACCCTAGTGTTTTAGGCACTTTCATAGGGTACAAACTTTTTTGACACTTTCATAGGGTACAAATTTTTTTGGCACTTTCATAAGGCACTCTAGGGTTTAGGTTTTAGGGTGCACTTTCCTATTATAGAGTTTTAGTGGTTTAAGCATTTTCATATGGTACCCTAAGATTTTAGGCACTTTCATAGGGTACCCTAAAATTTTAAACACTTTCATAGGGTGCAAACTTTTTTTGGCGCTTTCATAGATGTACAAACTTTTTTTGGTAAAAAAAAATAATAATAATAGCGTTAGGACTGGATAGCTTGTAAACTTGTTTGGTGGATTAATTGGGTTACAAATTCTTTGTTTAAGACTTTTGAACAAGTTACCCTAACACTTAATACCTTAACTCTCACCCTCACCCTATCTCACTCTCTCCCCAAGAAAGTCAACTGCTCATCTTTCTCCCTCCTTGTGCCGACCCACCATCAACCTCCAAATTCGGCCAACGCCTCTGACCAGGTCTCCGACGAGTACAATCTCAATTCCGGCATGTGCTCTCTCTCTCTCTCTCTCTCTCTCTCTCTCTCTCTCCTGTGATTGTTCGCTCCAGTTTTTGGCATTCTGGTGACTATTTGGTCCTAGTTTCTGCTAGTTTGATTTTGTCCCTACAAAAAATGCGAACAAACTTGTCATTTAGTAAGTTCATTTCACTTTGTTCAGTTCACATTTTTAAAAACTTTTCCATAAAGATTCTTTCTCCATCTCTCATCTCTCCAATCATATTTCTCTTCTACTCATATCCTTCTATCCAATCATTATTCTCATTTCTCTATCTATCTCTCTCCAATTATTACATCTCTTTCTAATTATTACTTTTTCCAAAAACTCATCCAAACACTATTTCAAAAATATTTCTCAAAATATTCTTTTCAAAACTCTAAACCAAACACAGCGATTGATTCTTTGATTGGATGCTCTTTACTTGGTCACATGCTTATTAGTGCTTGGGTAGTTTTCATCTTAGAATTTTAGCGTCTTTCCATTGGACCAAAATTACAAAGTTAAATGTAAAAAAAAGCACAAAGATGAGCAAAATTGTTGATTTGCAAAGCCGTAATTTTTTTTACAATAGACCCAATCGTATTAGTTTTGAGTTTAGCGAGGGTTTTGTTGGCAATTTACTGTTTCAAATTAAAATGTTACTAAACACAAATTGATACTAAATGATATTGAAATCAAAGCTATATTTTTACCCCAAAAAAAAAAATCAAAGCTATAAATGATCTATCCAAGAAGCTCTCAAATGTTTTTTCTCATGTGCCTCCAATCAACATTTGTCATGGAAAAGATGATTTACATTCTGTCAAGCCCTCTCAGATATTGCTTTCGGATCCAAATATTTCATAGACCAAGGGTCAGAAAAAAGACATGAAGGGTAATGATAGTAGTATACACTCCAGAAGATTGAAAAGTGTTATTGAATAGGCATTGAACAAGAAGAAAAGAAAGTGTAACTTTTGCAAAAAATTAGGATATGGTAAGAGAATTTGTCCTTCAAATACGATGAGTAAAACTTACAAAGGTACGTGAATTATCATTATACTAAGGACATAAATATTCATGGTGTTTCCTAATTGTCAATTTTATTCCATAGGCTTGCAAGCGGAGACAAAATCTTTTGATAGTGACCAAGAGGAGACTTAATGAGCATAGGGTAGAAACATAGCAGTGACGTGTGTATATGGCATGACGTGGGTACAAACATAATACTTTAGTTGGCCCTTTTTTCCCCCTCCTATATGTTCTTTAGTTTTAAGCACATTCTAAGAGCAAAAGCAGCAGTGTAAGGTAAAAACATGTAAAATAGATAGACAAAAAATTCTTATTTTAGTTTACCTAGAAATTTCCTACAACAGCTTTAGGTTCACTTCTCTAAAAAGTTATTTTTTTATTCCTACAAAGACTACTAGAGAGAGAGAGAGAGAGAGAGAGAGAGAGAGAAAGGTGTGGAACATGAGTGGCATTGGTACAGGAGAGAGAGGAAATATTGTTCTTTAATCTAATAGCTTCGCTATGGATCAAAAAAAAAAATCTAATAGCTTCGCTATAGTGTCACGGTATCTATAGTGAAGTATTGTAGCAATATTCCTGTGCTACAGTGTTTTTGCTGTTTTTTTGTATTCTCTTTCTCTATTTTACCTTAAACCATGCAATAGAGAGACTGTTGTTTTTGCTCTAATACCATTTTCATAACTGTGTCCATGATGCTTTTTGTTTAAATATGGAGGAGCTGTCCATCATATCTAGAGTAGTTCAGAGCTTCAAAGACAGACATCCACTTAGCTTTTTTTCCTATGGGTCTTTAATTAATATGGTTATTACTAAAGTATTATGAACTTTTGTGGGGAATTGAAATTATGCTTCAGCAGTTGGAATGAAAATATCTTGTGGCTTTTTGTAACGACCTGAATTTTCGTAAATAAAAATTTCGTTTAAAAATTTAATTAATTATTTTAAATTTTGGTTTATTGGAATATTTTTCTATTAAAAAATATTATTTCATTCTTTTCATTCGAATAAATAAAATTTTAGCCTTGTATATGCGCATACGAGACCGAGTAACACATCCGTTACACTACCGTAGCACCCGAGAGAGAGAGAGATGCCGAGGGAGAGAGAGATTTCAGTAGAGAGAGAGAGAGAGAGAGAGAGAGAGAGGTGGAGTGTGAGTGTGTGCATGAGTACACTTACACATGCAAGATTCCTTGTTTGTTCACTTGCACAAGCAAGTTAAGGATTTTTAGGGTAGCCACCTAAGCCTACATTTTGTACCCAAGCTAGTTAGAATAAGTCTTGCTATTTTAGTAGTAACCTATGCATACCCACACAATACATGTATTAGAACACAATCTACACAACCTAGACCTATTATGCTTAATCTTGCACTCCAAGTCTCCATGAAACATGCTTCCTTGTTTTAGGGAAGAATATTCCTCTACTTTTTAGCCCTCTAAGTCTACCCTTAGTTACTAGATGCTTTCACATGCAACTTGTGTATATCTAACCCTAGAAACACCACATAACTAAGGTGACCATGCAAAAACCTACACAACTAAGAGCATATTTTCCCCCACTACTACTTTCCACCTTAAGTCAATGTACTTTCCCCCAAGATTCTCCCTTTGCTTGCAAGCAATCACCTAGACCTAACCTAAAACCTAGTGTACAAGTGGTGTACTTCCCATGCGCCATCAAACCACCACATATACTTCCCTCCCCACATGAAAGCATAGGCCAAGAGAGGGAGTGTGTACTGAAAATTTCTAGAGGGAGAGAGGAGCTCTCTTTTGGCTATAAATAGCCAACCCTTTGCTCATTTGGACCACTTTATACCCTACTATACTTGTATATCTCCCATATTCCCAACCAACAACCACTTTAACCCACTTACTTAGACTCTAATTAGCTACGTACTAAGTTAATTAGTGAGTAAGCTAGATAGATTAAAGAGCTCTACATCAAAGGATAGCTTTTCGGCTTCCGGTTAACACCCGGAAATTAAGGTAGATTACTAAACCAACCTTCTAATTAGTTATTTCTAGTTCAATTAGTTAATTCTAAATAGTTTTCTATGTTGGAATTTGGAGCTTGTTTAAGTTAAGTTATGCATGTATTATGGTAGTAAGCATGTTTACTTAGTTTTTAAGAAAGTTTAAAAGAGAGGATTTCATGTGGAAAAGAGTTAGAGGTTCTAATTGATTTCTAATTAGAATGTTTCTTTATGAAATTAGAAGATGGTTTAAGGAGATCAAGTTGATTAGAAGTTTATTAGAAGATGGGATTTCTAGAAAGTTTTTCTTGGAAGAACTAGTTAACGGAAGTAGATTAAATTATTGAGTTACCAATTTAATAATTCTTCCTAAAATTAGTAGCTTGTTTATGCTTATAAAAGAGTTACTCTTTACTAATAAAGTTTACATTGAGTTCATTAGTTTTGTTGTAAGAAAATTAAAGGTTTTAAATTAATAAATATGTAGAGAAAGAATTAGTAGTTATTCTTCTACAAAATTTTCTACTAAGTAATTATTAGCTATATTTATAAATATGTTGTTGTGATGAAAAAGAAAATTTTAAGAGTTACTTGGAAATTTTCCAGAAAGAAAGATGCTAAGAAGTATCTTTTTAAAAGTAAGAGTTTTTCTAAAGTTTGTTTGAAGAGAGAAAGTTCTATAAAAGTTTACTAGAAATGTTTTTACTGGATTATTGTGAACATAATTTGTGGACTTGATAAAAAGAAAAGAAATAAATAGAGAGAGAGAGAGAGAGCGTTAATGAAATTTTCTAGAAAGAAAATTTTTACTAAATAAAGAAAGAGATGACTTGAAATGAAATTATTGGAAGAGAAGTTTCCTAGAAACTAAAGAGTACATTTTTTGAAGAAATGGAATATTTTGAAAACTCATAACTAATGGAGCTAAATTTTGATAAAGGATTTCTAGAAAAGAAGTATATGTTTAGATGATTTTAGAGAAAGAAAATTGACTAGCTTTATTTCCTTGGAAAGGATAAAAAGAAAAGATGGAAAATGAGGTTGATGAGAAAATAGATTGAGAGATTAGAAATATTGTTATGAAGGAAGTTAGTGAAATAAATGTGTGATTTTATGTGAGAAAATATGGAATTAATTGTGTGATTTTATGTGGAAAAATGTCTAAGTGGAAAGATATGAAATTTAGAAGAAATTACCAAATATTGCATGAGCATGATTTCGCATGTGGCGTTGAGCACGTACGTGATACGATTACGACACCGAACTTGAAAATTTCGAATAACGTTTTGCGGGAAAATAGAGATGAGAATGAAAATAAAATTTTGAAACGAGAAATGAAATGAAATGAAATTTGAAAATGAAATGTGATGAGATAAATTGTTACCACCTCAAGTTCGCGGAGAGAACTTGGAGGAATGGTCGTGATGCGGTAATGCAGCGAGAGCGCCACTTCCAGTTCGCGGAGAGAACTTGGATGTTTGTGCTAAGTGTGAACAACACACGGTGAACGGACCTCATAAACAGACTGGTTAAGTTCAGTGATTTGAGACGGCGGGGACTGTGTCGTGTGAGTCACGGGGTGGACGGACCATGCAAAGAGATTGGTTAGGTTCAGTGATGCACGACGGCCGGGGCCTCGAGCGGAAAGGTTGGCACCGTCAGCTAAAAGGAGGCGTAAACGGACCAATAACTTTCGAGTGGTGTGAGATATATGAAATTTGAAGAAGAATGCTAAAAGAGGCACCGATTTGAGAAAAAGAGATTTTTGAGAAATTTTCGATAAATGCATTAAATTTGAGAAAACCAATTAAGAATGTTGCGAGCAATGACACGTGGCAAAATTTCAAGATACTGAAATGAGATATTATTTTCTACGCATGTTTACTCTGATCCGCATAGAAACGCATGATGCATTGCATGGTTTTACCGTTCAAAAATATTATATACTGTTTTCGAGTTTATTGTTCTAGAATTGCTAGTTAGAGATTTGGGTAGTGTAGTCTATTGGGCGTTATTGCTTACGGTGTTACCCTTGTGTAACCCTTGCATAATACCACGATGTTGCTCTGCGACTCCGACGTATTATGCCAGACTATGGAGATGGACAAGAGGAGAGAACTATGGCTTGAAGGCTTACGGAGCAGAGTAGGACACCACCGGGATTGACGGTTGTACAATGAAGTAGAGAAACCTAGTCAACCCTGTAGAGAATGATTATATTTGGCAGGAGGACTTATGTAATTTCTTATAGGTTACTATTGTAAAACCTCAGTTATTGTATATGTATTCTTTATTAATAAACCCAAATTTTGGGGGCGTTACACTTTTCATTTGTTTGGAATGAAAATAGAATTTATGTTTCAGCAGTTTGAAATTGAATATGAAAAGTTATTGTTTATGTGAGTCCAGTTTATACGTCTCTTGAGAAGTGATGCAAGGGCATTATTTTTTACCTAACTGACTGGAGGAGTATGTATATTGGAACCTCTACTTGAACTGATGTAAGAGTTCCAATTGGATTGGAACTCCCTTGGAATTCATGTAACAGTTGATGATAAAATATGGGTTTGCTTTCAAATTGCTATCTTGAAGCTTCAGTCGGTCCACCTTCATAGTAACTTGCACTATTAAAATGGATTTCTTGCACTGTTAAAATGGATTTCTCTCCTTGGCATCGGTTATCATCAGCTTGTGGGTGTTTGGATCAATCCCCTGTTTCATTAGTTTCTTCTTCAAAAAAGAGTTCCAAAAGTTTTTTTTTATCTCATTACAAGCCTTTTGATCAAGAGTGGCTACTGCCCATTAATTAGAGGCAATTCGAAAGAGAGGCTGCACATTTTTCTGTAAAAATGTTCTTTCAAACTGGAGGCAGTATGTATCAAGAGCGGCATTTTTCTTTTCTTTTTCTTGATCAAGAGCGGAGGAATATACCAAAATTGGGCACTTGACACTTAGCACTTAAGTGTGCAGGAATGTACCAATTCACATGTTACTCAGATTGACAAATGAAATAAAATAAAATTAGCATCTTCAAATTCAAGCCACAAATTAGTTAACCGAAAAAAAATCTCAAGCCATAGCTGCGACAAATTCACCCATTCAGAGTTGGCCAAATTGTCATCGTATCGATATCAGGAATCTAAATGGGTCATTCCACAACCTTTGAGCATCACCAACAGTTAACAAAATGGGTGAGGCATATTGTCAAACACCTTACATGCGTTACTATGTTCTACCTTTGCATCAACTCTAATCGAGAATCACCAATCCAGTAAGAAAAACTTCAGCTACACATACATAGTGGCTTATTTACCTTTTTAGTCCCCAAAGTATTCACAAAATGTCAATTTCGTCCCCAATATTCAAATCGTGTCTATCGAGTCCCCAATGTTCACAATGTGTGTTTAAATGGTCCCTGTGTCTAACTCTATCCGTCTTCTCCGTTAAATGCAGGGGTAATTTCAAAATTTCACCCCATAGCTTACCCTTGCATTTGGGCTTATTTACCTTTTTAGTCCCCAAAGTATTTTCAAAGTGTCACTTTGGTCCCCAATATTCAAATCGTGTCTATCGAGTCCCCAACATTCACAATGTGTATTTAAATGGTCCTTGGGTCTAACTCCATCCATCTTCTTCGTCAATGCAGGGGTAACTGTAGACACCCCAATCTGAACCCTCGGAATTCCAGAACTTCCTCGAGGATGAAAATGCCTATGTGAGAGCATACAAGGTTTGATCAAATACTTGAGGACCCCACCAATAATTTCCCAGAAAATTACGATAACATCCCTTGAACCCCCGGGAATGGCCCAAAACCTTAAAACACATGCACCTGGATTGCTTTTTCAAGCACCTGGATTGGCCAAATCTAGGCGCCTGGAAGAGTCCAAGCACCTAGATTGCACAATCCAGGCGCCTGGATATCAGTCCAGGTTAAGTGTAGTTTAAGTTGATAGTGGGCGGGAACGAAATCTTTGGGGGATTTTCTGCAGAATCAGTTAGAGAGGGGTGTGAGAGAGATGATTAGCTCTACACATTGCCACCTAGGTGATCCCTCAACCTTTCTAAGGGTTCAAGTGGCCCTCTTTGAACCCTTAGTTGTCTATTTAAGCAACTCCTCCGTCTCCATTGAGAAGCAGAAAATCACTCTTCTCTTCCTTACTTTTATGCTGCTAAAATACACCCAGAAGTTCAGCCCCCAACTAGTCCCTTCCAATTTCACTCACTTTCAATCTTGAAACCTATTTCTTTGCTACCTCAACTATCCATATCTTTAACTTCATATCCAAACCCCCAACCAACGCATTTGTAATCTGATTATCATAATTCCAGAAGCTCATTTCAGTGTACCCAACATCCACAATCACCCAAACTCACTTAAAACTTGCAACCCAAGTTCATAAATCAAGCCTTCAAGGTAGTCTTTCTACCAATATGCTCAAGTAGGCCCTGAGGAGGACTCAATCAAGTTCTCACTGGTCTTCTATACCAGTAAAGGGCTTGGGGGAGGTTTAAAGTCATCAAGAAAGAAATTTGCTTTATGGACCAGATTACAATCCAGGCGCCTGGATCATCACATTCCAGGCGCCTGCATTGAATCCAGGCGCCTGGATTCCCTCAATACAGACGCCTAGAATTACTCTTCCTTGTCATATGTTCTGTTTTTTCTTGCATTTTAACCAATTCATGGTACATCATTTACATACACTGGTTTTAGAGCACTTATGTCACACATTCTAATCTTCATTTTGATGGGTATTTGGAGTGTTTTCAAGGTTATAATCACATTTGATAGAATAGCTACATGAGAAAGAAACACACATGTGAGTTCATCTGTCGTTTGCAAGTTCTAATCACTCAGTTTTGAAAGTGTTAAGATGAGCTTTTACATTACATAAGCATACCTCCATTGTAGGTGTTCAATATTGCGCATTATCATTGCATTTTAGCATCAAATCATTCAAAATCAAGTTCCTTTTAAGTTTATGTTATGCATTTAAGCTACAATTAAGGTTCATGATTATTGTTGTACTGTATACATCCTTCAGAGTGTATATGAGTTAGTTAAAAGCATTGCGTTTGATCTCTATTGTGAAAAATGAGGTTCTGAGTTTTCTGTTTGGAAGGCAATCCAGGCGCCTGGAGTTGCTTGATCCAGGCGCCTAGATTGCAATCCAGGTGTGATGATTCAGGCATGTGTGATCATTTTCTGGGATATCCAAAGGCAGTTTAAGGGTATTTTAGTATAGTTTTAGCATCTTTTGTACATAAATCATTCACTCATAACAATTTACACAAGTATTCACCCATTTCTCATTGATATTCTTGATGCATTTTCCATGCTCTCACATGAGTTTGAGTTTGAAGTCCATCCAAACAATATTTTCAAAATCTCTTAAACATTTAGTAGAGACCGGTGGTCACACCGGGCGCGAAGGGTGCTTTAAATAACTTCCCCTCGCAGGGCCGGCCCTGAGATTATAGAGGCTTAAGCGAATTTAAAAAAAAAGGCCCCTGGATCATTTTTTTTAAAAAAAAATCAATATATGTGGCAAATATATGTAAATGATACTAAACATGATATTTTAGCTTCATAAGATAACTAAACAAACTTTTGAAAAAAATTATACCATTAAGACAACAGGAATCAAGCACATATAATGAAGTCCGTTCATTCTCAAACTAATCATGTTGTTAACTTTAATTGTAAAATAATATTGTTAACAATAAGAGAATTCTTTATTGCAAACATTATTTTTATCATAATTTGTTGAGTGAAAATAAATTATATTGTTGTACTTAATAGTCAAAATTGTTTTATTTGTGTATTTAGTATAAAAAGTTAAAGGTAAAATGGAAATAAACAAAAGAAAATTAAAAAATTATCCAACCATTTATGATGTTGAAAGATTTGAACTTTTGGTCTTCAGTAAAATCTACAACCAATACAAAAGGACAAAGGTGCAAGAAAAATATATTGATCGAATAGAAAAATAAGAAAAGAGTATATGCAAGAGTGGAGTATATTAATCCATCAGAAAATTGAGCAAAATGGTTGTTATGCCAAACGGCCCTGGTGAGATTTGAATCATGGGCCTCCCGGTTTTATATTAGTCCAACAGAAAATTGAGTAAAATGGTTGTTATGCCAAAAGGCCCTAGTGGGATTTGAACCGTGGGTCTCCCGGTTTTAAAAGGCATACGCTGACCACCAAGGCAGGAACAAACCTCTTGCCAAACTTCGGAAAAACAAATATATATATATATATATATAATATTAACATCTTATATCGGAAATGGGCCCCTAATTTTGCTTAAATTTTGGAGGCCTAGAGCGGCCGCATCGCCGGCTTTACCCTAGGGCCGGTGCTGTCCCCTCGTGTAACCTAGCTCCCGGACCCGAGAAATCTCAATAAAAGCAGACCAATGAAATATTTTCTATTCCAAGGGCAAAAGAGTCATTTTTCAAAAGGTTTCTTGGTATAGTCCTCAAATCCGGGTGGCGACTCCATTCAACCAATCAAACCATTTTCCAAAACAAGCAATCGATTTTTCGTGGACACCATTCCGCGGGGTGTTCACAGTAACTGCAGTACTTCATCCCCACATAGCTTTCTTCAACCTTAAAACCCTTATCTCCAACAATTACCAGATCATCTCTATTCCACCCTCTCTATCAATCTGTTGGTTTATGATCTTTGTTTTCCACTGATTGAAGGTATGCTCATCTCTCTTCCGAGAGAACAAAAAACAACAAACCCAAAAATCGAAATAAGGGATTTGTGGCTCTAAGAGGCATTCAGAGCCATGGTGCGGTCTGGTCGTCGGCAATGATGCGTCTGGTCTCTACCCACGATCTAACATCATCTACATTAGGGGGTTCCAATTTGGTGACTCAACCCATTACATGACAAGCAACCACAAAAATCAAAGAGAGGATCTGAGAATTTCAGTCACCCTAAGCGTTCAATCAAACCACGCAATACGATCGTGTTCCAAACCCATTCCATCCACGCCGGGGTTTCTGCAGTTTGCTGTGACTCTCGACCATGGATTCTCCTGGGATTGGAATCTCGTTTCAACAACTCGGTGCGGGTAAGGTTGCGGTGACGGGTCTCAGGTCAAAAGGGGATATAATCCTTACTTCACTTCCAAGCCGATTCAACATAATCTGAGTGAGTAGCCTACCTCATTTAGAAAATCCAGTGAACTTATCCACATAGAAGGATGCTACACCATTGTTCATTATACAGGGGGTTTACGGAATTTGTGGGTTTGGACCCAACCCTATTGGCCCGATTTCAACCAAGTTTCCTCCCCTGTCTCATCGGTTTCCCCTATCTTCTTCACCACCCAAACAAACGGCTGCTCCAATTCATTGAGTGCAAGTGCGATTTGAATATTGGGGACCAAATTGACATTTCATGAATACTTTGGGGACTAAAAAGGTAAATAAGCTCTTGCATTTGACAGAGAAGACAGACGGAGTTAGACACATGGACCATTTAAACACACATTGTGAACATTGGGGACTCGATAGACACAATTTGAATATTGGGGACGAAATTGACATTTCGCGAATACTTTGGGGACTAAAAAGGTAAATAAGCCCATAACATAGCCATACAAGAAACTCCACCAAAATCAGCTATAAGAGGATGAAATAAATAAATAAAAATACAGAGGCTATGATAACTAAAAGGTTACAGTAAACAAAGTTTTAGTTAAATGAGAAAATTGGTCGATGGTTGGGGCTGGAAACGAGAGTGATAAAGCTAATCGGGAGAAAGACAGAGAGTACCAGAGTAGGGGTTGGAATCTCCCGAGATGTGTTCTAACAAACTAGAGTTGAGGCTGTATAAGTTTTTGTCCGTCCGTGAAAGAGAGGCAGAGAGACTCAGGAGACAGAGTGAGTGCACATGCCGGAATTGAAGTTGTACTCGCCGGAGATCTGGTCGGCGAAAGTTGGAGTGGAGGGTGGTTCGGCGCAGGGAGGGAGAGAGAGGAGCAGTCAACATTCTTGGAGAGAGAGTGAGATTGGGTGAGGATGAGAGTTAAGGGATTAAGTGTTATACCTCAACTTCTAATCTCAGCCATTGATTTCAATGGCTGAGATGGAGTGTCAAAATTTGTGTTTTTTTATGTGTGAGAGGAACCGGCCCGATTATATTTTACATATCCTCTATTAAATTATTTACTCAATAAATCCTATATTAAATTATTATTTTCCTACTTGTATGATAGCTAAAGGGAGACGAATGAGAGGGAAGAGAGGAGGAAAATACAAAACAATATAATATTTCATTCACATAGATGGTTCAATATTATATTTTGAGATGTTCTAAAAGAATTGTCCATCTAGAAAAGTTAACCAAAAAGTAAATCAACATTCCTCTTTCGCCCCTCTTTTTCTCTTACTTTAAACAAGTTAGCATTTCAAAAAAAAATCCCATCAAGTGGCAAAATTAAAAAGCCAAAAATAGTACAAGATAATAATCATGTTTGAATGTTTCCTCACATAGCTAGTTGAGGACCTTAAAATAGTAAGGAGGGAATTATAGATACATGGTGAACAATGACTCAACTGATATGTTGAGTTACTACAGCAAAAACATACTCCTATTTCCTAGGCTTTTGTTGAGGTTATTGGAACTTGGAAGGCCCTTTTTTTTTCTTTTTCTTTTTCTTTTTTTTTTCGGGTGGGGCGTGCAAATGATCTTTTTTTTTTTTGGAGAGTTAATTAGACATCTTTTTATCAATAATATCATTATGATTCCATCCTACCGAGTTTGAATAGTTATGATTACATCCTGTCTTTTAAATAATAACCAAAATGCCCTTTATCCATGATTAGAATATTTATGTTTATTATGAAAAATCACCAAAGTGGTAAATCAATAGACCATATTCATTGTGTAAATAACCTTTTTTTTAAAGGACATGTGAATATGGTTGATTAATTTACCATTTTTTCACCAAAGTGGTAAAACAATAAACCATTTTCATTTTTATTTAACTTCCCTTTTATGAACTTGGCTCATGCAGCAACTCCCTTTAAAAAAATCACATTATTTATGTTTTTATTCCAAAAATCTTTACCCTATAGGCAAATAATTTTGGGATGAAAACATAAAAATTTGGGATGAAAGCATAAAAGAATTTAGGATGAAAACATAAACAATTTAGAATGGAATTTAGGATGAAACATTCTTTATGTTTACATCCCAAAAATCTTTACTCTATAGGCAAAGATTTTTAGGATGAAAACTTAAAGAATTTAGGATGGAATTTAGGATGAAAACATAAAAAAATATATGATGGAATTTAAGATGAAAACATTCTTTATGCTTTCATCCAAAAAATCTTTACCCCATAGGCAAAGATTTTTAGAATGAAAACATAAACAATTTTGGATGGAAACATTCTTTATGTTTTCATCCCGAAAATCTTTACCCTAGAGGCAAAAAATTTTGGGATGAAAACATAAACAATTTAGGATGGAATTTTGGATGAAAACATTCTTTATGTTTATGTTTTCATCCCAAAATTTTTTACCCTATAGGAAAATAATTCGGGATGAAAACATAAAGAATTTATGATGGAACTTAGGATGTTTTCATCCCAAAAATCTTTACCCTATAGGCAAAGATTTTTAGGATGAAAACATAGACAATTCAGGATGGAATTTAGGATGAAAACATAAAGAAAAATCATGGTTAGAATTGTTTAGGGAGCCGCATGCACAGACCAAATTCATAAAGGGAAGTTAAATAATAGAGTAATGAATATGATTTTAGTGAGAAAATGATAAATTAATCAACCATGTTCACATGTCCTTTAAAAGATGGTTATTTACACAGTGAATATGGTTTATTATTTTATCACTTCGGTGATTTCACATAATTATCATAATAAACATGGTTAAAATTGTTAAGGGAGCCGCATGCGCGGGCCAAATTCAAAAGGGCATAATGGTCCGATTATCTAGTTTCAAAATGAAATCATAAGTATTCAAACTCTGTAGGATGGAGTCATAATGATATTATTGGTACAAGATGTCTAATTAAAATTCTCTTTTGTTTTGAACTAGTTAAGGGACTAAATGGCTAGGCTCTTGCTCTTGCTTTAGAGTATGTGCACAGGGCTAGCTAAATGGTTAGTTTAGCTAGTCAAAATAGATGTTTGAGTAGTTTTGTGAAGAATTAGCTTAATCGAATAATTGAAAGTATTTTATCCCATCTTCTAACTTTTTATTCAAAATTCAAGATTCTAATTTTTCAATGAATTTTGAAAAAAAGTTAGACAAATGTGTTTTGGCATCCTCTTGATTTGAACCACACAATTGTAAGTACTATAGGACTTATTGAGGATATCATTTATAAATAAATAACTTTATCTTAATCGGACATCCATATATATCAAAACACTTCATATTTTTTAAATAATCATTACATTTTGATACCTATGGATATCCGATCAAGATAATTTTATTAATGAATGCTTCTACTTAACAAGCCTTATAATATATGCAATTCAGATTGAGAGGATACTAGGCGAAATTGTCTAATCTTTTTTTCAAAATTCATTCATAAAGTTGTTTATACTTTGATTTAAGATTTTATGATTCAAACCATAGTTGTATGACTTGTTGCGCCTAAGATTTCAACTGAGGGGTTTCGCCTCAGAAAAGAACGAGGGTACTGGGTCAAGTGATCCAAGTTTATTAAAATGCAATGTGGTTTAGAAAACGGATTTGCAGTTATGGCCAAGTAATGTTTTAGAAAACAACTTAGAGTTGCCACATGGCCTAGAGTTTAAGTGTGTCGGGTCACTCTCTAAACTATCTAGAGATAATTCAAGTGTTTTGAAATAGAATTTCACAGGTCCGAAGATTCTGTTTTTAAAAGAGTAACTTAGTTTTGTGATCTGCGAGGTCAGAAAAGAAAGGGTTCAGTAATTTAATATTTCGAATGGGAAAGGTGTTTGGCAGATCACCCTGCATCAACCTTTTGGTACTCACCCTTAAAAACATAACTGATTAAATCTTAGGAAACTTGATAAGAAAGGGAATTAAGAAAATAAAACAAATACGAAGTAGAGTTTATTACCATTAAGGTCACAAAACAAATATTTATTATCATTAAGGTCAAACACTCTTTTTAATTACCACTAGCAAAAGTGCACGTGCTTTGCACGTGGTATTTATCTATGATCACACTGTGTAAGAGAAAAACTCAGGTCCAATCCAATCTCTCCCCGTCTAGTCCTTTCTAGTTTTGATACTTATACCATTCACTTCGTATTACCGTTTGGGGGAAATATACGTGTAAGTATCTTCACTTTCACTCTCATTGTCGTGCATACTGTTCATACGAACCAGAAAAGGACTTAAAATACATCAACCAAGAAGAAATGTCCAGAAAAATAACGGCTCAAACATTAGCTTTCATTGACATGCATACTACTCAGCTCATACGAACTGACTAAACAAAACAAAATTTAAAAACAAAATCTTGAACAACATTTACGTTAACTGAAAGACTTTATCTGTGCTTGTAACCACCAACACCACGTTCTTTGAATCATTTTCTAGTATAATTAGCCCAGACACTACTTTTGTCGCAAATTCAACCCTTGACACAATGTCATAGCTTCCACGACTTCTACCAAATATTTAAAAACATACTTTGAGCACAAAAAGCTATGGAATTCCAAACTGTGACTCTTCGGAAAATTGGGTATATCCGTTTAGATTACACCTTTTTGCCTCGATCAATGTCCATTCAAACAGGTGCAAACCTAACTATAAATTCAGTACCACCACCAGGGACCAACCTCTATATGCATCGAAGCTGGTGGAAACATCAACGAGACTGATTTCTGACTAGCCAAACCGGGACTCAGGGTTGTCGACGTTGGATTCAAGGAGCAGATGTCAATTTGTAGGACGATCGGCGTCGATTAACTCAGCAGCAGCCCAAAATCTCAACTGGTACCCTTCTCTACCTCTCTCATCTTCCTCTCCCTCTTGTCGCCTCTCTCTTTGTTCGCTTTTTTTTTTTTTGAGTAATTTAGATGCTTAATCATACTATTAGCTTTGTGGTTTAAGTAAATAAACAACTCCCTTGAAGTATTGTGAATCAATTTAATTCTATGCTGGAGCACCATACATTTAGGTCTCCCTTCTTTGTGTACCTGGAACAGTGGTCTTCTAGGCTTCTGCTCAGTCTGTCCCTGAATCAACTACAAGCAAAGCTATAGCTAAGGTAGTAATAAGATCTTTATGAGGGTGAGGATTTTCTGTTTCTGAACTTTTATTTTTTATCATTGAATTAAGATCAATTTTTTGGTACTATTGTGCTTCTCCTAATTTCATCATGGTTATATTTGTATGCTTTTTTTCTTCTCTCTCAGTTGAGTTTGATAGTTTTTTTGTTGCATTGTCTACTCAATGGCAACTAAGGTTTGATTTGTTTCTTTTGTGTTAGTTATTATGAGGTGGGCTGTATGCTTTCATTAATGTGAAGTTTGGAGCTTCATCCCGCGATACTTAGATCGTCCATGATTAATGCTTCACCAGATCAATTTTGTTTAATTTGAGTAGCCCTAATACCTTGTGGTCAAATTAATCATCAGTATGTGGGTTTAATTTTTGGTTGAAATTCCAAATTTAATGGCTTTGATACACAATTAAAGAGTAACCACACTCATGCATATCAAAAAGGATGGGAAATAAAAAAAACTTAACCATTACTCCAACCATGGTTTACTCCTCTTCTGTCCAAAATCCATCTGATCTAGGGTTTGTTGTTTCTCTATCTCCCCATCATTTCGCCCCCAAAGTCCTCTCTTTCCTTCTCACCACCACCACCACCAGGGACCAACCTCTATATGCATCGAAGCTGGTGGAAACTCCAATGAGATTGGTTTCTAGGTCGCCAAATCGGGACTCAGGGTTGTCAATGTTGGATTCGAGGAGCAGATGTCAATTTGTAGGACGATCGGTGTCGATTAACTCAGCAGCGGCCCAAAATCTCAACTGGTACCCTTCTCTCTCTCTCTCTCTCTCTCTCTGTTCGCTTTTTTTTTTTTGAGTAATTTAGATGCTGCATACTATTATCTTTGTGGTTTAAGTAAATAAACAACCCCCTCATATGCTGGAGCACCGTACATTTAGGTCTTCCTTCTCTGTGGTACTTAGAACAGTGGTCTTTTAGGCTTCTGCTCAGGTCGTCCCTGAACTAACTACAAGCAAAGCTATAGCTAAGGTAGTAATATGATCTTCTTGAGGTTGAGAATTTTCTGTTTCTGAACTTTTATTCTTTATCATTGAATTAAGATCAATTTTTTGGTACTTTTGTGCTTCTCCTAATTTCATCATGGCTATATCTGTAAGCTTTTTTTTTCTTCTCTCTCAGTTGAGTTTGGTAGTTTTTTGTGCATTGTCTATTTTACTCTCTTCACAGTATTGTGTTAGATTGAGGTTACAGGTTACACTTGCTTAGATTTTGGTGGTCTAATGATCCTTGAAAAAGATATGTCAAAACCAACCCAGACCCAACAAGGTCTATGGAATTTTAATACATGGAAAGATAATAATAGCAGAAAAGTGAAAACCTAATCGTAAAAGAAAAACTACCAAACAAGGGTTTCCTTGGCACTTCTATGATTTCATTATTGGCCAGGGTTGAGTGACATTTATGTGATGATTCTGTTAATGTTGGCATATAAACTGGTTTTTGAACCCTTCACAACCACTATATGCAAATAGTGCCAGTTAGTCTGTGGCTAGAATCTCTCCTCGCATCCTGCATTGGTGGCACTTACACTGGGTAATTAGCATTCATGCTGGTAAAATGGTTTCAATCTCTAGCATTTTGTTATCTTAGGAGTCAAGTTTTCTTAGTTAAAATATTCAAGAATGTTTCCATTCTGCTATTGGGTCTTATGCTTGGGCTTTTTTTTTTTAATGCCCCCACCCCAAAATCCCAACCAAGTTGTCTTTTTTGGGATTGGCCCTCATTGCTTTCTGGGTCTAGAATGGTCTGGTACTTGTCCTATTCGAAGATTAGTTCTTGTTTGTGTGCAGTTCAATCTTCTAGTAGTCTTCTTTCTGTTGCAACAAAGCACTTTTTGTGAAACCTTTTGATTTGTTTAAGAGAGAAAATTTTGCTCCTTTTGATGTCAAAGTTCGTAACTAGAAAAGCTGGTATGAGACACAAATGACTCTACACCAAGTTTGCTTTCATTCTCTCATGTTCGGTTGATCATTGTTAATGTTGACTGTGTAATACTTAAGTGCATTATACAATTTTCATCCTTTGTCAGTTAATGTCTTGGTTTGTGAATCTCTTGATCAGTTGTTTACATTCAATTATGCTCTATGTATCGTTGGAAAACGGAAGCCCTGGCTAATTTAATGGATTCTTCTAATGAACTTGAATGCAGATCCAAGGAACTGAGAACACTGTATTTTTAGATTTGCTTAGTTAGCCGATGGCAAGTGGAGTGGCTAATGACTACAGAGTTTTTTTAGGTCTAGCGATCACCTTCCTATGAATTTCCCTTCAAAATATGTTATGATATTACCAACTGAAATAAAATTGATTGTGCATTGGTTTAGGGCATAGTTAGAGAGAAGCTAGAGCATTTGTGAAGATATTTCAAGGATTGAATTTGTCAGAGTCCAGCTTGGGGTTGTCTTTGTGTTAGCCATCAAATTACTACTGTGCTTAATTGTTGGTGGTGGTTGGTACAATTTGCAGCTGTCTAGAATCTGAGACCTTGACAACTAGACAGTCTGATACAAACATTAACAAATTGGTAATATTTCTTGTATTAATACGTCTTTTTTTAATTCTAGTAGTGTTTGGGTGTTTATTTTTAGGGGGAGAGAGACCAGAAGGTGCGCACGTTATGTTTTGGACCTAAATTCTGCATTCCTTTGAATTTCCAAGCAGTGAGGCTGGCTAGAAGCAGGCAACTCATCATCAGGAATTATTTTGAATCTTTGATAGAGTTTCAGTTATGAATTTGGGAAAACTGTTGTTATAATGTTCTTAAATTGAGTTGTTTGTTGATTGTCTTACTTGCGTTGTGGCAGAAGTTACACGCTGTAAGCAGGCCAACATGGACTTCCGAGGGCAAAAGGAGATCTTCTCTGAACCTGGTGGTGTGATGGACTATGAGGAAGACCAAGCTGACCTAAAAGGTAGTTCACCAACTCTGAGACTCCATATTTCAATTGAATATGGCATGATCTGAATTATGAATCAGTAACAAGTTTGTTACACTATTCTCAAAATTACCTTCATTCATTTGGCGTGCATGAAATGTTAGTCAGGTGCTTCTTTGAATAATTTGCTAGATGGATAAATATTCCAAATTTCTAATAGATTACCATAAACTCGTCACTGGTGGAGGGTAAAACCTAATTAAAAACTGAATTGATGTATTGGGAAACTAATGCTTTGATTGAGATGCTTCAATTTGTTTTATGAGCAGCGTGGAAAATTGTTGGAGGTGTAATCATACAATTCTCTTTGTTCTAGTATTATTGATTACGGTTGAAAGCAAGCTACATGCTCTAATTCTCTTTTCTCTCTCTATTATGGTTCCACAAGGTTCTCCACCTCTGTATGAAATACCCTAAGGTACAGAATCAACAAATCTATAGGCATATACAAAAACGTTGGGATTTGTTGAGTTGGCAATGGTTTGAGGAAGGATGGTTTGCCCTTTATGCTTTCACGTATTCATTGATGAACACTTTTACTTGATCCCGTGTCATGTATCTTTTCTTGTCTAATGCTCTTCTTTATAGATGCATATGATCTATAATAATGAATGTTTCCATTTTTCCTTTTCTAATTGCAGGTCAAAGAGTTGCAAGGTTGTGAATTCAGTGTTCATCAAGCATTGATTGCTTTTTTGTTATGATTACTGTACTTATTTTCATTTTGATATTTGTAAAGATTAATCAGATATATGGTATTTAAAAGCAATAATACCAATTACATGGTAAGGTTTTTGTAAATGACTGAATTGATGACAAGGAGAGAAATATTTCCACATACATGGTATCCCCAAATAACTTCCCTCAAATACCCCTCAGTGAATTAAAACCCAACACCCAACCCCTTTTCCTTGTTTTCTCTCCTTGTGAACACCACCATCCATATATTGTCCCACGTTTTTGCAAGCCGATTGATGGCACATCAAACCCACTGATCCATATCACAGTTGTGTATTGGTATTGAAATTTCTTCTTCTTTTTTTTTTTTACTTTTGCCCAACCCACATCACAGTTATGCCCAACCCAGCACCATAATGGTTAATCTTTTCAATCACATAGATCGAGATCAGGGTTATTAAGAAGAACCCAAGCTGGCATTTCAATTAGGCCAATGAAAACTCTCTAGTCGGAAGCAGTAGGAACCACATATCTGCAAGAAATTGGGGAATCCATTAATAGTGGATCAAGGTAGGTACATGCAACTGGCATGGTTAGGAAATGAAGCTAAATAATTTTGTTTCAATTCTTGAGATTCGAAACTAATAATCTTTTGTTGAATCGATTGTTTACTACATGACATCGTCAGTGAACAAATTTTAATGCCAATTGAGTGACTAATCGATTAAATATGCAAGAGTAGGATACTTGAGGCTCATAAAAGCTTTTCTTATTACAAGCCTGAATTCACAAAAACTTATCATCTCCGACCCTACTTCGAAAACAGAGAGAGAGAGAGAGAGAGAGAGAGAGAGAGAGAGAGAGAGAGTAATTAGAAAGTTGAGGCACAATCACACTTCTCACTGGGAGTAGATCGCTCATCACTAACAGTCAGTAATCACATCAGAGATGCCAAACACAACAAAGAACCCTTCACATTTGCCAACAAGGGAGGTCCCCCTGCCACTTCAAAACAAATGAAATCTGGGACAGAGATAATTTATGAAAGCAAACCCTATATGTCCCATGTGTGTCCCCCCATGCCATAAAAAGTGTTAAACAATTGAAGGTACACACCACACGGTGTGTCGCATTCCATCCCTCATGCAAGTCAGATAAATTAAGATTAGAAAAACAAAATTAATACAACAATTGCATATAAAATTACATATGGGGAAGGTGAAGAATGGAGGATGAGGGAGGGAGAGTTAGGTCAGTAGATTGTGGGAATTTTTGCTAGGAATAAATTTGGTTTCCTTTGGGCTGATTTGAGAAATTTGGGGGAAATTAAGTGTCCAAAATCGTAGAATCAGATACCTGCAAAGAGCTAGAATGTCCAAAAGCATAGAATCGGATACCTGCAAGGAGCTAGAATGTCCAAAAACTACTGATTAAGAACAGAGACAACTAATAAGTGTATTCATCAAAGGAGTCTACAAAAGTTGTCATCTATTAAACTGCCCAAAAAATGCATAAACTTAAATCAAAAGCATATGGAAATCTATGTAGCATATTGAAATAATTTAGAGTAATAGTCAATAGAAACCCTAAGTCTGTAAATCATATCCCATGTACAAATCCAAAAAATAATTAGAAGCCTTATTATACTCCCAGAAATCCTTATTCGACAACGCTACTAAAAAATTACAGAAAACCCCACATGCCATCCATCGAAATAAACCATTGGAATCAAAATTTTCTATAAGCATTTCAGGTGGTCAAGTTAAATGGAGCCGATAGTATAGTACACATCCTAAAGCTTCTCCAAAGGGAAGGTAATTAAATGAAGAATTGCAACCACTTGGTCTCTACGCTACCCTTAACCAAAGAAGGCACTTGAAACACCAAATAAGTTTGGTTCAGTACTTCAGTTTCTAAATTACCAATCGGTTGTTGAATCGATTGTGTGCTACTTGACATTCAATTTCCAAACTTAGGACATACATAAATCAGAAAACAAGTTACCGTAAATATTGAAGGCAAGACTTGTCAAACTGCAAATAAAAAAATTTAGTCATCAAATTGACAATGTTTGACAAGGTTGTATCCAGTTAATTGACAATGCAAACTGATCCACATTTCATTAGCATACTCTAGGTCTGATCCTATAATCAGTTCATTAGAAATACAGTCATGTAATAGAAGGCATTTACGTGGAGAACACACAAGGAGCTCAATGACTCAATATGCCAAATTTATGCAGGAGCCATACCTTCCACTATAAGTAGGAGAAACTGCTTCTTACTGAAAACCATCAAGAGAAACAAATCTTTGTTAGCACATTAAGGCCAGTTAAAGCAAATGGAGTACAAGTAACATACGTTTACTAGGGGTGATGGAATATACTATTTCCGCAGCCTCTTTTATCACATTCTTCCTAAAAGAGACCCTTAACGGAAAAAGTGAAGAGCTACATGGTAAAGGATGGGGACATGAATGCAGATAGCAGAAACATCTTTAAGTATTAGGAAATAGCAACAAGCTGAAGCTTCAAACCACACTATCTCTTAAGATTTTTTTGGGAACAAGCTATGCTATGGTAATTTCAAGCCAACCCATCAAGAAGAGTGTCAAAATCCTCTCCATAGGAGTCGAAACCAATACTTCACTGTACCTAAGCGCAGGTACACAACCACAGGGGCCAGGGCCTACTACCGTTCACCCACCGACTAGTGACTACTTGCCGAGTACTCGGCCAAGTAAACCAACTTTTAGAACACTGACGACAGTTGAGAGTTTCAAACAGAATTAGGAAACTAAGTTCTCGGAATATAAATGAGACAACTAAAGCTCTTTATGTGGATCTTATGTCTTATAAATAAAAAAAAGAAGTTAAACTTCAAAGTCGAAGTCATTAGTTTGAAACCGATGTAATCTAGAGCAACTTGCATTGATGGAAGCGTCTAAAATTTATGCCTTGTGAAATATACCCTCCTCAAAACAGGGGCCAAGGCTCCATTGGATGCACTTTTAGACTCACTTGATACTTTTCAAGAACTTGGTTGGTTAACAAATTCAGAAACTTAATTTGTTAGAAATGTTTCAGACTATAACTAATTGTTTAGGTGATAAAAAAAAAAAAGGGCATCATCAAAATCTCAAAAACCAATTGTGCTAAGAAATGAATTTCATGTAAAACAACAAGTGTTTCTCTTTCCAAAAATAGTTTCCCAAATGTTGTCCCAAAGCTGTTTCTGAATGATACAAAAGCAAAGAATTGCAAATCAACTCCTAAAAATAGAAAATAACTTTTGGATACGGGTTTCAAACCTGACACTGTTGCTTAAACAACATGATCCTAGCACTGAACAGACAAGAAGTCATTGCAATGAAGTTAGAAGGCCTCAAAGCACACAAAAATAAAACTCCTTTAATTCAATTTCAATCTATTCAAATAGCAGTAAAATATTGCAAAACAACCTAAGATATTACTTCCATCCACGGATGAAATAACCCTCAGCTTTCCACGAATTGCTTTGGCACATAAGTCCCCAAGTTCAGGCAACTTCTCCGTGTATCCCAACCCACAATGAACAAATTCATGGAACTTCACAATTCAAGGTAAGAAACCTAGCATGAAAATAGGAAAGAAAGTAGGATAGAACAATGGCAAGCAAGTAGGATACAACAATGCCTTCATCCATGTCTAGGTTTCCAAAAGCCCTAATTTTAGAAAACCCTGATTTTCAAGCATCCCTAATTTCCGAGCAGCCCTAATTTGAGAACAATGGTTTCTTTGAAGCTCTAGGACAACCTGATTTGTATTAAAATCAAACAAATCTAATGAAGAAATAGAAACTAGGGAAGATTAGTACGGGAAAAGTATTCATTTACAAATTCCAGACGATGGTGTGGCTTCAATGGTGGAGATAGTGCAGTCGCTGGCTACGCGACAGGCTGATGCCGGCGAACTTCACCGCCGCTTGCATAGCTCCTCCATCTTGCACGGTTTTTTTACGATGGTGACGTCAGTGATGGTTGCCGGCTTGATGGTTGTCCCAGAGAGAGAGAGAGACTAACGATGATGGTCGTCGTTGGTGGTTGCCGGCTTGATGGTGACGGACTCCAGTGCCTTGTGCTGCCGTGGGTGGTATGGATGCTGGCGTCGAAGCGAAGGAGAACAACGGAGTATGAGAAGGTAGAGCTAGGTCATGGTGGTTGGGTGCTGGCGTCGAAGCAAACGAAAACTAAGAGGGAATTTTGGCAAATTTGAGATATTTGGGATTAGAAAAAAATTATGTGTCCTCGTTATCACACAATAACTATGTACCAATTCTACTAATATTTGCAAATTATATTTATAGATAGATCGATCTAAACAGTTAGGATTTTAGATTTCGCATATTCTATAACTATAACCCAAATTTACGTTGATCGGAGGATGATTGGATATTCAAAACAATGTCATTGCAAAACGCTTAAGTTACCTTAAATCAACCGAACTCTTGTGATGTACCAAATGGGATCCACTGCAGGTATTTGGGCAATCAGAATCATCTGTCGTTTACGGTACATGTATTAGATCATTTGTACCAAAACTTAAGTTAATCAAATATCGTGACACCCTTAATTGATCAAGAAAACTCATTTTATTAATGAAATTGAGTCTTGATAAACGTACTTCCTAAACCCGATCAGCCCAATTTTTAACAACATTGATTTAATCACTAAGACAAACAATATGAACGGTGTTGATTAGCAAGATTGTGTCATGGCCACGTAGTTGTTGTACACTAAACAACAACACAAGTCTTAGTTCATTAGAACTTGTATTCAACATACATATTGTAGAGTCCGTTACCATCTAAATTTTTACGATGAATGATCTAAACCGTTATGATTTCACGCCTCACTTATTCTATCATTGTCGCCAAAATTGGAGATCATCGGATTTCAATAACCACATGATCGGATCATGTTTAACGCATGAATAGCCATTAAAGTGTTATTCTAAACCATTTCACTCATACCAGAGTTTGTTTTGGGCAATCCTAACCGTTTATCTTTTACACATTACAGAGAATGTCACTAAAACCAAAAATAAAGTTCATCGGGTATCGATTGACATTTGATCAGACGATAGATAGTTATAACATCACATATTTCATAATAATCAATGACTTTTATAAGCTCGATCGAGCTAAAACTTTCCATGATGGAAGTAATCAACCACAACTACAATATCAACGTCATCGATTGTTCAAATAGTTTAATTAACGGAGATCTAAACATATTTGCGTCGAACCTTGACATAAAATCTGAAACATACAATTACATTTTTTATTTTATTCACATTAATGTTAACCATGGTTAACTTAAAAATAAAAAAATAAAACAAACTTAAATAAAAAGAAGTAAAAAAATAAAACGTCCAATCGATTACCCAGTCGGTCCCACTAACATTTAATGATATGCACAAAATTCAATGTCAATACAGGTTATGCTAATTTGTTGTTTTGATAATTCCATTTTGTAATTTTACAAACAAACATTATACTATTTTGTTGTTTTCGTTATACCAATTTGGGGTTTTTGGTTATGGCATAGTCATGTCATGCTTTTTGGTTATGCAAATTAATGGTTCTTGTAATGCCATTTTATGGGTTTTAGACAAAAGTTATCCTCTATTGAGGTTTTAGTTATAACATTTAGCGGTTCTACTTTATGGCTACCTCTAGTTATCCCTAATGGGTATACCCTTTAAGGGATTTGTTATTCCCTTTTGTTGTTTTGTTAAGACATTTACCGGTTTAGTTATGTAATTCAAATTTTGGTTATCCCTATTTTGCATATTTAATTATACCATTTAAGGGTGTTTCGTTATTACTTTTAGGGGTTCTATATAATTCCATTATTTTATTTTTTTGGGTGACCGGTTCAACCCTTCATTTTTGCCTACGTGGCATCAATCTACACCATTGGATTGGGGGATATGGTGTCCCAAATTGAGTAGGGGGTATGGAAGCATTTTCCGTAGAGTGCTTTATATACAATGCCTACGAAAAGTTTCTCATCTTCGTAGGTACTGGTAGAAATGTAATCATTTTCCACCAATTTTCAAGCATGATTACTCGATCCCTTTCCAGCCAACGTTCTCATATTTTCTTTTAAGCACATCAGTTGCTACCAATAGCCTAACTATAGTGTATCCTCCGACTCTCATGCAGTGCCGCCAAAAAAATTGAAGACAAAATAAATGACCTAATCAACAAAAACAATCAAAGAAACAGGCTTCTTTTTTTTTATCAAATCGAGAGATAATGGATCAAAATTGGAAGCACTGATGGCAGATTTGTTCTTGAGGATGACCAAGAGAGTTGCATTTTTTATCTCTTTACCAAATAAAACTCTCGTCATTTGTAACTGCTACATATTGACACCCCGGCAAATAAGTATGTGGGCATCTACCTACCCTCTTTCATGGTAGAAAAGTAAAGCAAATATAAAACGGAAAGCATTCACCTTTACAACTATGTAGACAGCGCAAGGATTTTGAGAAAACTAAATGCTATAAACACATCATGGTTCGGTGCTTTGGCTTATACATGAAAATTCTGTCTTCACACTTCGATTCAAATAAAGAAGCCCTTAACCATATAAGCTAGAGAGAGAAGAATGTTGGAATTGTGCCTTGAATTTTCCTTCTCTGGAGAATTCCAATTGTGTTTAGGATTTCCTATTGTATTTAGGATTTCCTATTGCATTTAGAATTTTCAATTATGTTTAGGACTTCCTATTGTGTTTAGGATTTCCTATTGTATTTAGGATTTCCTATTGCATTTAGAATTTTCAATTATGTTTAGGATTTCCTATTGTGTTTAGGATTTCCTATTGATTGTGCTTCTTATAATAAATAGAGGCTTTTAGGGATCCTTTGATTATCTCTCATATTGTGGCCTCTCCAGAGTTACGGATTATAGCCGGCTCTTTGTATCTCTTCTTCACCATTGTTAGTGAACTCTCTCTCTCCTCGCCCGTGGACGTACCTCAATCTTGGGGGAACCACGTATATCTTTGTGTCGTGTGATTGTTTGTTGTTTTGTTTGTTTTCTCCCAACTTAGTCGCATTCATAGCGTTTGTTTCAACAAACTGGTATCAGAGCTCTTGGTTGAAAAACTAGGGTTTCATTTCTGCTTGTGGCTATGGCGGCGAAGTTTGAGATTGCGAAGTTTGATGGGCAGAGCAGCAACTTCAGTCTTTGGAGGGTTAAGATGAAGGTTTTGCTAGTTCAACAGGGATTACACAAGGCTTTGTTGGGGCAGGAAAAATCCGGCATCAGCTCGGAAAATTGGGAAGACATGGATTCTAAAGCTTTGAGTTCGATTCAATTGAGTCTAGCAGGCGATGTTCTTCGTGAGGTGGAAGAAGTCTCAGCCGCAGGTATTTGGCTGAAATTGGAGAGCATCTATATGACGAAGTCACTAACGAACAGGTTATATCTGAAACAACATTTGTATACTTTTCGTATGTGTGAAGGTACACCTGTTAAGGATCATTTAGAAGAGTTCAATCGTATTTTGATGGACCTGAAAAATATTGATTGTAAAATCGAGGAGGAGGACCAAGTCCTAATTTTGTTCTGTTCTTTACCACCCTTGTATGAACATTTTGTTACAACCTTATTGTATGGGCAAGACACCATATCCATGGAGGATGTTAAGGCCAATCTTCATTCGAAAGAGTTGAGGAAAAAGGTGTCAGGAGAGGTTGATGATCATGCGGAAGGATTGTTTGTTAGTGGAAGAACGACAGAAAAGGGTGGTACGAGTAATAAGGAAAGATCCAAATCAGCAGTTAAAAATAAGAAAAAGGGAAAGTGCAATTATTGCAAGAAACCTGGGCACTAGGTTAAAGACTATTTGAAACTTAAGGAGAAGGAAAAAAAAGGACTAGCAAGGGGGTAAAAATATTGTCGGGGTTGCCGAAAGTTCTGATGAGTTCGATACTGTATTAGTAGTTACTGTGGGAGATTCTCGCGGTGATACCGAGTGGATTTTGGATTCTGGTGTTCATATCACATGTGTCCGCACAATGAGTGATTCACCACTTATGAGGCGGTCAATAGTGGCACAGTTTTGATGGGTAACAACATAGCCTGTAAAACTGTTGGTTTGGGAACGATCCAACTCAAGATGCACGATGGTATTGTGAGGACTTTGACGGATGTGCGGCATGTTCCGGAATTGAAGAGAAACCTTATCTCTTTGGGTGCTCTAGATTCCATTGGTTGCGCTTTCACTGGTGAAGGTGGAGTTTTGAAGGTCTCGAGGGGTGCATTGGTTCTGATGAAGGGTCAAAAGCGCAATAATCTCTATTCACTCATGGGCGCATCTGATTCACGGGTTCTGCGCGGCCAGCCGTCGCTTCTTCAAAGGTTTCGGGTTCGGATTTGACTCGGTTGTGGCATATGCGCCTTGGGTATATGAGCGAGAGAGGGATGACAGTTTTGAGTAATCAGGGTCTACTTTGTGGGCAGAAAACTGAGAAGCTGGATTTTTGCGAGCATTGTGTCTACGGCAAACAGTGCAAGGTGAAATTCAGTACAGCTGTTCATCGCACCAAAGGCACGGTGGATTATTTTCACTCGGATCTTTGGGGTCCCGCTGAGGTAACTTCTTTAGGTGGTTTTCGATATTTTATGAGTATTATCAATAATTTCTCTCGTAAGGTTTGGGTATATATGCTAAAACATAAAAGTGATGCTCTAAGTACATTCAAACAGTTTAAAATTTTAATAGAGAATCAAACGGGTAAGAAAATAAAAAGGTTGAGAACTGACAATGGTATGGAGTTTTGTCTTGGCGAATTTGATAAGTTTTGCAGTGATGAGGGCATTGTGCGGCATCACACAGTGAGAAAAACCCCTCAGCAGAACGGTATGGCTGAACGAATGAACAAGACTTTTTTGGAGAAGGAAAGATGTTTGTTGTCCAATGCCGGTTTGGGCAAGAAATTTTGGGCTGAAGCCATTTCCACAGTTTGCTATTTGGTGAACAGATCTCTGTCAACTGCTATTGAGTGTAAGACTCCGTTTGAGGTATAGTCGGGTCATAAAGCTGATTATTCCATGTTGCATGTGTTTGGGTGTTCAGCTTATGCTCATGTCAATAAGGGTAAGTTGGAGCCACGTGCCAAGAAGTGTATTTTCTTGGGTTATCAGGCAGGTGTGAAAGGGTATCGTTTATGGTGTCCGGAATCCTCTAAGTTTTTTATTAGTAGAGATGTTACTTTTGATGAAAACTTTATGGTTAAGGGGTCTAAGCAAGTTGAATGTGCAGTTGAGGAACCGAGGGTTCCAAAGCAGGTGGAGTTTGTGACTGAATCTTCTGGCTCAGGGAAGAATGTCAATAATCAGCCAATTGAAGAGGAGTTCAATAGTTCAGACACAGAGGATGATATATCAGCAGAGCAACCACGCACTATTGCTAAAGATTGGAGAAGGAGGGAGATTTGGCCTCCTGAACGGTATTCGGCTCATTCTGAGATGGTGGCCTATGCTTTATCGATTGCTAAAACAGTGGAGTATGATGAGCCTTCTACCTATGCGGAAGCTGTTTCGAGCAATGAGAATGCACAATGGTGTGTTGCTATGAATGAAGAGATTGAGTCTCTTCAGAAAAACCAGACTTGGGAGTTGGAGGAACCGTTGAAAAATAGGAGGATTGTTGGGTGCAAGTGGGTCTTCAAGCGCAAACCAGGTATTCCAGGGGTTGAAGAGGCACGGTTCAAAGCTCGGCTAGTGGCGAAAGGATTCATTCAAAAGGAAGGTGTTGACTACAATGAGGTATTTTCACCAGTTGTAAAGCACAGTTCCATTCGCACTTTACTTGCTATTGTTGCATGTTATGACCTTTAGTTAGAACAACTTGATGTCAAAACGACGTTTTTGCATGGGGAGCTTGAGGAACAGATTTATATGCGTCAACCAGAGGGATTTGTTGTTTATGGTAAGGAAGATCATGTATGCCTGCTTCGTAAGTCTTTATATGGCTTAAAACAGTCTTCTAGGCAGTGGTATAAGCGGTTTGATACGTTCGTGATAAGCCAATCATATTCTAGAAATGAGTATGATAGTTGTGTGTATCTTCGAAAGCTCCAAGATGGTTCTTTTATTTATTTACTGTTGTATGTTGATGATATGCTAATTGCTGCCAAGAGTGTATCAGAAATCAACAGGTTGAAGCAACAGTTGAGTGGTGAATTCGAGATGAAGGATTTGGGTGCAGCAAAACGGATTTTGGATATGGAGATTAGCAGAAATCGAGTAGATGGCAAGTTGTTCTTGAATCAGAAGTCGTATGTTCTCAAAGTGCTTGAGCGATTTGCCATGCAGAACTCAAAGCCAGTTAGTACCCTTTTTGCAGCACACTTTCGACTTTCAGCAGAATTCTCACCACAGTCAGAGGATGAGGAGAAATATATGTCTTAGGTTCCATATTCGAGCGCAGTTGGGAGCCTTATGTACGCCATGGTATGTACTCGTCCTGATATTTCACATGCAGTTAATGTCGTAAGTCGTTATATGGGGCGACCGGGAAAGGCACATTGGGAGGCTGTGAAGTGGATACTTCGGTATTTGAGAGGAACTGCAGATGTGGGTCTTTTGTATGGGGTTTCTAATCTGGGTAATCAAGTTGTGGGTTATGTTGATTCGGATTTTGCCGGTGACCATGATAAGAGGAGGTCTCTGACAGGTTATGTGTTCACTCTATCCGGAAGTGCCATTAGTTGGAAAGTAACTTTGCAGGCTACGGTCGCGTTGTCTACAACAGAAGCGGAGTATATGGCCATTGCCGAAGCTGTAAAGGAGGCATTGTGGATGAGGGAAATTCTTTGCGAGCTTGGCATTGCACAAGGGGTTACTTCAGTGTTTTGTGACTCTCAGAGTGCTATACATCTGACTAAAAATCTGATGTATCATGAGCGAACCAAGCATATTGATGTCAGGTATCACTTTGTTCGAGAGATCATCTCACAGAAGCAAGTTGAGGTGAAGAAAGTGGGAACGGCAGATAACCCAGCGGACATGTTGACTAAACCGGTTTCGGTTGCCAAGTTCAAGCATTGCTTGGGCTTAGTTGGCATTTGTAGTTGATCGCCCCTTGGGGGCATTGTGGCGAGGTAGAGGCAGAAGAGGGTTGCTATAATTAGTGATTTGGGTTAAGTGAAATTCAAGTCAAGGTGGAGAATTGTTGGAATTGTGCCTTGAATTTTCCTTCTCTGGAGAATTCCAATTGTGTTTAGGATTTCCTATTGCATTTAGGATTTTCAATTGTGTTTAGAATTTCCTATTGTGTTTAGGATTTCCTATTGATTGTGCTTCTTATAAATAGAGGTTTTTAGGGATCCTTTGATTATCTCTCATATTGTGGCCTCTCTTGAGTTACGGATTATAGCCGGCTCTTTGTATCTCTTCTTCACCATTGTTAGTGAACTCTCTCTCTCTCCTCGCCCGTGGACGTACCTCAATCTTGGGGGAACCACGTATATCTTTGTGTCGTGTGATTGCTTGTTGTTTTGTTTGTTTTCTCCCAACTTAGTCGCGTTCATAGCGTTTGTTTCAACAAAGAATTATTTTTTTTTGCTTTATCTCATTGATGTATGTACAACTTTTTATACAAAACAGATTACATGTTGCCGATTGGTCTAATTTTCATGTGCCGGTACCACTTACAGGCAATGGCATGCAATTATTAAAGAGAGTCGTATCCAACCAAGGAAATACATTCTGGGTTTTTTCTGAGTATTAGCTAACGGCATTTTTATAATAAGCAGTAGACAAACACCTTCATCTTTCTAACTTAGTATAGCAAGATGTAGACATAGATTGAGTAAGATCCATATAACATCGAGTCTAGGAAATACAAAGCATGTTGGTTTTGAAGGGGTAGACGATTTGACGATTCTAATATGCCTGCTAGACATTGAGGTTAACATAATGCAAATAAGCTCAAGGACGAAGCTAGTTCTTGCCGTTAAACAAAAAGGGTGCCACCATTAAACATAATCTAGAAAGAATGTGCATATGGCAATGTCAAGACATACATAAGCTATAGGAAATTGTCAGTCAAGTATCGCATCCAGGTTCAATGTTAGCTATATAAGAAATAGCCAATAAAGTGAGAATGATTGTGGGATTGCCATTCTTGGTGCCCACAACTCTAGATCAAGGTTGTCACTATTGAATAATTTATGTTTGTTTTTTATTATTGATTGATGATCATGTAGTCTAATAGGAAAGACATCTGTACATTATAAGAAAATAAATACTATAATATAATGGATATACTGAAACTGGATTTTAACTTTCTGTTATTTTAATGGTGAAGGTTCGTCATACGTACTAAGGAATGGATTCCTTATAATAATAATAAAATAAAATAAAAAAAGAAGAAGGTAAACAAACCAAAAAAGGGGGGAAATGTTTAATACAAAAATTCTCCTTCAAAGCTGTACAAATTCAACTAGCGGGAAGATATTTTCTCCAACGATAAAAAAGATTGTTGTTTTTCAGCATTGGTCATGAGTCAATGAATAGTCTAGGCAAATCTTCACAATTGAAGCGATAAAAACATCAACAAAGTGTCATATCAGTGAAGAAATGCACGTTTGGGACTGGCATGGACGTGAGTGGTTCAATCTTCCGTAGAGATAGGTGATGGTTCTATTATCAAACTGGAGGAGGTTGGTAATAAGGATTGGCCCGAAGCCAGTCTGTCTCTTCTTCTTTTTTTAAAAAACACAAGAATACCAACTTGATTTCACCACCCATAACATCTACTGTTGGTTCTTCTTCACTGTGAGATCTTGGGCGGGATTTACCATCAGATATAAGAAAGAACAAGAAAATACGTACTGCGTGAAACATGTTTGGATTATACTCAATGCCAAGTGAAGGCAATTCATCAATACTCAATGCCAAGTGCAGGCAATTCGTCAAACAAGTTGAGTGCAACAATTTTTCTCTACAACCGATTACGTTAGTGATCCATCAAACAACTTAGGTGCCATAGGCCGAGAGAAGGCAATTCGTCAAACAGTTTGAGTGCAACAATTTTTCTCTACCCCCAATTACGCTAGCAATCTATGGTGATCTTGTATTAATTAGGCATTTAGGTAAATATTGTATTAATTAGGCATTTAGGAAATGGCTTACCATGTGGAAGGCAGAAGCGGCAGTAGGAGATTCTGGGCGGTAGCTGACTAGCCTGTGGGCAACGGTGGACGAAGAAAATCTGCCAGTCAAAAGGGGGTTTGTAAGTGAGTGTCACTGGAGATGTTGGGGTGGGAAGGTTATGGTTGTGTCGTTTCGGAGGCGCAGGAGGTTCGAGTTTGTGGCTTGTTTGTTTTTTTGGATATGGCATCGTTTTGAAAGAGATGCGATGGGAAGGCAGCAACAGGAATGATGAGGCGGCTTGTTCCAGTTTGGTTGGGGCTGTTATTTATAACTTTTTGAAGGGGTATTTTTGGTAGTAAAAGTGTGGGAAACAATTTTGGGGTTCACCTTTTTTAAAGTAGTAGCAGTAGATTATGTTTAGGGCGCACTTTCCTGTTGTAGTGTTTATAATATCCCAAATTTTTATAAAATAAAAATTTGTGATATTTTATATCTAAACAAATACTAACTATCTTAATTTGAGTTCCTACTTTTGATAATTCAATTTTGACTTCAATATTTTTTTTACCAAGGCCTAATTTAATTTGTACTTCACTATATTAACCTAGCCTATACATATACATATATATGTGTATCACACTCCTAACCTACACCATTTTCTTATCCTACACCATAATCCTCTCCCTCATCCTTTTCCAAATCGAGAGCAAATTCACTCTTCAAAACCGTGGGTCAAAACCATCAACTTGACAAACCACCTTAGGCCATCCTAGACCATGAGAGCTCTGAAAATGCAGACCTCTACAGCCCTCTTTTCTGCAAATTTCAGCCACCAAAACTCCCCCCAATCTTCTCTTTTCCACTTACACACTCCTCCAACATTTGGCATTCAACGCCAATGCATGTACATGCAAGTATGCATCTCCTTCCATACATCCTACCACTCTAACACTCATTTTCGTCCTCCCCTTCTACTGCATTTTCAGAAAACGTATTGAGAGAGAAGCACACAAAGAGATAGAAAGAGTTGGACAAATTCTAGTTAGAGAAGATACGACATGCAAAGTGGGTTTCCTTGAGTAGCATATTGTGGGGGTTCAATTGATATCACGAACTTGTAATTTTCTAAACTCCTCACATAAATCACACTCCATCATCCTCCATTGAAGCTCAAGCACACCCATCGACATCATCTTCTTCCTTCCAAATTCCATTTTTATTTTCGGACAGATGCGCACCCTCTGTAAATAGCCATTTTTTCTTATAGTTTAATTCGTTTTTAAGTTCAAGTTTCTTCACGAAAGTTGTAGAGGGATTCAAGCCCTTCGATAAAGGTACAAGAACCACCCAAAAAGGTTTAGAAATGATCCCAATAGCCCTGCCCGAATTTCTGTTCCAATATGTTGTTTCTGTTTTCAAACAGCTCTCTGTCCCTCGGTAAATCTTCATTTTTCTCTGAGTTACAATCATTTTTAAGTATATGTCTCTTCATTATAGTTGTATAGGGTTTGAAAATCTTCGGTTTGATACAAGAATCACCCAAAACGGTTGAGGAGCAACCCTTGTGTCGCAGCCCAAAGTTGTTGTTCAAATATTTTTCGGGTAGCAAGTCACTCTGTGCAAATCTCCATTTTTCTCATAGTTGGAGTAAGTTTTTGGCTTAGCCTTCTTCACCAATGTTGTAGAGCATTTCAAGCACTTCGTTTTAGACTCAAGAATCATCCGAAAAAGGTTGAGTTTTGGTCACAATATTGCTTCCCAAAGATTCTGTTTGAAAGTTTGATTTTTCGACAACAAATTTTGCAAAGATGAGCTTATTCGTCAGACAAAAGGTATATGTACCTTACCCATCTACCCATAAGTATAAATTAGTGTATTATATAAGGTAGAAATGGAAATGAGGATTGGAATCGAGCCCAATCGAAACTAGATGCAAAATAGGAAAATAGTCAAAACCCAATTCTATCGGTAATTTACCGGTAGAGCACTATTCATGTTATTATGTTTTGATTTTGATGTTTGTACTTTGTACTCTTAAGGATAGAATTAAATTTAAATACAGATTTGACCCTCGATTTTAATAAATTACAAGTTGATCCCCAAGTTTTATGTAATTTCACTAATACTGTAAACGTATATTAATTGATTTGTGGAATGGTTAAGTTACTCTTCATGTTATTCATGTTCCTTATTGATTTGAATCTCTTATATGGATCTAGTTGATCAGTTTGTTAGAAAGAACACAAGATTGATTGGTTCATGGGTTGGGTCACATGCTTAGAAAATGTAGAAGATGTAAAGTTAAAGAACAAATGAACCAATGGTGGTTATAGTGATGGGACTTGGGAGGTTATCTAGTAGGATCTCGGGTTGTGGAATTGGCAGAACTAGGTTATGGTTCCTGGTATGGTGTTGTTAACTGTACAGATGGATTAAGATTCAAAACCCTAGATATGGCGTTGTGTGATCAATCCTTATGAATAATGTGGTTAATGATGATTTTGTATTATAGATCCAGGTTATGGACTATACACTCTCAAAGTTACAGTTAGTTCCTTGTGGGCCAGTGATACGGTTAGTCCCTAGAGGATTTGTCCTTGTAAGGTAGTTGATGACTCCAACTAAGTATGTAACTTAGTCCGTTTCATCTGGGCTCTTGGGTAGGGCAAACAAGGAGGGAGTGGAATCACGAATGGCCATAGTCTAAGTGGTTAAATTGGGAGGATAGATTCTCGAGGATGAGAATCATAGATTTCACATAGGATAAAGGCTAGTAATGAATAAATAGACTGTTGTGCGTCTTCTTTGATTCATATATATGTTGTGTATATTATGTGTGTAATGTATGGATTAGAAGGGTAGGGATTATCTACTGAGAGTCATTCTCTCATGGTGCTATTGTTGGCCCTGGCATTTCATGCCAAGTACAAAGATAGAGGGAGCTAAGTAGTATTTTCAGACTAAAGATCAAGCGGCAAAGCAAGAGGAAGCTTAGAACTCTATCCCGATTAGAAACTCTGTTATTTAATTTCGATGTAATTCAAATTTCAGTAATTTGATTAAGATCCAAGTTATGTATATTTTTTTAATGCGATGATAACTATTCTTTTGATGTTTATTCTAGAGATTAAAAATTTAATTGGTTTAATTAACTTAATCATTTTCTTATAAATGATTTAAATAACGTTTCCGTAAATCGGGGCGTTACAGTGTTTTAGTGGTTTAAGCACTTTCATAGGGTACCCTAAGATTTTAGGCACTTTCATAGAGTACTATAAACTTTAGGGTATCCTAAATTTATAGTTTACATTTAGAATTTAAACCGTACATTTAGAATTTAGATTGTACATTTAGAATTTAGACCATACATTAAGAATGTACATTTTATAATTTAGACTGTATATTTAGAATTTAGATCGTACATTTAGAATTTATACCATACATTTAAAATTTAGCCAGTACATTTAGAATTTAGAATTTAGCACTTTCATAGGATACCCTAAGATTTTAGGCACTTTCATAAGGTACCTTAGGGTTTAGGTACTTTTATAGGGTACCCTAGGATTTAGGTATTTTCATAGGATATTCTAAGGTTTAGGTTTATGGTGCACTTTCCTAGTATAGGGTTTTAGACTTTTAGTGGTTTAGGCATTTTTATAGAGTACCCTAGGGTTTAGGTTTAGGAACTTTCATAGGATACTTTAGGATTTAGGCACTTTCATACGATTTGAGGATTCAAAATTTAAAATGTAAAATTAAAAGGGAAAAAAAAGGAGAGAGAGAGAGAGAGAGAGAGAGAGATGAGTGGAGTTTTTAGTCCATTTTAAAAAAATTTATGGAGCTTGATGTGTACAACTCAAAAAACTGGACCTGCCAGTACTTTTCTCTTGGAAGTACTATGAAAATACATATGTTGAGGGCGCAAAGAAATGACTAGGTACACTCAACCGGATAACTCTTGAAGTGGAGAAGAGTTACGCGCATCAAACCCAACTCTCTCGCAATCATCAGACGGGCCCGAAAAATAATGGTATCATGGCGGTGGCCACTCATGTTGTAAAGACAACCTTTGTCATCTTATATATAGTAGTAATTGAGAAAATTTCATTGATGGTACTACTGCACTGTGTTGTCGCCGTTACACAAAGAAAATATGAAAGCGACTGGCGAAAACCTAATAACATTAAGGGTCACTTAGTCAAAAATCCAAAACATTTGACATATTTTAAGAGAAGGACAATAAACTTTTGCAAATTGAACATAAAAACAAAAAAATATTTGACATTTTTAAAGGGAAGGACAAAGAATTTTTTCCATCGAACATAAAAACAAAAAAAAATAGTGAAAAGTTACTAATTTTTAAAAATTCTAAAAAATCTTCACCCCACCTCCGCCCGACCACCACCCCACCTTTGGCGACCACTTTCGGCGACCAAAAAAATTAGTGAGATGTCACTAATTTTTAAAAAATTTAATTTCGAACATAAAATTCAAAAAAATATCACCCCACCTCCGGCCAACCACTACTCCACCTCTAGCCGACCACTTCGAGCGACAAAAAAAAATAGTAAGATGTCACTAATTTAAAAAAATTCTTATTTCGAACATAAAATTCAAAAAAATCACCCCCACCTCCGACCAACCATAACCCCACATCTAGCAAACCACTTCCGGCGACCAAAAAAATTAGTGAGATGTCACTAATTTTTAAAAATTCTTATTTTGAACATAAAATTCAAAAAAATACCACCCCACCTTTGGCCGAGCACTTCCGGCGACAAAAAAAATTAGTGAGATGTCACTAATTTTTAAAAATTCTAATTTTGAACATAAAATTCAAAAAAATCACCATCCCACGTTCGGCCGACCACCACTCCACCTTTGGCCGACCACTTCCAGCAATCAAAAAATTAGTTCTCACCTAACTAGGTTGACACCTACGACGCTGACAAGCATATGCCGCTCGGGCAAGTCTCAAAGCTATTGATTAAGAAACATCCACCAAAAAATGATAATCTACTAATTTCCAGAGAGAACAAATAGAGAGGTTTTCAACAGCAACAGTGGCATTTGAAAATCCAAGAGCACCTGCAAAAAAATATTTATTGGATCGAGGAAATCATTTCCGGAATCAAAGAATTTAATGCAAAATACATTCTACCCAGCGAAAAAGAAGAAAAAAACAGAGTCAGAAATCAAATTAACCAGGCTCTGGGCTTTGTCTTGTTTATTTTCTGCTTGAGAACTCTTGGTTTGGACTGGATGTCCTCGTTTCCTGTTTAGGCGAAGGTGGTTCGTGTTTTAGAGGCATTACACGCTCTCTCTCTCTCTCTCCTTTTATTAAATCTTAATTGCAAATAATGTCTTTATATTTTATTGCAAAAGTTCTTTGTCATTCTTTTCAACTAGGCAAAATATTGTGTATTTATGACTAATTATTCCCAAACAATGTCTTTATGTTTGATTGCAAAAGTTCTTTTTCCATTCAAATAGGCAAAATATTGTGTATTTATGACTAATTATTCCTAACATTAAACTATCACAACTTAACATTAGGCCTACAAAATAGAACACAATGACCTTGAGTTATTCCTTGATGTATTGCTTATCTTAATACTCTGCAAACCACCACCTATATACTTTCCCCTACTATCTCCAACGCTCTATTCATGATTGCTACTCTTGATGAGCAACCAAGAGCGTTGTTTGTTGAACCGACATTTCCAATGAAAAGGAAGTGTTTGACAGTATTGACCTAGAAATCATTATGCAGCGATTCCAGAATATGAGACCGCCCCAAATGCAATTGTAGAAGCTTGTGTAGGTTTTTTTTTTTTTTTTTGTTGAAAACTGAAAATAGTGAGAATTAAAATATATGTCTTTCGATGATGTTTTTTTTATTAGGTTGACATTTAAATGTGATTTTTGTTGGAGCAAGATTTTTAGTTGGGCCACTTAGCAAAAAATCCAAAACATTTGGCATTATTAAGGGGAAGGACATCAAGGAAATTTTTATAGGAGGAAGTTCATCAATTTTTTGGCCCATTGGGCCATAAGGCCGAAACCAATTTTCTCAGACCAAAATGCCTAGGATTCGTTAAAACCCCAAAACAATACCCGCCTCTTTTAAAGCCCCTTCTCTCTCTCTCTCTCTCTCTCTCTACTAATCGATCTTCATTGCTGCAAAATTCGAATCAGCTTTGTTAATAGATCTCCATTGCCGTTGTTCAATTTGATCTTCATTGCCGCTGTTCAATTCGAAGCAATCACTGAAAAACCAGGTAATTTTTGCATCGTCCTTCCCTGTATTGACTTGGATTCAACAATAGATCAACTCTTTGATGTTTTTGTTTGAATTTTGATGCATGATGAGTGAGTTAGGTACATAAGATTATATGGCACAGTTTAATATGAGTTTAGTAAGATCTTACTAGTTCTGCAAATAGCGAAACATGAGTTTATCGACTTCGACTTCAGCTGCATTGACTTGGATTCAACAATCGATCTCCTCTTTGATGTTTTTGTTTGAATTTTGATGCATGATGAGTGAGTTAGGCAGATAAGATTATATCACACAGTTTAATATGAGTTTAGTAAGATCTTACTAGTTCTGCAAATAGCGAAACATGAGTTTATCGACTTCGACTTCAGCTGCATTGACTTGGATTCAACAATCGATCAACTCTTTGATGTTTTTGTTTGAATTTTGATGCATGATGAGTGAGTTAGGCAGATAAGATTATATGGCACAGTTTAATATGAGTTTAGTAAGATCTTACTAGTTCTACAAATAGCGAAACATGAGTTTATCGACTTCGACTTCAGCTGCATTGACTTGGATTCAACAATCGATCTCCTCTTTGATGTTTTTGTTTGAATTTTGATGCATGATGAGTGAGTTAGGCAGATAAGATTATATGGCACAGTTTAATATGAGTTTAGTAAGATCTTACTAGTTCTACAAATAGCGAAACATGAGTTTATCGACTTCGACTTTAGCTGTATTGACTTGGATTCAACAATTGATCTCCTCTTTGATGTTTTTGTTTGAATTTTGATGCATGATGAGTGAGTTAGGCAGATAAGATTATATCACACAATTTAATATGAGTTTAGTAAGATCTAACTAATTTTGATGAACGATGGTGTAGGTTTTATACTACAATTTTTTTTCACTACTTCCTTGCACATCAGCTTTTGTTTCACTAAGAATATGATCATTGTTCTATTCTTTGTACTTCGTGATAATTGGTAAGAACTAACTAGTTTTTTGTGTAATTATAAGTGTTCTACCTATTTCTTGTTTTGCAGTATGGATTCCCCTTTGATGTTGCTCTGCACGTATGGATCATCTACTTGTGTCGTGAGGGTCTCTGTCACTATGGATTTTGATGAACTCATGAATACTCTATGTGCAAAATGGAAGAATTTGACCTCTAGTTCGATTAGCCTTTCGTACTCCTTAGCCAATCACTGTAAGTGTATGCTGGAATCTCAAGATGATTTTGAAAACATGTTGATAGTAGTGTGTCCTCTTGGACTTGATAGACTTGATGTGGCCGTTAGTAGGCAAGGTTCGAATTTAGATGAAGATGAAGAGAATTCTACTCAATCTGTTGTTGGGATTGTAACTAGTAGTTCTAGAGTACTTGGGACTGTGACTAGTAGTTCTATAGTAGTTGGGAGTGAAGTGATTACTGGTTTGGAGATCGAAAGGAGTTTTTTTGGTAAGTATCCATTAAGCAATGGAACTGTTTTACTGTCTACTGACTGGGTTAATCTAATTCGTGAAGTTGGCCAAGTGTTTCCGGGAGGTGCGAATGAGTTTCGGACAGCTTTGAAGAAGTATGCTATCGAAGTTGGATTTGAATTCAACTATGTCAAAAACGATGGGACAAGAATTACTGCTGAGTGTGCCAAAAAAGAGAGATGTTAGTGGCGTGTTCACGCTTCCGTTGAAAGCACAAATGGATATTTCTATATTAGGAAGTTGTGCAATAACCACAATTGTGGAGTTGTTGTTCTTAAATCAAGTAATAAAAGGATGAGTTTTGATCTAGTTGCCCAAGCAATAGTGGGCAAGGTCGTAGCGCGGAGTCTACGACAAAACCAAAGGATGTCATGGATTTCTTTAATGAGTATTACGGTGTCAGGATATCCTATTTCCAAGCATGGTCGGGAGTCGAGAAAGCTAAAAGTGAAGTTAATGGGCATTTTGCTTCGTCGTTTGATCAGCTGCGATGGTATTCTGGAATTGTAGAGGAGACTAATCCAGGGAGTTATTTTGATTTGCAATACGATCCAACTAGTAGACGTTTCATGCGGTTCTTTGCTGCATTTCACGCTTGTATTGAAGGTTTCAAATCTTGTCGTGCTATGCTTTTTCTGGATGGTACGTTTCTGAAAGGACGTTACAAAGGGATGTTGTTGGCTGCGACAGCGAAGGATGGAAACCAAGGTTTTATTCACTACTATTTATTTCATTCTTGTTTTCAACATTTTGGTACACACACTTCTTTGACCACAACATCATTATAATACACACTTATTTGTAGTGTAACTTTGAGTGCATCTTTCTTGCTGATGATATGCCAGAAGTATGCACATGATTTTTTTTCTCTTTCTACTTTGTAGTGTAAGTCTTTTTTACAAAGAGGAATACCATAGTTCTATCCCCCTGGTTGCCCTTTCCAAGGACAATGATTATAATACAATATGTTTTGATTTAGTACTAGTGCTGATGAAATCTGTCTCTGCTCATGAATTATGTTTTCTTTTTTTTTTTCTATCAGTGCTCATGAATTATGTTGTCTAGTGCTTTTGTTGGTTATTCTTGTGCTTGAATGTGGTTTATCTTGTGGTTACGGAGATTATTATGGTTCAGCATGTTTTTTGTATTGAATGAGGTAGCACTCTCACTAATTTTTATAATGCACATTTTTTTATGCCCCTGTAGGGATTTTCCCACTTGTTTATGCCATTGTTGATTATGAAACATTGGAAAATTGTTCATGGTTCCTTCAAAATCTGCGAAAGATATTGGTTGAGGAGAGGCCAATAACTTTTCTTTCAGATCGGCATTATGGGTTAAGGCAATCGATTCCTCAGTTTTTTCCAAATAGCTGCCATGTGTTTTGTCTACAACACCTCAAGCATAATCTACGTGACAAGTTTAGTGGCCGTGCCTACACGAATATGTTTCGTGAAAAAATTGTGAACAAGTTTACTGAGTGTGCATATGCTGCTACCCAACCTTCATTCCATCGGAAGTTGAATGTGTTGAAGGTCGAAGGTGGACAAGTTGTTGTGGAGTTTCTTAGGACCCTGCCATTTAAGAATTGGGCCAATGCGTATTTTTCGGGAAAACGGTATGGGGAAATGTATTCAAATGTCGCAGAGTGCTTTAATAATTGGATTGAAGAAGCTCGAGAGCAACCTGCTACTAAGTTGGTTGATGCCATACGACTCAAAATTATGAAGATGAGGACTAATAGGAGAGTTGTTGATTCAAAATGGAAAAAAAAAATTAACCAAAGACACAGAAATCAAGCTAGAGATGTCTTATAACAAGACCAGGACTTGGAACACTTTAATCCATCCACTGAGTATTTGTAAGAAGTGAACTCTGATCCTTCAGTTACAGTGGACCTCGAGAAGTGTACATGCTCCTGCCGCTGGTGGCAGATTGATGGTCTCCCTTGCGACCATGCCGTGGCAGTCATCCAAAAAACCCGACACAATTTGAATACCTTTGTTGAACCATTTTTTCACACTGAGATGTATCGTTTGTCGTATTCGGATCCAATCTTCCCTATACCTAATATTGACAAGCCAGAGACAACTTCGTAGTCTATGCTTATTCGCCCTCCGTTGTGCAAGAAGCCAGCTGGTAGGCCAGCAAACAAAAGGATTCCATCGAGAGGAGAATGTACAAGAAGGATGAGATGCAGTAGGTGTGGAGGTTTTGGCAACCACAACAAAAGGACTTGCAAGGAGGTGATGCAATAGGTGTGTAGCTTTTGGTCATCTCTTCTGGCAAAAAATAAAAAATAGCATTCTTACGTTTGATTTAGTCGATATATTTTTGCATTCTTATTGAACAAAAAAATTTCTTGTTTTGTTTTCATAGTAGAGAGAATTTCATCAAGAGGATTTGGGAAAAAAATAAAGAATTCTGTTACATAAGATTTGGTTATATGGTGAAATAAGACATATTTGTCTGTGTGACACTTGTGACAATTGCGACACTTGCAGTTTTTTTCTTTTTTCTTTCTTTGTGCTTTTTGTGAATGTTATTTGAATCTTGTGTCTGAAGGTCTTGTCCTTTCCTTTTTGCTCACTCTCAAGGAGAAAAACAGAAAAATAGTAAGGTGTCACTAACTTTTGAATTTTCCCTTTTTATAGGGAATGGTTGATCACCTTATTCCACTACTTCCTCAAATTTCACCAAAACAATGCTTCTGACGAAAAATTTGTAAAAACATTCTCATTTCTCAATTTGCTCACTCTCAAAGAGAAAAAAGAAGAAAATAGTAAGGTCTCACTAACTAGTGAAAAACTTACTAACTTTTGAAATTTTCTCTTTTGAAAGGTAGAAGGGTGTATTTGGACTCTCTCTCTCTCTCTCTCTCTCTCTCTCTCTCTCTCTCTCTCTCTCTCTCTCTCTCTCATATGTCCACTTGTTTGAACAAGAACAAGTTTCTTAAAAGTTAGTGGAAACTTACTAACTTTTGAAAAATTCTCTTTTGAAAGGTCGAAGGGTGTATTTGGACTCTCTCTCTCTCTCTCTCTCTCTCTCTCTCTCTCTCTCTCTCTCTCTCTCTCTCTCATATGTCCACTTGTTTGAACAAGAACAAGTTTCTTAAAAGTTAGTGAAAACTTACTAACTTTTGAAATTTCTCTTTTGAAAGGTAGAAGGGTGTATTCGGACTCTCTCTCTCTCTCTCTCTCTCTCTCTCTCTCTCTCTCATACGTCCACTTGTTTGAACAAGAACAAGTTTCTTAGAAGTTAGTGAAAACTTACTAACTTTTGAAAATTTCTCTATTGAAAGGTAGAAGGGTGTATTTGGACTCTCTCTCCTTCTCTATCTCTCTCCCTCTCTCTCTCTCTCTCTCACACACACACACACACATATGTCCACTTGTTTCAACAAGAACAAGTTTCTTAAAAGTTAGTGAAAATTTACGAACTTTTGAAATTTCTCTTTTGAAAGGTAGAAGGGAGTGTTTGGACTCTCTCTCTCTCTCTCTCTCTCTCTCTCATATGTCCACTTGTTTGAACAAGAACAAGTTTCTTAAAAGTTAGTGAAAACTTACTAACTTTTGAAATTTTCTCTATTGAAAGGTAGAAGGGTGTACAAGAACAAGTTTCATACTGCACTAGCAACTTCCATACACCATCAAAACTCTAATTCCATAGTTTGAGTAACTTTCATCATTGAAAACAAAAGAACTAATATGGAAGCAAAAAAGTAGTTAGTCACATAATGAGGATAATCACTGTACAGTCTTCAATTCGTACGAATTTGGTCCATCATTGAGTAGCCTTTCAAGGATATACGCCCAAAATGAACGGACATCTTCTTTGCTGACCTTTGATGGGATGTCCTCATTGTTGATGATGCAGTCCATCACAAGGCAAGTCAAGATGCCACAGTCAACTCTACAAAAACAGTACTACTGTAAGTAACATGTGATTTTATATAATTGGATCAGATAACGAAAAAAAAGGAGCAATGGTTTTCTTTCTTTACGAGTTCGCTTGTTGTCGAGGGCTTTTCTCAGTAGAAACTAACTCCCAATCGTACTGGGGTGTAAGCAGCTCAAAATGTGGATCAGATGTGCCTTGTTCCCTTTCTTTCTTGTATACGGTCTTCCTGATGTGTTCTACATACTTTTTCTATCATGAAATAAGATGTCAAAGATAACAAGCACAGAACAATTTGGGGGACAAGTGATTTCTATAGAGACTCACCACTAACATTGCATCTTTCAAATACGGATCAACTTTATTCTTACCCCTGAGCTTCAACGAGTTGTAATGAATCCACTTTTGGTCAATATTGTCACATACCAAGACTGTCCAATGATATGGAACTATTCTATTCGAGTTCCCAACAGAGTTGATTGGAAAAATCAGATAACGGTAATCTTTCATTTGGAGTTTCTCCAAAGGTTCATCAAGGACTTGTTTCCGCAAGTTCTCATTCTTGCCGACAATCACAGACTTCAAACAAAGATAAAAACTAAATAAATATAAAACATAATAAACAAAAAGGGAAAAAAATGAGATTGAGTGGTAAGTACCCAGCTATTGAATTCAAAGATGTGTGCCTTTTGATGCTTGGGATCCTTATCTTTCAGCAATTGGTCTCTCATTTTTATGTCACTAAATGATTCAATGATTTGACAAAACATAATAGCTTACATGAGTGCATAAAGGATGAAGTTAAGGATTTAGTTAATTTTTAAACGATTTAAGGAAAGGTACATTGTCTGATGTGTCGCCTTCCTTGAGCATTTCTACTGCATGGTGCATAGTGACATCTAATCCTTCCCGGTACCACAAGCATGTGCTGAAACAAGCATTTTTAATTAAATGGATTGTCAATCTTGGACCAACTACACTAAATGGAAAACTTCCAGGATAACAAAAAGTGGATATATCAATACAATTTAAGCACACCAATGGATATTTACATCGCATCTTCACTTTAAATGGCAGCTCGTAACTTGGTTCTGTCATGCTCAGCCAACAACTTCAGTACTGTAGATTTGTTTGGGACCTTTAGTACTTGTTTCTTTGGTACTGGAAGATCGTCAACGGTGTTAACTACCTCGACAATTCCTTTGCCCTTTGCTGACCCAATTTTCAAACGATGCTTGCTTTCTTCTTCCAACTTGTTTTCCAATTGGCGTTGAATTGTCTCATAACAATAGTCCTCCTTCATGTAAACTTTTCGACCCCTCTTCTTGATTCTTACGTACATAGACTTGATTTTCTGTGTTAACGGGGCTGACTGCTGCACCGTGGCATCCCGCAAAAGATCCTCCAGAAATTCTTCATTTGTTGCCTGATGCGTAACATTTTAGGCAACCACCTCATAGTACTCATCAAAAAGTTGTTCATTTTCTGAAATGAGAGCTCCAACTTTTTCCTTGGCTTCAGTAATTTCTGTATTGTACGTGATGCCTTGCGTCAAATTATGTACGGTCAGGTTGTCTACTTCATCAGCAAGTTGAATTTTTTCTGAATCTTTCTCATCTTCAAGCTTCTTGATTCTATCTTTCAAGATCCTGTTCACTTTCTCGAGCTCCTCACACTCTTTGATATGTACCAAAAGCTTGGCCGTTTCCGATTCTTTCTCAACTTAAAGCTTCTCAATTTCAAGCTTAAGGTTCCGGTTATCTTTATCCAGCTCCTCACACTCTTTGATTCGAACGGAAAGCTTTTCCATTTCCAATTCTTGCTTCTTGATTTCAAGCTTGAGGTTCCGGTTATCTTTCCCCAGCTCCTCACACTCTTTGATTCGAACGGAAAGCTTTTCCATTTCTAATTCTCTATCCTCTTGAAGCTTCTTGATTTCTTCTTTGAGGATTTTGTTTTCGTCCAAAGCTTGAAAAATTGTTGGAGTGCTTACGGTTGGGTTTTGTCTTGATTCCATCTGTGAAAGTCCCACGACATCAGGAGTTAAGGGATCTCTTTGTTGTGTGTCGAGGCGTTGCCCAATTGTCGCACTACTCGGCATGGTTTGGTTTTGTCTTGATTCCATCTGTGAAAGTCCAACGATATCAGAAGTTGTAGGATCCATTTCTTGTGTTTCCTCTTCCTCTTCCTATTCCTCTTCCGTTTCCTCTTCTTCTGCAAATTCATCTTCAAATCCCTCTTGTGTTTCTTCATGTCTCTCAAGTTCCGATGCTGGGAATATTTTTTGTTCCTCCTCAGTTAGTACAACTTGGCTTGTTGATACCTACAATAAAACCATGGACAGCAGCTTTTAATAACACCAAGTCAAATTTCATTCTCTTTTAAAGTTTTTTTTGTGTAGAACAAGCTGTGTTATACCTGAATTTTAGTCTTCTTTGTCACTGTTTCATCATTCTTTCTGTTTAGCAGCGGGAGGTCCCATTTAAGGAACCTAGGAATTTGGTCACCTTCAGCTTCCACCAACGAGGAATGCTCACATAACCAATACTAGAACAAATCACAAAATCAAGTTAGTACAATAACTAGAAGTATAAGCTTGCAATCGAGATATGCAACAGTTTCAATGTTCATACTTACAGGTAACACAAGAACACATCCAGTCACTTTCATTGGGGCTTCTGCAGATTTGATCGAAGAAATCAAAGCCTTTCTTATAAGTCTCAGCCACGCATAATCCTTTATTGTTTCCAAATCTTCAATGCACCTTACAAATCCCCATCTAATTGCATTCCCTTTGTTTGCGAAGAACACAACACAACACAAGTGCAAGCATAGGACGTGGGACTTTCACAGATGGAGCACAAGATACGTTAAACTACACAAGTGCAAGAGTTCTTTATTGTTCCTGTGTTGTTTAACGTAACTTGTGCTCCATCATAACATGCTTCTAAAAGAGGCCTTGTCAAAGAAAGATCATTATTGAAATTCCTTTGAACAAAAGGAGTTGATGGCTTGGTTGAGGATGACAGTTTGGAAGCCATTGGCAAACACCCGGACTGAATACCAAAAATTAGACTTATGTCTCGGTCAGTTAGAGGGACCAAAGAATCCCCAAGTTTGAATTTTTTTTTCTCCCTAGAATAGGTCTCGATGATGGCACAAATGAACCAATCATCCTTCCGAATCTTGCTGAAATCGACCTTCTTTGATATAAAGGCATTGAAGAGCAACCAAAATGGGGTCTTCTGCAATGCTTCAAGTTGTCCAATTGAGAATTTCGTCTCCTTAATCAGCTGAAAGAATGGCCGAAGGTTTGATCGAAATTGGAAGCATTTTGTTTGAGTTTTTTTTGTTCAAGCTTTAGCAAGTTTTTTCTTTCGAGGCCTCTCTATGGTTTCAGCAAGGCTCTGTGGTGCAGGTCTTTTCTTGGAAGGAGTTTTTGGTCGAGGTAGTTTCTCAGCACCTCTATCCTTCGAGGATTGTTCCTCAATTGGGCTGTCCTCTGCTATGATTTTGCTTGGTCTTCGTCTAAACTCATACTTTATGGCGCCACTAGATTGACTTGATTGTGTTTCCACCATTCTGCAAGTTGAAAACTTAGTATACTTCAGTATATTATAAATCACAGAACTAGCAACAAATTATGTTATGAGATAACAACATAAAAAGCAACCTAAGAACAAAATAGTGACTTCTCACAAAGTTTCATGCATTACCAACAACAATCTAAGCATACCCAATAAAAGAATAAAGTGCGACTTGAAATCTAGTGACTTCTCACGAAGTTTCATGTATTTTAAATTGGTTTGCAAAAAGGTGGTCACATTCACAAATAGTAACATGGCAGTGATCATCCTCTATTTCTCTGAGCCTATCCAAAAACAATGGTTTGTTTAATCTTTTTACCAATCAATTTGAGGGATATGATTAACACTAAGCAGAAGACACGTAAGAAAAGAAAACCATTTGTTAATGAAACCATTCTTCTTGGCAGGACCAAGATGACCTTCTGCAAACCCATTTACCCAAGCATTGTTATAGTTAGACATTTGGGGGATTGCAATGCAAACCAATTTACCCCAAAGGAGAGAATAAATTCATCAAACACCTTTAAGTACTTCTAAAACACTCAGCAAAACTATTTACAGTTAAATCCACTGCGCGGACAGTTCCTGTATTATGCAACTCCACGGTATCTGTAAATTCCACTCAAACTAACCAAGCAAGTGATAACTTTGGTGCAAAAGTATGGAACCAATGTTCAAATGGTTCCTATTCCACTAAACTAACAAATTTTTGGCAGTCGCAAAGTGGCTTCTGCCATACTTATGGTGGAGCTTCCCTTGAGGCCTTGATGACTCAGTATGTTATGATGGAGCACAAGTTACGTTAAACAACACAGGAACAAATCTACATTTTGAAGGAAGAGATATCTTCATTCAACATTATAGGGAAGCATGATATTACAGGACATCGAAGTCCAATGAAAAACAAAAAAGAACTCGACAACTAAACGAATGGTTCGACAAAGATTCGAATGATTGCCAGAATGGACAAATTAAGCAAAGTTTCAATCAAGTAAATTAACAAATGAATGGTTCAACAAAGTTTCGAATCTAGTGACAACTCACTAAATTTCATACTTGGTTTTTGAGCAATTCCTTCGAAAACAAATCCTTTGAAACCCTAGTTCTGAACTCCTTTGAAACCCTAGTTCTGAACTTTTTTGAAACCCTACTCCTCAAGATCAGAAACCATAAAATCCTTTAAAACCCTAGTTCTAATGCCTTTGTACCATCGTCTTCAAGCTCGATCATCTTTTCGTCCTTCAGCTGAAGAGTTACCGTTTACAGGTCTATAAGGGCAGATAAGAGCAGAAGGGCGTTTTTGTCATTTCAATATAACACTGTCCCTATAACAAGTTACAAATATCCAGTGTCCTTTTTTTAAAAGAGCTGAAAAATGTTGTATTTTCCACTAATTTTTCCTTTTTAGTTCCCATTATAATAATGTTTTTCTTTAATTTGTGATTGATAAAAATATTTGATGTTTATAAATGACCTCACCATTCCAAATTTCTGGAGTCACTGCTTCTCAGGAACTCTCCTTCATTTTTTTTAGCAAATGAACATTGTACGGGGATAAATCCGCGTAACCCTAGATCACGTGCTTCCTTGAATCAACCCCAAATCTGCAAGACAGAAAAAGGGTTAGAGCACCTTTGCCTCTTGTTGGCAAAGGCCCTCCGATGCCTAAGTTAGTATCACGTACTTGAAGACTCAAAACACAATGCGTATGAAAGTGATTCACAGCGTACCTTTGGTCATGGTTATTGGCTTGTATTTATAGGTATAGATGTTCTTCACATTAGGCATCTCGTGCCACTGTTTCCTATTCTCTTTAGGAGCCCTTCTCTCAATAGGACTTTCCTATCAAGGGATAGCTTCCATATACTGCTAGATCTCGTCTAGCAGTAGTCCTTCTTTCCATGTAGGACTCATTCCTTTATGTGGTTTATTCCCACCACATTAGGAATGTTCATATTAATCCCTTATTCCACGGGATTGCTCCTTATCCCGTAAGGTACCGCTTATAGAATATTCTGGAATGTCCCACCGCCTTCTGGGTGGGGTGCGAAACTTAAAACGTAGCTTCGAATAACTTCATGACATAGTTCGGTTCATCACGCCGAAATAACTATGTATTCCGCAATCTTGCCAAACTATATCCAGTAGCTCCCACAGGTCGGCCATACCAGGCATCCCTTTGTGCCTTACTACGCTAGTGCATTGCATTAGATTTTACTTTAATTTGATTCCCGACCCTATTCATGGTCAATCCAAATTTCGATGCAGGACTAACGACTCCCTATGTGGTGCTGAGCTAATCGCCCTCTCGTGGCGGTCATCTTAGACACGTGCCATGCCTTATAATAGGGTAATCAGATTTTACCCTCTCCAAACATCAAACCATGAAATAGTGGGAAACATATATAATCTGAATATAATGCATTTTCTCACAGTGAAACCTGAAGAATGGCACATCGTCAAAATGACCCTGCACAAGTTTTATAAAACCGTTTGAAATTTATTTCTCTCCAAATTTCATGTCCACTTTCAATATTATCGACATTTGAAAAAATTATTTATATTCTTAAATATAGAATATCTTTTATATATAATATGAATTCTAGTAAATATTTTAACTAATTATTTATAAAAAAAATTAAAATGTAAAAGTATTATAATTTGAGAAATATAAAAATATAAAAATAACTTCAAAAATGGAGTGGAAATTGTAGAATTTGTTAATTGAACTTAATGCTTTGTTTGATAGCCAAAAAAAGAAAGGAAAAGAAACGGAAGTGAAAGGAAGGAAAGAATAGGAAAAATTAAGAGGAAAATTTTTAGTTAAAAAATAATTTAGGTTAGTTATTTTTGCTCTCTTTTTTCTCTCAAACCAATCAGGAGGAAAAATGTTTTATTTCCATTTCCTTTCTTTTTCTTTCCAATCCTTTCCAAGGTTCCAGACAGAGCCTATTCCCCAAATACACGCCTTCCCTAAACTTCTTGAAGCTTGAGCCTAGAAGCTCGCAAGAAGCGCGCTCGCGGGGATACACACACACACGCAGACCATGGAAGCTGAAAAGGTTGCAGAGCTGAAGAACTTCGTGAAGGAGTGCCAATCCAACCCCTCGATTCTACACAATCCATCTCTAGCGTTTCTTAAAAGCTATCTCCAAAGGTATATATAGTCAGTCATAAGACTCATAAGCCTTTGCTGTTTTCAATCGATAGCTACATTCTTGAATCCGATATCGCTTTGTCTCTGTCTGATACTTTTTTGGGGCCTTTTTGTCTCTTAGCCTTGGCGCTCGAATTCCACCAGCAGCTCCAAAATCAGTAAGCGTTCACCCTTTATTGCTTCATTTACTTTGATTTATGTGCTTTTAAAAAAAAAAAAGTACATCAATTCTACTTCCATTGTTTTTGTTGGTTATGACGAAATTTCCAGTTGATTGCTTAAGTTCAAGAACTGGTGACAATTAAATTCGATTCATTGTTTTATTGGTGGTTTGGATGTTCCACGAAATGAACTGATCTCAATTTTGTTTAGCTTAATGCCTGAATATGTGTACGACAATCTTTCATTTCTGAAGATGTGTACCACAATCTGTGACAACCCGACCCGGAGCTGCACCCTAATGAGTCCAATCCGAGCCAAACATGCTGCTATAGCACCACAACCAACAGCTCACATTTCTAGGAAATTATTTAACTAATATAACAAACTCAATTCCTTAGCAATTTAAGGTTTTATTATCTTAACAATTGAACAGCGGAGAAGTAGGTTAAAATTTCGTAGAAGAAGTTGCTCAATGCACTTCTTTTCCTACTATATTTTGCTAATTTCATTTTGTATCCCGAATCTTTTGTGATGAATGAAATTATTTTTGCCGATAAAAAAAAAACAACTGAACAGCGGAAGACAAACTATTATACAAGACCATGTACAAACTACACTAAACTTCCGCATCAACCACTAGCGTGATGCTCCAGTCTAAGAGCCCCGAACAATGATACAACACATGGACGCCTAACAATGGACAACATCTCTAACCTGCAAAACTGGAATCCCAAGAGGATTCCAAGAGTGGGCAAGTCAAAGGTACTGAACAAAGAACAAACATTCATACTCTACGCTATAACATCAAGTAATTAAATTGAATTCATAACTTCCAACTCAAATCTTATTCACACAGCTTGTAACCCAACACGGCACAAGGCCAATATCAGGACTTATTAGTCCACACGACATGAAGTCTACCAGGCACGAGGCCCCATCACGACACAAAGTCTAATAGGCGCAAGGCCGCATCACGACACAAAGTTTACTAGGCACGAGGCTCCATCACGACACGGAGTCTGCTAGGCATGAAGCCCAATCACGACACAAAGTGTACTAGGCATAAAGCCCCATCACAACACAAAGTCAATACTCGCATTTAAACAAGTTTAATTCAGAATGAAATGCACTTATGAGTCAACCACTCACCTCAATCTTCAAAAAGAAAACACGACTATGGTTTCGGCACCTCGGGCGTGCCCGTTCCAGTCTCTGTAATATGTATCCTTAATTAGCACAACCACCATTCATATTTTACAGCAGAACATTGACTAAGACCAAAGATAGCAAATGGTTCATGCTCAAACGCAAAAGAAATGCTTAAACGACAATCCGACACCCTTGCAATCTACAAATTTATAGAATTAACCTACTCATCCAAATGTCCCAATATTTTCCCCACACCCCCTAGACACATACAGGAACACCATGGTAAAACCTCAAGTTTTCAGAGCTATGTGACTATTTTTAATCAATTAACGATCATACCAAAAACCCGCATCAGATTCTGCCAAACAGATGCCAAACCAACTTCAAACTGCTAGCTGCTATTCCCTAGAGATAATTAGGATACATGGTCTATCTCTTCTGAAAGCTCCACGAGTCTACTTTCTAACGCAACAAGCGGTTCGAAATTTCAAGTTTCCTAGGCCAAGATATAGCCGTTCCCGTAAGGTGCGACAGTGCTGTCAGCACTGCGAATTCACGGCAGCAGCTCGGTAAAACATTTTTAGTATTTTCTATACTTCGAATAAAATTCTGAAACTTTAACACAACATATAAGACATCTATGGGTATTTACAGTAAAATTTTCATAAAATCACGATGTCTAGAACTATGTCAAAAAATTCGCTCAAAAACATGGCGGATTCGAGCTCAATCACAATCAGACACTCTAAGCTATCTCAATCACAAATTTTTGAGAAAGGAGCCTTAAAAATTCCCTCTCATATGTAGAACACTAGATTGGACTACAAAGAAGCTACAAAGACAATCAAATAGAGATCATGATTCAGGAAGCTTACCTTGAATTAGGTTTCCCCCCTTCCTTTCCCCCTTCTTCTTCTTCTCTCTCTCTCTCTCTGTGTGCAGCTACAGGAAGAGAAACCCTCTTTTGTGTGCTCTTAACCCTTCTACAGATATGTATGACAGGAGATACACTTGCACATCCCTTCTCTTTCCACGTAAACACACCAGCACACTTGTTTTTTGTTCTTTTACACCACTATCCCTATAGTTCTTGGAAATCACACCTAAGCCACACATATAACAAATAACTTTTCTATTTGCTAATAGTTTTTATTTTAATAAACTGGGTCTCACAAGTACCCTAAAACACAGTCCACAACAATGAGCATATAAATGAGTTGGCAAGCATCACATAAAAAATGCTTTAAATATTTAAATTAACTCGGGGTGTTACACAATCCTTCCTTTCAAGTCTGCATTTTGATTTCAGAACTTGATTTTCTCCTATTTGTGAGTGGTAGAAAATGCCTGGAATAATCCTGCCCAGTGCTCACCATTGGCTGTGGTGTTGTTTTGGTAATGTGTGTTGGTGACCTTTGTTCTAATGGGCAGTGGAGAGGTAGGAGTTTTATAATTGAAAGGGGCTGCAGTTTGCTAGGTTTTCAGAAGGGCAGTTTGCTGGACCCTCGAAAAATTTAATTGCAGAAGCACTAGGAGACTGTTTAATGAGGTTTTAGGTACTGATATATAGACTTGTGGTAGTAAATGGTTTACGAATTCTCTGGAATGGCAAGCTAGGTTTTCTCAGGCTTGACAATAATGGTGTGAAAAAAGGGATGCTAAGGGGGCGTCTGGTAATGTTTATTATTATTTTTTTTTCTTTTTTTTTGTTTCTAAAATACTAAAAGTAGAATCATGCTTATTGTTTATAAAAACAAAAAAAAAAAAAAAAAAACATGTTTGGTAATAAAATTTAAACGAACTTGTTTTTTTTTTAAAAAAACAATGCAAATCACATTTTGTGTTCTGAAAATTTTCAAAAATTTTGAAAACGTTTTTAATAAACACAAAACATAAATAAATTACCAAACACATTTTATTTTTAGTTTGAAAAAAATTGAAAACAAAAACAAAAAATAGGAAACAAAAACGTTACCAAATGCCCCCTAAATATTTCCATCCCCGTGCCAGGAGAGTGCTAGACTGGAAGTTCAAGGCCCTTCCCGACATCTCAAAACTTGTTGGAACTTGTGGCTTATATGGAGAGGTACCGAGAAGTTCTAATAAAGGGCAGATGCCGAGTGGAATAGAGCAAAGCGAGGGGAGCGAAGCTACAGAGCGGAGCGGAGTGAGGCTTATAAATACTCTTTATTGTAAAAACCCTAGCCAACTTTTATCATAATAAGAGACTCGCTTGCTCCCGCGGGGGTACCCGGTTTTGGGTAACTATGTAAATTACTGTGTTAATTTCTTTACAGTTTTTGTATTTCATTATTGTGTGTGTGGTAATTTCTCTAACAGAACTCCTACCCCTGGCCTTGTGAGCTCATTTGTTTGTCCATTATTTATACATTTATACTAGTCATAGTCACTAGTCAGGAACAGATATAGGAATTTGCCCCAGCAAGAAACCCCACGACTTTTGCATCGCACTTGAAAGTTTGTCCAAATTCAGCACCTTTTAGACAACAACAATAACATCGACGACGACAAAAACATAACCCATTTAGTTGCCAATCATTGTGGGTATGGGTGGGGGATGATTGGAAATAGACCTAACCTTTGGCAACATATGCACAAAGTGTCTGCTCTTAGAATACCACTGAATAGTGGCCCCCCTAAACCTCCAAGAACTAAGGAGCTAAAGGATGTTTTGCTGCTGAACCATGCCCGCAAATCAAAGCTGAAAGGCATCAGAGAGGGCATGCCTAGAGACCCAAATAAATTTTTTTGCTCATTACCATGCTTGCTTCATTCATTGTCCAGGGCATCGGTATTGCATAATGATTCAGCACCTTTTAGAGATAACAATAAATTGGTTCCTTTAATGGGAGACAATGAGTAACCAAAATGATCGCTGCATGGATTGTCCGACAACTTTAATGTGTGTAACACGGACACACCACGCTCTAAGAACTCTTTGTGCTTTTTTTGGAAGAATGAAAAATAAATAAATAAACAAAGTAGAAAATCGAGTTTCTAATGCAGATTTCTTCCTTTTCAATAGCAAGGTTCTGTCACTTTCTTCTACAAGATACTTCTTGTATTCTTTAGAGAAGTATGGGGTATCTATCCATAGGCGGAGGTGTAGAGAGGCTGGATGGGAATTTATTTATTTATTTATTTATTTTCAGTTTGAATTGTTATGTGGAGTAGGAAGTGTAGAGCTGAGATACTTAAAATGCTTGCTTCTTGGTAATTCTTGATTTTGGAGGATCATTTTGTTAACACTAGCACTTTGACTCCGGTAAACCTAATTTAAGTAGTGTATTTCTGATTCAACACTAGCACCTCTTGCAGTTTCATCTGCTAAGACAGTATCCTCCGCAAATAACACACCATGGAATATCCTCCTAAGTATGCCTAGTCAAGCCGTTCATGATTAAGGAAAGTAGGTAAGGGCTCAAAGCAAACCCTTGGCGTAATGCTATGGTGATTTAGAATTCTCTATTTCCATACTGGAGTGGTAGCACCTTCATGCATGTCTTTAACCATATCAATATACCCTTTTGGCCTTTTGTGTACTCTCTCCAAGATTCACCAGATAACATCTCTAGATTCTCTAGGCGCCTTATCATATCTTTTCCAAGTCTATGATATCCATGTGAAGGTCATTTAAATTAAAATGCAGCATAAAGTAAAACACTTAGATAACTTGAAAACAAACTAATTTTATCTATAAACTATACTTCCTATTGTTTTCTTCTCATTAATCCCACATCTCACGCGTTTGGTCTTATAAATCCCCTCCTCCTTTTTTCTGCGAAATGAAAAAAAGAAAAAGCTATCCTTTTTCGTCGACAAGAGACTTGAGAGGAATGCCATGGCACTACACAAGTGCTCAAGAGAAATCCTAATCAGTAATAAACAGGGTTGCCCCAAGTATCTCCCTCGTGGTGACGAAACCCCCCCCAGATTAAGCGCATGAGTCTAAACCGACCCGGCTGTGAGGACCCCGCATGAGATCACGACCGCACCATGGGACTAGCAGTGGACTCCACCTAAAATTAACCTACAAACTGAAACCCGAAACGGATTTCAGGAGTGTTTATGAGACATAGATGCAGTTCAAACAAATATTACATTAAACCCCCAAAGGAAAACAAACGTAAATTACACAACACACCCGTTGCACAACCACGACACACAACCCACTTTAGTGGTTAACTATTCCCATCACGCATCCAACACACTCTCATTCTTAATTCACAACCTCATCACACAATCGGACTCGTCACACAGCCAAACTCGGCACTTAGCTACCCCCTACACGCAACCTCGACACACCACTGTCCTTGGCACTCCGCCCTTTCCCGACACACAACCATGACCCACAACTATCTCGGCACACAGCCCATTTCAACACACAACCAATTTCGGCACACAGCCAATATCGGCACATAGCCCATTTCGGCACACAACCACAACAACAATATATAACAAAATTAAACATAAATATATAATCAATTCGGCACAAAGCCTAAACGACAGCCAAACTCGGCACGTAGCCACAATAACATTTAACAATTTCAACCCAAATGAAAAACATCTGTGAATCAAACACTCACCTCGATCTTGAAAGATAAAGGTATATTCAACTTTTGTATTCGGCATCCTGGAGGTGCCCGTACCTTCCTCTGTACACGTACCCCAATTAACTCAAAATCATTCATGATCAACGATAAACACTAATTAAGACCATAAATAACCCCATGAATTTACGCTCAAACACAAGCAAAGTGCCTAAACACACTCATGACAACTCGACCCCCTTGCGGTCCTCGAATTTATAGAATTAATCTACCCATCCAAATGTTCCAATATTTTCACCGTAGCCCGTAAACTCAATCAGAAACAACATACTAAAACCTCAGAATTTTCTGTATCCGATAGCTAATTTTAAACAATTAACAAATGAATCCCAACTCACAGCTCAATCCTGTCAAACAGATTTCCTACCAACTTCAAACCAAAACTGCTATCACTGGAAAATAATCAAGCTACAAGGCCTATCAATTCCGAAAGCCTTACGAGTCTACTTTCTAATGCAACAAGCGGATTGAAATTCCAAGCTTCCTAGACCAAGTTATAGCCATTTTCGTAAGATGCGGCAGTGCAGCCTGCACCGCGAATCCACAACAGTAGCTCGGCAAAATATTTTTCATATTTTCTGTACTTCTCATAAAATCACGAAAATTTAACACAACGTCTAGAACTCATATGGGTACCTACGGTTAAATTTCCAGAAAATCCCGAATTCAGGAACCATGTCTTAAAATTCACCAAAAACCATGGCTGATTTGGTTTCATAAAATCTGTCAGTGAACACCTTCTCTCCCTTCCACGAATTTTCGTAAAAACAAACCCCAAATCACTCTTATGAGATGCAAAAGACTTGATTAACTTGTAAAATAATAACGGCTGTGTTCGTTTGGGGGTTTTGGGGCAGTTTTGGCACTATTCCAATTTTGATTACATCATCACTTTTCTCTCTATCTCTCTCCACTTGTTACACCTGCTTACATCATCAAAACTAAACTAAACAAAACTAAATTGTGCAACTGAACACAGCCAACATAACTCAAGAAATTCGGAAATTAAACTCCCATTCATACCTTAATTTTGGGTTTTCCCCAATTCTTTCCTTCCTTTCTTCCTTCTTCTTCTTTTCCCTCTTCCTATGGTCTCCTTCTCTCTTTCCAGACCAAGTCTCCCCCTCTCTCCTCCCTGATTATGATCAACCCAATGAGAAAGAAAAGAAAAAGAAATATCTGATGCCAAATTACACTTCTCCCCTCCAACTATGAAGCTATTAGCCTTCGGCTCAAATCTCATAATTACTCCAAAATGCAATTTAAAATCTAAACACCCGGAACAGGTATTACACCCTGGACCACAAAAACGTTGACATGTGAAAAGCAGGATTGATGTTATGAAGCAATGACCTTGGATGAGGTACAACAGCCTGTTAGGCACTCAAGGAGGGAGTATAATTGTGACAATCTGTACCAGTCTTTGAGGCAGGATAGGAATATTGACAGGAAGAGACTCTTGAGTCTTAACTGCTAATCCACCTATAGAGCTTGGGACTTAGCAGAGGTGATTTAGAAATGAGGATGATGACCTAGGGATGATAGTTCATAGTCTAGTAATAGTGAATATTAATCTAGGGACACAGATTTTTGTTCTTTAAGGAATACTTGATGTCAGATTCTGACTTTTGGGTAATGTGGATTATGGTATTAAAATGTAATAATGTACAACTATATGATCTTCACTAAACGAATGGAAGAATTGACATTTTGGTATTTGATCTTCATTAATTTAACCGAACAGTTAAAATCCTGGGATTTGAGGGCATAGCTGATTTATGTAGTGACAGTTTATTGGAAGTTGATTTACAGTGCATAGGTGTTTTAACACCAATAAAAATGGATGTTTAGGAGTATTTTCAAAATGAGTAAATTAGAAAATTTTAAATTCTATTTAACATATTGATTGGTTGTTCATTGGTGTAAAGAAAACTTTGCAAACTAATCATCAGTGACTGACACATGAGTTAATAGTTTATTACTGATGAGAGCGCCTCGATATAATTGCACTTTTGTAATAGCTACTAGTTTTGCTAAAACCACAATGGATAGTTACAGTAAGTTACATTGGTAACAATTGCGATCAGACTCATAGTTTCACATGTGGGGGTGTTCGTGATGGTTTTTTTGGATGTGATGGGATTTCTTGGAATTTTAGTCAAATGCCAGGGGTGTTCTTTATTTTCATCCTTAAATACACAAGATTTATTGTTCAGTCTGGGTGCCACTTTAGTGAAATTGTTTATGGGACCATGCTCTCTCTCTCTCTCTCTCTCTCTCTCTCTCTCTCTCTCTCTCTCTCTCTCTCTCTCTCTCTCTCTCTCTCTCTGGTGTCAACGTTATTAGCTGTAGCTTTTGAATTTGGGGGATTCTTTCTGATTACGGGATTGATCTAATTATAGACGATTCATCTACAGGATAAGGAGGATAGAGTAGAGGAACCTCTTGATGCTAAAAATCCCAATCTGTCAAGTGATGATAAATCAGATGAGGACATTGTTGAGTCCGATATTGAGGTGGATAATACTGATGTTGTGGATCCTGATTATGATCCTCCTCAGAAGGTGGGTAACAGAAACAACTGAAGTGGATGGATAAAATGCTGCTTCCTGCTGCAACCTTAAACAAATCACCTTCTATTTTGTTCCATTGCAGATGGGAGATCCTTCTATTGAAGTTACTGAAGAAAATAGGGATGCTGCACAAATATCAAAATCACAAGCCATGGATTCAATATCAGGAGGCAAGTTATCAGTTGGGCCAGTTTTCCAAAAGATTTTAGCATCCAGGTGCTAAAATCATGATATTTCAAATCAAAAAATGAAGTGGTTCCGAGTATCGTTTTTCAATTTTTTTCGCACCAAATTTAAGCACTCCTCGTGTACTTTAATTTGGTGCAAAAAATTCGAAAAACGATACACAGAACCACTTCATTTTTTGATTTGAAATATCATGATTTTAGCACTTGGGTGCTAAAATCTTTTGAAAAACTGAGCCTTAATGTGGTTGAATTATTGCAGACCTTGGCTATGGCCATGTCAACAACTTCTGTAGGTGTAACAGGTAAGCTGCAGAAAGCCATAGATCATCTTACGGAAGCCATTATGCTGAATCCAAGTTCTGCGATACTGTATGCAACTCGAGGTAAGTCTTTTCGTGTAAAGCACTTTACGGTTATTATTTGTTGTACATATTTCCCTTCTCTTTTTTTACCTTGGAAACTGAAAGCTTTAGTTACAGCTAGTGTGTATGCTAAACTGAAAAAGCCAAATGCAGCAATACGTGATGCTGACGCAGCTTTACAGGTTTGTCACTAGATCAGCTCTTTTTTCGGTTTGTCATTATTCATTCAGAGAACTGAACGCCAAATTATTGAACTTGATGAGTAATGTGCTCATTCGTTTTACCATCTGACATAATTTGTATGATACGGAAGATCAACCCTGACTCAGCAAAAGGGTTTAAAGTACGGGGAATGGCACGAGCCATGCTGGGCCAGTGGGAAGAAGCAGCAAGGGATTTGCGGGTAGCTTCAAAGTTGGATTATGATGAGGAAATTGGTGTCGCACTTAAACAGGTGTTGCCTCCATTTCTTGCCCCTTTTTTTTTAGCTTCCATTTTAGTTCATGCTTTATGTTATCTTTTCTCTTCCTTGTTTTTCCCTTTCACTTCTAGATCTCTGCGTGCCTTTGGTAAGATCTCTTAGATATTATTCCCTGCCAGTTATGGAGTTGCGGAAATGATTTTTGGTCTGTTTGGGGTGTTTTGGGTGATATAAAGAGGTGCAGGGAGGGTAGGTAGGCAAAGACGGAAGGCATGTTCACTTGGGCTGGTGTGCCTCATTTAGATGATTTTGGCTGGAGTGAAATAGAAGGTCATTCCTAGGTGTTGAGGAGCCCGTATTGTGAATGAAGAGACGGTTCCTTCTCACTCTTTCCTGTTTGGTGTTGCATTCCGTATCTCTGAGCCTTGGATTTTTATTTTTTATTTTTGGATTCTGCCGAGATGCTTTTTGTTTAGACTCGAGAGCCTTGTTCTTTACGGCTACTCTAGTTGGTTTTGCCTGGGTATATACCAATCGGGAATCAACAAAAGAATCTTTTAAATAAATGCACCCTTACATTGTCTATCGAAAACCCATTTTCCTTAGTTTGCATGTTTCATGTAGGTTAAATAGATACCATCGACTGTTTACTAGTTTACCCCCTTAAATATGCAGGTTGAACCCAATGCACACAAAATTGAAGAGCATAGGAGAAAGTACGAACGCCTGCGCAAAGAAAGGGAGCTAAGAAAAATTCAACGTGAAAGACAAAGGCAGCATGCTGGAGCCAAAGTTGGTAACTCGTATATAAGGCAATGTTTTCGCATAGTAAACATGCTTCTTATTTTGATACCTGAAAAGTTCGTGCTGCACACAACATAAGAAAGAGAAAAGAAAATGGGACACCCTTTGAAAGTCTTTACTCGTCTGTGAGTTTCTGCCATATGTTGTGATGTACTCCCTCTGTCCCATTTTGTTTGTCCAGTTTCAGAAGTCGTGCCCTTTAATCACAGAAGTAAATAGTTTTTTACAAATTATCTACCAATCAAAAGATCTCAGTTAGTTCTTGGGGGCAATTTTCGAAATTATCTAAAAAGAATGATTTTGAAACTAGCGACGATTTTTGAGATGTCCCACATTGATTTTGTCAAATGCGAAAAGGCGCAGCAGCAGGTCGGAGCGGCGAAGAAAACACGGGAGGGACGATTGACCTCTTTCTGTTTCCCATTTGATCAAATCAATGATTTTATCAAAATCTTTCCTTATTTGCTAAAATCCACCCCAGTGATTTTATCAACCCTCCTTAAAGCTGATTTTATGGGATTCGCATAAAAGCAAATGGGAAATCCAGTGGGACTATTGGTGACTCATATTACCAGTCCCGCGTTGTGGAAATAGACAAAGAAAGTGGAACTGGATCCATGGAGGGAGTATCCAACTTCAGTTAGATGAAATTTTTCCTCAGAAGCAGCTTGTTAACCACTTTTGAGCTATATTTTGGACGTCAGTTAGTGGTTACTGGTCACGTGCAGTTATGTACTTGATTTTGTCAAGTGGCTTTAGTAGACTTGTAGTTCTAGGTTTGGCCATTGGTAAAACATTAGATGAGGGGTTTTTTATTTTTGGATGTAGTGCCCTATCGCTCTCCTTCTTGGGGCTCTTTCCTAATAAGGACAAAAATAAGTCTCTCCTTTATGCTCAAGTCCATCTTAACCAAGCTGAGATGAACAATGTAGTTCAAATTGGCTCTTGTTGGTGTAAATGCTCAAGTCTTCCTGTCTGTGCCCGTGTCCTCAAGTTGGAATTTTATTGCTGCTCAATTTAACTACCTGTTAATCAGCCTGATTCCTTCCTTTTGGTCTCCTTTTCTTTGTTCCAAGATGCGGGTGGTGATCTCACTCGATGTTACAGCCTACGACTGGTTAATAAGGGCAAACCTATCAGCCATGCATCCATGTGATTGTCATCAGATAGTGGATGGCCATTCCCTCTCGATTTTCAAATGTGTCTTTTTATTGGTAGTTTATCACTCTTTAAATGATTGTCGTTACTGCATTTGATGTATATTTTTGAAGAATGTCTTTATATCTGTTGATTAATCACTGTTTTACATACCTGCATTCGTTGTAGGGTCCAGAAGCCGCATCTGCCTTGAAAGATGGTATGACTTTTTTGTCTATGTTCAGTGTGTGCACCATTTATTTCAGGATAATGCTTGCAGCTTGGCTTCAATTAAGATACTACGATAGAATTCTGTTAAGTATTAGTAATATAATACTTTAGCAAAGCTCTATTTCTACGAATGGTTTGCTAGTCAAATATTGTTTCTGAATATGCTTTCATTATCTTTGTTGGATTTCACCAATATTTCCTCTCTTATCAATACTTCATGACGATATTTTTACCTGACCAGCGAGGAGTTGAGGGTTTTTTTTATCTCATTTGAAATCTTGTTTGTCAAAACTACACGATTCACAATACGTACCTTACGATTTGATTTAGATACACCAAGCTATCAATTCATATCTGTGGGGCGGATGGTTGTAACACAAATACCACATGATTCGGTGTAGGGCAAGTTATTGGCATTCACTCTGCTAGTGAACTAGAGAAGATGTTAAATGCTGCTTCAAGGTCGTCTCGTCTGGCAGTTCTGTACTTCACCGCAACCTGGTGTGGGCCCTGCCGTATGATCTCTCCTCTTTATACAAGCTTGGCTGCAAAGTACCCCAAGATTGTATTCTTGAAAGTTGATATTGACGAGGCGAGAGATGCAGCAGCACGTTGGAATATTAGCAGTGTGCCGACTTTCTTCTTTATAAGGAATGGCAAAGAAATTGATAAGGTAGTGGGAGCTGATAAAGGCTCCTTGGAAAAGAAGATCTCCCTGTACGCTGGCCAGCCGTGATTGTTATCTGAAATTACCATGTTTCCATATGGAGTGTTGACTTGAATCAAAATGTTTTTTTTTTTTGTGTGTGTGTGGTACTTTTACCCTATCATTTGTATGGGTTGCTGCTAATACTCTTTTGGTAATAGTTTGACATGTATAGGGAGACTGCTTATAAATGACCTTAAACCTCTCTGTGGAGTGTGTACATTTGTGGGACTCTTCATACTATAGTCTTAGGGTTAATAATCTACTTGCCCCTTAAACTATTCTATTTTTAGTTAATTACTCCTCCAACTACGAATTGAATTTACTTGCCCTTTCAACTATGTAAATCTTAGTCAATTGGTCGAATCCGTCTAAATTAATGGGTAGGAAAAAAAACTTGACCATCTTAATTTGCTACCAACTAAAAGGCAAAATAGACTTTATTACCTGAACACACTCAATCATGTATTTGAGGGGAAATTAGCAGCCGTAAATTCAATTCCTCAAACTAGTCAATCAAAGAGAGACTGAGAGACCAAAAGAATTGATCTTGAGAGTTCCAAAGAATCGATCAAAGAGAGATTGAATTGGTGAATTTGGATTGTGGGGAGATGGCAAAGGAATCGAAACCTAAATGTTAGTTTTTTTTATTTATTGAATTTGACACAACCGAGTGGTAGAAAATCGAAACGGCTAATGAACGATTAAAATGGGTTTCTAATTGAACAATTGAAAGCTCCAGAGGGATGCACTTTTTAAATGTGTTTTGTAACCTTGTGCCGAAATGCTTTCAACTAATCCAACAACTCAGACTTAGTAAGGGGTCTGCAAATCTGGGTGGTTGTGCCTTTATTCCATCATCAGTTCCCTAAAGCCCAATAGGGCTGTTGGATGCTACATGCTTGAGCTACAAAAGTGATGATATAACAGTTGGGTCATGTGTAAATTCTTCACATAATAGACTAGAAACAAAGAGGAAAGCTGTCTCGAGGATTTCGAGTTATGAGAAAATGTGTGGGAGAATGGGGACTGATTTTTGGGGAAGAAGATGGAATTACATATATATTGTTAGGTGAGACATAAATGTCCTTCAAAAGCACCACTTGGGGTTTTTGTTAAGTTTTTTGTCCATGAATTGGATGGGAAGTGATGGATTCGACCAATTAACTAACGTTTACATAGTTGAAGGGGCAAGTAAATTCAATTGGTAGTTGGATAGAGATTTAACTAAAAATTGATAGTTTAAAGGGGCAAGTGGATTATTAACCCTTATCTTCTTGTCATAATCATTTTTATTTGAGCTTTTTGCAAATATATGGATTTTGGGTGGGCATGATTAGGAATACAATTTTGCAGTCAGAAAGGTGTATTGCAGAAGGTATTCTGGTATTGTACGTTTATTTTGTTTTAAGAAAACGACTTTGAGGACGCTACTGAACAAAAATTCTAGTTTAGAACCCATGAACTGTATTTGGGAAAGTAGGATTGAAACTTTATAGGGTTTGATATTTTTAGTATTTCTTTTCCTAAACCAGAAGCTTGACCATGGGTAGGCAGTCGGCCTTAAATTATGGATTTTCCTTATTTGATGATTCTTCTTATTATAGTTTGAGAGCTACAGGGATCCTGAAATATTAGGGGTTATAATCATAATATGACTTCAATTTTGTTTGTTCACCCACGTTTAAAAGTGGGTTAACATTACCCACCATATTCTTGATTATATTTCAATGATACAATTCATCTTTTAGAACATGATTTTTAAACTCTCCCTGCAAAAAATCAGCCCAATAGTGTGAGATAAAAATCACTCAATATGCAGTTTAGAAATTTGACAGGAATCTGAACTGAAAGTAGTGTGGTTTAAACAGGCAATTACCGATACTCAATTGCATTGATTTTTTTGCAAGGTTAGTCAAAATATCATGTTCTAAGATATGAACTCTTCTAATCATCAAAATAGAATAGAATCGGGACACATGGGAGTAATGTTCAGTCCCATTTTAAAGATGGGTCACAAAATTGAACTCGTGATTATATATATGAATCCATAACAGTTTCCTTTAACCCAATCTCCTATACATACCTGTTGAGCAAATTAAAATAAAATGAAATTATCTTTCAACATGCCAATACTAGCCCCCAGGGTTCCTTTTGACAGGTTTGCCGTCCTTAATGGTTAGTATATTATATTAAGGGGTAAATTTGTGATTTAGAAGTTAACAAATTTAATGGGTTTATAGAGAAAACGATGGGATTGATTGATGCCTTTTCTTTAGTTTCAGTTAGGATTCAATAGAATTTGGACTTGGTCAATGGAACAACTAACAAGCGTAGAACCAAATCAATAAAAATCAGTGTGCAACTTCTTTTTTTTCATAACCAAGTGTCTGGGTCAACTTTCGCATACTGACTAATGCTAGGAGATTAATCCCACCGTCCACTAGCAAGAGTCCAATTAAATCCAGTGTGCAACTTTGCAAAGGGGTCAAGCACCAAACTAAGCACATCAATATTTGCAACTTCTCAACGCTTCGACTTCCACTTATATTTTCAAATATCTCAGTGAAGCAATCAAGGTAATATAATCGAGCGGGCAAAGATGCTAGATTTTGGATTCTAGGAGACCTTCAAAAACATATTTTGCTCTAACAATGACGATGCAAATTGAGGTGCAATAAAAATCGGGTGATTCTATTCACAGCCCTTCATTTACTCCATGTAACCCACAAAAAACTCCTCCAGTTTTATTATTGTGCGAAGACCAAAATGCCCCCCAAACTCATCTTCTTTTTCGACATTCATATCCCAAAATATGTAAACGTTTTCAACATATCGATGTTGAAACTTTTCACTTAAACGAAATTCACATGTTTGATTTCACAAATTTCAACATTAAGAAGGTGAAAATATGATTATATTTTGACATGTTATTGTCGAAAACGATAATATTTTATCCACATGTATCTAGGTCAACATTCAAAAGTTGAATATAGACATAAATTTCGACATGAGGATGTCGAATACAGATAGTGTTTAATTTTAAAAAATTCATCCTTCAATATAAATCAACACGTGGTTGTCGAAAATGAGTTTGTATTTTGATATTTAAAGTATGAAAACTGGTCGCGAGGGTAGTTTGGATAGTTTAGGTGTATTTTGTGAGTTGAATGGAGTAAATTGGTTTGATGAAATTTGAAGTGTGGGTTACATAAAGAAAATGAGTTACATGGAGTAAATGAAGGGTTGTGAATAGAATCACCCTAAAATTCTATTGTAACTGTGCAAAATTAGAACCCAAAATTAGTCCCAAAGCACACCAAATTTTTTGTTTCTCCAAAATTCAATTTCCTGGCCATTTTTTGTTTGGAAGGTTCACCCATATGTAAAGTCTGATTAGGAGGATTACGTGTGTATGGGCCCGTAACAGGATCTAGGACTCATGTGAATATTTAGCAATTTGGAGGACCCATTAGTTGTTGGAATTTATCTTATCCACAATAATCAATTGGCCGGACGGCAAGTCGGCAATTTTTATTTTGCTTGAATTTCACTGGCACCCCCTAGATTCTATTAAGATTACAACGTTACCCTTTGGAATTGCATTGATACCGCAATCAAACAATGCTTAACCCCGTTAACGGACCAATTAAAGCTTCTTCTTTTTTTCTTTTTACTTTTTTTTTCTTTCGGCAAGGACCTATTAAAGTTACTACAAGATATCCCCAAAACTTTTCATTTTCTTCCCCTCTTTCATCATTTTTCTCTCTTGTACCCACATTCCACCAGCAACTTAAAATTAGAGAAAGCGCACCTGCCACCAACCATCGGCCAAGGCGAGCACGCCATTGTTTGCACCACACATCCACTGTCGGCTACAAAGCCTTCCATTCCTCCTTCTTCGGATCCCCTTATCCACTCCTTCGTTGTACTCACTTCAACCGTCACAAAGCCATTAAATCTTCCAACCCAATTTTGTACTCCCAATTTTACTCACCGCCACGACGATGAAAAGCACACACACATAAATTCATAGATGCAACCAAACGGTTAAGAAGGATGGTCAATAATTTGATGTAACTATTACTTCCTACAATCAATTTGTTCATTGCGCACGCACATATCATAATTAACCGTCTATTTCAAAAAATCAATGGTTCGGAACTTAATTACTCTTTGATGGGTCAAAGAGATTTTTTTTAAGGATTGAGAAGGTGAACATGGAAACAAGAGATGGTGAGGTTAGTGGCAGTTACATAGTAGATTAGTCATGGTGGTACACAAAATAATACATAGTCTAGAAATGGCGTTTTGTCTCAATTTATTAGGTTTAGGGTTTCGGTATCATACTTTATTCGTAATATTTGTGCTTTTTTTTTTTAATTTAATTGGTTCAAGGCATTTTTCATTATTTTTTTACTTTCATAATTATTTAGTTTTAATTAATATTAAGTGCTTATATAATTAGTACTTTATAATGCAAGGGGAAAGGTGGTATGAGTAAATCTGTTTCTGTTGATATCATAGATTCTCCTGTTTGGTCAATTGATTGTTTTGGTAATGGATGGCCTAAAGGGTTACATAAAATCTCTATAATAGGGGAGATTTGATTTTAGAGAGTACAGGGGGTGCCAATGCGATTCTAACATGATTAAAGGGTGTCAATCTAATTTAACTTGTTAGACTTCCCATTGGACTTGGATATATTATACACGCAATTAATTTCAAGGTGATACTGATCCCTGGAAAGTGGGAGGATTTTTTTTTTTTACAAGGCATGGAAATTGAGAGGTTGTTTTGCTCCTGGTGTGCCTTATTATTTATATTTATGAAATGGCCTCTAATAATGTTTATTTTTTCAGTTACGAATAAAAGATTTTGGACTTTATCAATGAAAAACTTACAACTCATTACACCTCAAATTTTGCAATTGTCGATCTTATTTGTCAAGCTCTGCCATTCAAATATCATGGTGAAAAAATTAAAACGTTAACAATATAATCGAGTTAGTATGACAGTGTTTCATAACATTTGGATACTAACGTTTGAGAAATATATTTTATTGGAGCGGTGAGAGTCTGAATATTGAAATGCATGCAGTAAAATCTCATAGTAATTGTGCCAAAAATTAGCTTTTGAATCCCTTTTTAGACCATCAACATGTGGCTTGTTAAACCCACTTTTGAGTTAAAGTAAAAAGCAAACTACTCAAAAAAAAATCTCAAAAAATCAGTCTTACCAATTTACAGATATCTTAACTTTCCTATAGTACCTGAACAACTTTGGTGGACAGAGGGAGGTGCTGCGCAACTTTGTGCTATGCAGCGTGTTGTGCGGCTCTAGGTGTGGCTGCGCCGGTGTCCGTTCAATGATCGGAAACGTCCATTGCATAGAGTTCGTCGAATACTACAAGTGTGCCAAAAATCAACTCGTTCGGATATCATTAAATGCTTATTCGGAACACATAAAACTTGAAAAAAAATTAGAACACATATGACTTGAAACACTAGATGAAAACTATAAAAATCCATTTTTTTCAAGTTATTTTTTTCCCGATGACACACTTAACGATATCCGATAGATTTGATTTTTGACACACTTGTAGAATTTGATGAGCTCTACGCAATGGATGTTTCCGATCATTGAACGGACACCTGCGCGGCTGCACCGGGAGCCGCACAGCACGTTGCGCAGCACCCCCCTCTGTCTAACTTTGGTGTGGCATTGTTCAGGCACCAAAGGTATTGTTCACGCACTGCTCACTATTTATTTTTTTATTACTTTTGAGGAGTAATAGTAGAAGGTGAGAATAGTTTAATACAATGAAGTTAATTAAAATAGAGAGTTTGATTTTATGAGTTTTTTGAAAAGTGAATTGCTAAATTATAAAATGTGTTTTTTAGGTTTTTTTTTTTTTTTGGGTGTGTTTTGATACTAAAAAATTGGCCCGAAAAGAGAGTTGAGAGTTTCTTGACAATGGGTCCGCTACGAGAATGGGACTCGTGGGAACTTGGAGTCCTTGACTTCCACGTATCAGTCTCCCGCAGCCGTGGATCGTTGACCATCGAAAACTATTTTATTTAGGATTGCACAAAAATTAATTAATTTAATCCCTAGGGTTTGGATTAGAATTGTGAATTAATGGTCTGGACACGAATTCCTAAATTAAAAAACTGTGACTCGCAATTTGGTTCATGGATATAGCTGGCTTTGGACTAAAGCCCGTAAAGACATCACTTTAAGCCTCTAAATTTTGACTAATCTTTAAGGCCTCCAAGTTTATAGGCCTACATATGAGTAGGCCTGCATTAAAATTAAGTTCACCTTGTTAAAAAACCTAACTGCCCAATTTAAAGCAAGGCCCGAGTGAAAATAATTTGCTTCCTAAACGATTATAGATTTTTTCTTTTGGTTTACTCATTTATAGTATATGCTATTTTGGTTGGGGTGTGAAATATTTGTAATTTGAGGTTTCTCTACCGGTAACTCTCGACGAAATAAAATCGCTTAAAGCTTTGATGCTTAGGCACCTTTAGTTAAACCTTGAATTTTCTACATTTGTGATGTTAACGAATCTTTCTTGTTTGATTTTTAATTGAGTAGCGTTTTTGAATCGCCAATGTCTCCTATATCAATCAACTTTTTATGGGATTTTTTTTTTTATTATAACTATTTCAAGCAATGCAAAGTACATAGAGATTTTAAGGCCCATATGAAAAGTGTGTTTTAGGCCCCACAAATCATAGTGTTGGCCCTGTCTACGGATTTACATTTTGAAACCATATATTAACCAAACCAGACCGCGAGATATTTATATACAAATAGTTTTACTACTATTATAAATTTTTAAAACTATTTTAGTAGGAGTATTTCACCTTAATGTGATGTTGTGTATATCCATATAATAATAAAACTTATGGGGTAAAGTATGATTCTTTGCTAAATGGGATAAAAACATGTGTTATCACTTATACGTATACTACACGCTTGACACTACAAAGTATACTCTTACAAAATTAAACCAGGCGAGCATGAAGGAATGATTTTGGAACCTTGAGCTTTGAACCATGAATCTGGAATGATTGAATGAATCTTGAATGCAAAAACTGGTTGCTGGCGTTAGGGGTGTACAAGAAAACCGAAAAAACCGTGAAACCAGACCGACCAAACCAAATCGGTCTATTTGGATTGGTTCTATGGTTTAATGGATTGGTTTTGGTTCTAAAAAAATGAAAACCGGATATTTTGGTTCGGTCCCTGGTTTCAAAATTAGGAACCGTGGTTTGAACCAAACCGGTCCATTATACAATATAATGTAATATATACACTCCTATATACCAACACATGCTTAATAATTTGTTAGTTTTAAGTTTTAATGTTGCATCTGCCATCTATATCAATAGTGATATTTTAATAGTTACTTTAGTTTCTGATGGATTCCTTAATCTATTTGTGCTTTGGTTTAATGGTAGTAGTTTTACGAAGGATTTGCAAAAATTTTGTGGACAATTTTTTTTGGCAAATTTTGAATGCTAACATGGTTTAGAATCGGAAACCGAACCAAACCGGACCAGTCTAATAGTTTGGTGTGGTTTGGTTTTATATGTGTAACGGTCTGGTTATGGTTCTAAATTCTTTGGAACCATTAGATATGGTTTGGTTCCCGGATTTCAACAAAACCGGTCCAAACCGGACCATGTACACCCCTAGCTGGCGTGTAGCCTTGCTAGTTCCTTTTCTTTCTTTTTTTGGTTGCTTGTTGGCACTTATTTTTTTACGGGTTGTAATTCATGGATAAAACCGGAACCAATTTGTGACTCTCGGATTGAAATTGGACCATAGGACTTTTAGTTGACACAAACTGTATTTTCTGACAGCCGTGACTTGTGAATTTGAATTGAATTCACAGGAATTCGATCTTATACGAACTGTGCATCACCCTTATTTGATCAAGTGATGGAACATATCAAAAATTATAAATTGGTAAGACGGCAATTGTATTTTGTTCTTAAATTTCACTAACTCCTCCTACATTCTTTTGAAATTGTCATCTCCCTTTAAATCACATTAACATTCATATTGAATAATGGTTTTTTTTTTTTTAAAAAAGGCTCTGTTAGAGTCAAAGTTATCAATCTCGTTCCGTACCGGCCGGTACCGGCCGAGACACCCCGTACTGGAAGGAAAACAGTACATCTCTCTCTATGTTCCGTTCCGCCCATAATACCGAGCTAATCCGGCTGTTCCGATCTGTTCCAGCCGTTCTGGACCATTCCAGCCATTTTCTGGATTCCGTCCGGTACAAAACACGCTCAGTACTCACTGTCATTTCATGCCAAAATGCACTGAAAATTGAAAGAAAATGATAGAAATGAGGGAAGAGAGGAGATAGAGTGGAAAGAGGAAGAACCAAACGTGTGAGATGGATGGATATAAGCTTTCTTGCTAGTCGCCATGGAGGTTCCTTGCTAGCTCCTGCTTCCTAATTTCAGATCTGGTTTCTCTATCCTTTCTTTAATTTTTTTCCATCTGGTTTCCGTCTTCTCTCTTTTGTGGTAAACAAGAAGTGAATGCTCACAGTAGTTTGACAGCTGTGAAGGAAACGATAGGGAGGGTGGGTTGGAAGGTTTTATTCTCTATACATGCAAACAAAAATATGAGCTTTTATGTATGCAACTTGTTTTCATGTTTTCTACTTTAACTTTTTGTTTGAGAAATATATTGCAAAACATATAAAATATTAATCGCGGTAAATCCGGAACGGTACCGAGACATGTTCCGGTACCAGTATTTACCGTTCAAGTAAAGAAAACGGGACGCTAACCGGTACGAGATTGATAACATTGGTTAGAGTTAACTTTTCATTTTCTTCCCCCTTTTACCCTTTTTCTCGGAATTTCTTTGGTTTCAGGCAGGTACTACGTGGCAGTGTCCGAGCACACATGCCGGCCGTCTAAAAGTGTTTTGAATGACCTACATTTCTCCCAAACTCTTCCCGTCTCTCTCTCCTCTTTCTCTCTTCAAAATCTAAATCATCCAATAAATCTTTGGACGGCGAGAATGCACGCTGGATACCGCCATGTGTTACCCACCCGACCCCTAAAAATTTCTCCTTTTTCTCACCTCCTCTTCCCAAATTCCACCGATAACTTGATACAGAGAATACACACCTGTCACCGACCATCGACTAAAGTGAGAACCAATTATTGTCTGCACCCTATATCCACCGTCTTCCATTTCCATTGTCGGCTGTACATCCTTCCATTTCTCCTTTCTAGAATCCCACTATCCATCTCTTCTGTTGTACTTTTACTTCAACGTTCACAAGTCACCAAAACTTCCAACTCAATTTTGTGCTCCAAATTTAACTCATCACCTCGAGGATGCAAACATACACCCACACCTGCAAACCAAACAAATTGAGAAGGATATTTAAGAGTTTATGTGACTGCTACTTCCTACGATCAATATTTTGTAACATCTCGAAAAAAATTAACATACAATGGAATTCATGGACCCCATATGTACTTTCAGAAATTCTTTGTCTGTGTCGTTCGAACAATCAATTGCTTCCCATTTGATCAAAATTCTTAATTGGATGTCATTTAATTTGTAAAAATATGTTTTCAAAATTTACAGCGTGTGGTGAAATGTTAGAGACGGATGGCTTTTTCATTAACTGTTGTTGAGCTTTCTTTTTTTGGAAATATTGGGCTTCTTGTTATTGATGATCTTTTAAAGACCGGAGGTGTTAATAGGAGAAATGTGTGAGAACAAGAAATGGCGAGGTTAATAACAATGACATAATGAATCAGTCATGGTGGAAACAATTTTTTAGGTTTAGGGTTTCGTTCTTATACTTTACCCATAATATAGGTTTGTGCCTTTTTTCGTTTCAATAAGATAGGTTTAAGGCATTTTTACATTTCTTTTCATTTTTATGCTTATTTAGTTTTAATCAAGTGATTCTATAATTATACCATGCTAGGATTATGTTGTATATCATATACTCCTCTTTTTGTTAACAGAAGGACTAAAGTGTAACAAAAACACAAAATAAGGGAGTTTTGCAGTCCGAGTGTAAAAAGGGGTGTCAGTGTGATTCTAACAGGATTTAGAGGGAAGTTTACCCTGGTTGCTTGTTTTAGACTTCCAAATGGCATTCGATACGGATCAAGAAATAATAATACAGTAATACTTATTAATAAAAAATAAAATAAAATTGGCATTGGATATAAATAATATTCGTCGCTTTTCTCTCTCTGCGTGTGTGGAGAATTAAGACCGATTCTACCAATCATTCTCTCTCAACCTGTCTCCCTTGAATAACCATAACGCGAAGAAAAGGTAACGAAATTTATTCTCAGCGAATTGAATTTCAATCAATTACTTCCCTTTTGTTCTTCCTCATCATTGGTTTTTCCTCTTTCTTTGGACTTTATTAATCGGTCGTCGCTTGTTTAATCTCGTGGTTTCGAAAAACCCAACTTAATCCTAGTTTTTTTTTTTTTTTGGGTTGAATTAATTTCGACGTACTTTAATTTCCTTTTTGTTATGTGCATATATAGGTATCTTGTTTGGTTGGTTGGGAAATTTGTGGGAGGAGGTAGTCGTTCTTGAGCTTTTTTCGACGGCTTAATTTGCGGAGAAAGCGTTTCTTTATCTTTACAAATAGAAAGTGAAAAAGAGTTTTTTTGCCAATCACGGAAAACAAATAACCCATCTTTGCTTGGTTGATAACTTATCGTTCTTTGGGGGTCTCTTCTATCTCCTTTTATTAGCTTGGCTTTTTCCTTTTCTTTCTTTCTTGCGTCAAGAGTTGATTTGTTATCCTTACCAAGTTCTGCCATGATCACAAGAATTAGTTTGGGGTTCATCTGTGGCTGGCTGATTGATCTCATGTTTCTTGATTGATGGTAAAGGTACAAAGAGCTCTGGTGCTTATATCTTGATGATCTATCCCACTCTTCTGCCGGAGCTATCACGCTCTCAATCTTGATCATGCGTTTAACTTTGTTGGATTTTTCATTTGTTTATCCGGTTTTTTTTTTTTTTGTTGGCTATTATATATTTATATGGGAATTAAATTAATTGATGGCATGCAATTCAAGGGCTTTCCACGTCTATGATAATGAATAAATCTTTTTTTTTTTTTTTTGGGTACTTCGGAAATATATAATAAGTCCTGTTTTTGTGTTACTTGTGCTGGCATAAATATTTAATATTTGAAGTTGTTGATATGCTGGTAGTGAACACACACACACGTATTAGATGATGCTTTTTGTATCTCAGGAAACGTTTTGTATGTGGGTTGGTTTGTCCATACGGGTATGTTTTTTCGTATGGGTATGTTACTATTTATGGTTCATTGCTGATTAATGGCAGAACTAAAATATTCCTCCATAGTCTTTTTCTCGATGATACGAAATGCCAGAGAACAAAAAAGAGGAAAATTTATCTGCTTGGCATATAACGTTATTGATTGAGAATTTTGTCCAACCAAATTCATAATTTTGAAATTTGGATGATTCTGAAATCGTGAGATTGAACTGCAGTAGTGAAATTTATTTTTTCAAAATGAAGGCCAAAGTTTTTGCAATTGATTTTCTTATTTACTTGGGTTGAACTAATTGATTAGTGGAAGCTTATTCTGGCTTTGTGATGCTATTTTCTTGCTACTGATACCTAATTACAGACACCAATGCGAGAATTATTTTTAAATCCAATTGCAGAAATTTGGTTCTTCTTCTTTGATTCAAAGCATACCAGTTTTCTTAGCTGCTCTTCCTGTTTTCACTTACTTCTCCGTCATCCACCCCACCTTGTTGCAGGTTTATGACCTGATCTGAGACTTTTTATTTGTCCCATAATACCAAAAAATAGATCAGAGGGGAAAAAACAGAAAGAAAAGTCCTTGACTGGTGTTTTACACTGCTGACTTCTTTCTTAGCATGTAGTATGTGAATTTTTTTAGCAAGCTTCCAATGTTATCCACTCCCATCTCTCTTGGACATATGTATTTATATATATTGATGTATGCATATACTTCTATTATCCACATATGTTTATAAATAAATGGATATTGGACTGAATACCACTTTGGTGCTCCGATTTCTTTCTCTCCATTTCATTATGCATGGAAATAAAGAGTTAGGTAGAGCCAATAGTTGACATCAAAATTAAAAGGCTTGAACTCTACAAATGGAAGGCAGGAAGCGGTAGGATATGTATACAATAAATATACCATTTTTTTTTTTGGGTCCAGTTTGTGGACTAATATGTAGTAGAGGAAAAGAGGGAGGGATGATGATTAAAATGTGATTCAAGGCGAAACATAGACCAAGTCATTCTTTGCTCTTTGTGAGGATGGCTCTACTATGCACCGTTGAAAATGGTCACATTATGTTTCTTAGCTTTTGTTTTGCAACCAAGAATGGTATGTCACATTATGTTTCTTAGCTTTTGTTTTGCAACCAAGAATGGTATGTCACATTATGTTTCTTAGCTTTTGTTTTGCAACCAAGAATGGTATGTCACATTATGTTTCTTAGCAGAATGATATGTCATATTTACCGGGAAAAAAAAGAATGTTATGTCACATTATGTTTCTTAGCTTTTGTTTTGCAACCAAGAATGGTATGTGGATCTGAGAGTGTGAATGTGTGATTATGAATGAAAACCAATGGATTTTTGTTTTTGTCTGAATCTTTTTTATCATTAATACCAAGCAGTTCCTAATTTACTAGATGGGTGCTGTTATTGTTGTTGTAATTCCTAATTTACTATATTCCCTTTGAAGCTCAACATTCTCAGGTAGTTTCAAGTTGTTAACATCTCCTCTCACTGTTGGCCTCATTTTGTTTCTTCAACTCTTGATGACAAGGTTAAAGATTCCACTCTCCAGGTTGCCAGGCCTTGTCTTTTTACTTTGCTTTATGGCAAGAGTCCAGTTCACAATAGGAAAGTTAGGCGAAACAATTATCTCAGTGTTTATAGCCCTGGAGAGTTTTATTTTTTTGTACACAGTTAATGTTTATTGTCTTTGAATAAATCAATCTAACTATATTCTGATATGTTTAAAATTGCCATAAGTGGTTGTCTTGTCGCTGCTGTAGTCAATTAACACCTTTTCCTTAAGAGCTTGTTGGATTGTGTAAATTACTTGAAGCAGCGTCAAGAATGTGCATACTTTTTTTTTTTTTTCCTTTTTTCTTTCTAGAGTCAAAATTATGTGTATTCTGCTTAAATCGATGTTGCATTGACTTATGACTGTTAATATGAGTTATCACTCGAACAAGCCTAGTTGGATATGCACATAGGTTTTCGCGTTGTATATTGTCAAACTATGCGTAAGACTTCCATTCTGTACATGAAAAGTTCCATTGTATTACAATCACCATGTTATCACGTGTAAATGAAAGATGTTGTTATAGAAATATGGAGTTTGGACATGCCCTGTCCCTTGTGTGATAGTTACACTTGGATTAATCAGACATGGTGGAGTTTGGACATACCCTGTCCTTTGCGTGATAGTTACACTTGGATTAATCAGACATGGTACTAGTACTGATGCTTTGTAACATAGGCTTACAGTGCTTTTAAAATCTAAATTTTTTTCTGAAGGTAGTGACGATTTCCGTATACTATTGTCACTGCAGATATATTGACAAGACGGATATACATGGGCGAGTATTCTGGTAAAAGAGCTTTTGGTGGGCTTCTTGTACCCAGAAAGGGACCTGGTCTTGTTTTAAGAGATGCAGCTGAAAGTGGGGATAAGTTTTGCAACAGAATTGGATGCAATGGCAGACTCAACCATTCCAGAAGTCCCCCAAATTGTTCTGAAAAATTCAAATCCTCAAGACCTTCTTTCAATACTTCAAATGGCAAGGAGATAATTGGAAGTTCTACTAGGACTTGTTCTGCAGTAGCCAACACATCAAAAACGTTTCTGGAATCCAGGAAAAAGTCATCTTCTCTAATACAACCGGATTCATCTGATACTAGTAGCGTTGAGGACGAGCCAGAAGTGTTGGATGTTGTCTCCTCCTCACCTAGGAGGGGGGTTCAAATTGGGTATCAATCTGATGCCAAGAAGTCTGGGAAAGTTATGGAAGTGGGGAGCTCTAGTATAGCAGCCTCCAATAGTAGACCACGGAAAGCATTCTGGCAGAAATCTGGGACACGCAACCGAGACGCTCCGCCATTGGGTCCTTCTGTTCCCTTGGCCTGCACATCCCAGGGGGCAAGAAACAGGTATGGTTTGGGAAATCTTAGATGCAACTCAACATCTGATGTAGTAGTCCCCTCAGGTGGTTCATCATCTGAATCAAAAATTAGTAGGAGAAATAATATAATGAAAAATGGAAGCCCTAAAGGAGAAACCTGTTCATCTGTTTGTGGTAAGAAGATGACTAGACCAGCATCAGATGGTAAAACTTCTACCCAGGGACCTTCCATTTCTGATTCAAGACGAACCAAAAATGGGTCTCCTAGTGGAAATGGTGGCTTGGGATTGGGTCGTACTCGGAGGTCAATCAATGGTACCACTAGGACGTGGCTTTCTTCTCAAGGAAGTGGAAACGGTTTGCTATCAAAAGATATAACCACAGAAGTACCTCAACCAGAGTTGCCTATTGTTGTGGGTATTCCTAATTCGTCACATCAGTTTTCAGCTGAAGCTTCTTCTTCAAGTCGCTCAACCTCTTTTAGCAGTTCTAGAAGTAGTGGTGGTAGTTCACCCGGCCTTACGCAAGCAGGTCCGGCAGAACTTGGGTTACCCCGTTCCCTAATGAATCATGATGGCTTGCGGCGATATAACATGGGTGGGATTGCAGAGGTATATAGTTTCAAATAAAACTGGCTAAAAGTTTCATATGCTTTTGTCCTTGTATACAGTGCGGAGGGAAGTGGAAGCAAAAGAAAACCTTTGTTTATTTTTTAATTTGTTACTATCAGTTGTCTTATGGTTTTTTCGCAATGTGTAGGTACTAATGGCGCTTGAGAGGATTGAACAAGATGAGGAGCTAACACATGAGGTACTGGTATTGGGTACTTATTAAGTAAACCAGTTTGGCTATTTGCTTATTAATTTTTGTCTGTTGTCCGGCAGGAATTACTTGCCCTTGAGACAAATATATTCCTTGGTGGACTTGGCTTGTATGATCAGCATAGAGACATGAGACTAGACATTGATAATATGTCTTATGAGGTTTGTTATTCTTCCGTCGTACGTCTAGAGACTAGGACTCAATGCTTTTGAATTAGTTATGGTTCTGTTGTGTTGTCTCATCTTGCAGTTCCTTTTACTGGTGTATTGTTTTGGGCATGAATTGTTTGTCTGGTTCACTTGAGCAAATCATTTATTAGATATTAGATATAGTATCTTCTTGTAAGATGTATCATGCAATATCATATTTCTTGACAGGAATTATTGGATTTAGAAGAGAAGATGGGTAGTGTGAGCACAGCACTGTCAGAAGAAGCTCTATCTAAATGTCTTAAAAGAAGCATCTATCAGCCTTTATCTCCCAAAGGAGTCGTGGAATGCGGGGAAGATGAAAATCAAGGGAAATGCAGTATTTGTCAGGTAATACCATCTATGAAAGTTTTTGTACATTTATTGATTTGGTCTCTGAAATTCACCCGACTAACTAATACCATCGAGAGCCAGGTTTCAGAAAATTTGAGTTTTTAGTTCCTCGTCCAGATACATAGTTTTACCCTTTTTGGTGTTTATAGCGACCAAAAAAGTAACAACCTACAATATCTATTGCAGCGTATTCTGCATTGATGATTGAACCGAACTACTTGTTATACGAGTACCTACAATATCTATTGCAGCGTATTCTGCATTGATGATTGAACCGAACTACTTGTTATACGAGTACCGGAATTAAGTTATATAAGCTAACCTACCGAGGGGCGGGGATGAAACTTGAATACTGGTGCCAGAAACACAGACCTATCCCGGTCATATTTCCCATTAAGTCTTAGTTTAGGTTAATGCCACTGACAACAGTTCGGTATGGAATAGAAGAAATTATATACCCTTGTTTACTGCAACCTGTCCACTGCGATCCTGCTGTCATTCTTTTACTATTATTTTGTTTAATATAGTTTTCTTGTTGCTGCCGGATTAAGTTGGTTACTCATGTTTAAGGCACATTTACGTATTGGTCTGCAGGAAGAGTACGCAATTGGAGATGAGGTTGGAAATTTGGAATGTGAACATGGGTACCATGTGGAGTGCATAAATCAGTGGCTGCGGCTCAAGAACTGGTGTCCCATCTGCAAGGGTTCGGCAGCGGCTATACTGCCGTCCTCAATCAGTTGATACTCTACAGTCCATTTTATTTCTCCTGGATTCATGTGGCTTTTTCATTTTTTTTCTCTTATTTTTCTTTCGATTTACTGTACATAGAAATCCCCTTCTTTGATCTTCAACAATAAGCCGAATTCACTTCTGCAGAACTGTCACAGAAAAGATTCACAATATTGTTGCTGCTCAAGGGAACTTGTGCATTCTGGTTTTGAGGTTTCTATTAGTTGTAGCCTTGTAGGGCTCTCTCTTTTCCTGTTTGGGCCAAACTCTCTACAAATCCAAGACAAATTTGAACATTTTTTGCTGTCGTAAAGTAAGCGTATTTGGTAGGGAAAAAAAAAATTACAAGGACATTACTGATCGGGGCACTTGATTCAATGGTTGTATAATTGAGGTTATTGGTTCAATTTCTATGAGAGAGGAACTTGCTGTTTTGGAGGGGTGGGGAAGGGGGTCTGGGATGCTGTAATTTCCTCTAATGTATGCATCGTCCCACTCAATTTCTAAACATTTATTTTCCATTGCTAATCTTTCTTTATCCACTCAAAGTTGTGGTTAGGGCAAACACCTCTCTTATTACATGATTGTCCCCCTCTTATTGGGTAAACACCACACACTTTCTCTTTCTCCTCCAATTCCATCAAATTCGTCTCTCCTCCTACTCCTCCCTCCCTTTTCCCTTCTCTCGATTCATCGAAGGCCATGAAATCAAACCCTAATAGATAGTCGATCTCCTCCAATCTCAATCTCGATCTCTCACCTCTCCCCCCTTGTCTCTATTACTCGATCTCTAACCTCTCTCCATTCTCGATCTCCGAGCACCATATGAAGTTGATATACTCTAGCTGTAATCTTTTATGTATCTATTTAATGGTGGTTATGGGATGTTCGGTGCAATATGTTTTGTAATGGATTTGGGTGAGGTTTGGACCTCTTATGAACTTGTTTGGCACTTGTGTTTCTGGAAAGGATATTATTCTTAGCTGGACTAGCAAATGCTATTGTTTGCCAACATTTTGGGTTTGGACTTGGAGAAAAGGAGGAGAGATAGGGGGTCTTCCTACTAACAGTTGATAGATGAAAGGGTGCGAGTGCTCCTCTAAAATGAGAGGGTATATGTGTGTCTTAAATATGTTGTAATCCATTTTTCATCTAAAAAAATGGATGGAAATGACGCGGAGGGGGGCTAATGGTTGATAGATGAAGGGGTGTGAGTGCTAAGTTTTATAGATGAGGGAGTGTCGTTGCTAAAACGTGATAGATGAGGAGGTGTTTATGGTATTTACCCTATCATTGATACGTGCATAGAGGCTAGAGCGAGCTAGTTGCCTCAAATAAGTAAAAAGCAATAAATATTTGGTTAAATTAAAATTTAAACTATCAATTTGAAATATATATATATATATATATATATATATATATATATATATATCTGACGCCTCTCTAGTCCCATCCCTGGGGCTCCCGTTTTGACCCGCTTTGATATTTTTTTGACGATCCGAGCCGTCCAATTGTTCAAAAGGTGTTTTCCAAGGCCAACATAAGAAATCTTCAAAAAAAAATACTAGGAAGGGCTTGATCCACGCAGTTTTTCGCAAAAAATTGCATATTTACAAAATTGCGTGGATCAAGCCCTTCCCTGTATTTTTTTTTTTTTGAACATTTCTCGCGTTGGCCTTGGAAAACACTTTTTGAACACATTGGACGGATCGGATCGTCAAAATTTGATCCAGAACTATGAGTTCCGGACTCTCTAGTCCCGGACTAGAGAGTTCCTATATATATATATATATATATATATATATATATATATATATATATATATATATATATATATATATATATATATGTGGGACTCTATGATTGAGTTAAAAATGCTGAAGGCCAAAGAAAAGAAGAAGCATCGGTAGGGCGTCATCCATGACGACATCAACAGTAATCGTCGATACAAAACGACAACAACAAGCAAAGAACGCATCATCCATGACGCCGGCAATGATACTAGATATTTTTGTTAAACGCCATCGACGGCGTTATCTACGATAGAATCGCTCTGAAAGAGGTCGTAATTACATAAATAAATTTGATATAAATCTTCAAAGGCAGACTTTGAAGTACTCTCTCTCTCTCTTCTGTTATCCTTCTCTATCCTTCCACTTGTAAATTACTTTCATCTTCCACCACCATCTTCATCAATAAAATCAGTATTTTAGTAAGTATCTTACCTTCTTTATTATCGATCCTTTATTCCTTTATTTGGTCTGACGGTACAATAATTAAATCGGTTCATCCTCCTCCAGAACCAATTAAAATGGAAAATAGTAAAAATGCTTTAGAAGTAACCCCTTATGTAGATTTGAGCAGAATTTCTTCTACAACTTATTTACCTGAAAGTATTCATATGATAAAGCAAAATAATTTCACTAATATGAGTTTGCAGACTATTGGTCAACAACTGATTCGTATTGAGCATGATGTTCAAGCTATTATTGATAGTCAGAAGGTTATTTCTTCTATACCATCCTCTTCTACTTCCCTAGCTAAAGCTTTAGAGGGAAAAGATACTATGCCAGATATTAAACCCCCCATACCTTTAGAAAATTTTAAATTTTCTAATCAGAAAGAGAATTCTGAATTTATTGATCAACTTATTGGAAGAATAGATAGTAAGCTGCATATCAGTACTCTTTGTCAAAATAATCTAGGATATTCGGATTCAGAATTAGATGTTTTAGATGCTCAATAGATCCATGAGATCCAGCAATCATTTCAAACTATGCAGGAACATACTATCAATAGAGTTGAGTATGATGAGAAAGGACAAGGAGGTCCAGGCAATGAAAGTGTCCGTAGAACTTATTACAAGAGGCCAACACCTCAAGATCTTCTGTGGGAAGAAGATTTTTTTCATACTCAGCAAGCTTATAGTGCTAGAACCATTTATGAATGGAATATAGATAGACTCTCAGAATATCAAATTTATGGAGTCCTTCAAAAAATGCTTATGTATTCCAGCGTTTGTAGAGCTGCAGACAACAAAGATAGAGATATCGCTGTTCTTATTATCAATGATTTCACTGGAAGTCTCAAAGGTTGGTGGGATAATTATCTCTCATTTGCCCAACAATCTGAGATATTAGGTGCTGTTAAAACAGAATTTGTCACAGACATGGTGATTGATCAATCAACTAGTCAACCCGTGCAGGAGTTAAAGTTAGAGAACAACCCGCCAAGAAGACATCGCTTTTATACTCTTATTCAAGCTATAATTTTACATTTTATAGGAGCCGTAGAACAACGACAAGAGCGTGGGAGAGAATTGTTGCAAAATTTAAGATGTCCATCCTTAACACATTTTAGATGGTACAAGGATGTTTTTATCACTAAGGTTATGCAATGCAAAGACGCGAATTCTGAACATTGGAAGGCTAAATTTATCGATGGCCTACCCCCCTTATTTGCCCAAAAGGTTCGTCAAAAATTGATGGATCTTAGTGTTGGGAATATAATTCAATGGACTAGCTGTACTTATGGACACCTTATTAGTGTCTGTGTTCAAGTAGGATTATCTATCTGTAATGATATAAAGCTGCAGTATCAGCTTAAGAAACAAAATCTTACCGGAAAAAGAGAAATCGGTGAGTTCTGCCAACAATTTGTTGTTGACATGCCTACAAATTATCCCAAGAAGCATCAGAAAAAAAACTATTTCAAAGTTTTCTAAATCATACAGGAAGAAGTCTTATAGAAGAAAGTCTTATGACAAAGATTATTCCAAAGCAAAGTCTAGTCGAGAAAAAGGAAAAACCAATAAGCCTAATTCCAAGAAAAAGCCCAAATCCGAAGTCAAATGTTACAAATGCGGAAAATTTGGTCATTATGCCAATAGATGTTTAACCAAAAAGAAGCTGAATGAACTCCAACTAGATGAAGGGCTTCGTCTCCAACTTAGTAAATTGCTTCTAAATTCTAGTGATGAATCAGAAACCGAATCAGAAAGTGACGAGATCAATGATTTGGAATACTCTTCGTCTGAATCAGAATCAACTGAAGATTGCATAGGTAAGTGTTGTTCATCTTCTAATCCAGATTATCTTAAAGTTTTTGCCAACCTTAATGGGTTAAGTTTAAATGTTTTATCTAAATCACAACAAGAAACTCTTGATCTTATTGATAAAATTCAAGATCCAGAAATCCGGAGAAAGATTATTGAAATTTCATTAAGTTCTTCTGTATCTAATACTGAGCCAGAAAAACCTAGTATCTCTAGATATTATAGTATTAATGAAGTTTTTAATCGTATGGAAGGAACTTCTATTAAACCAGCCACTTTACAAGATCTTCAGAAAGAGGTCAATGATCTCAAAATAGAATTAAAACAGTTAAAGTTATCGCAACATGAGGCTCAGAAAAGTATTTCTTCTGTTAAAAGTAGACTCTCTAGCCTCGAACAATTGAGTTTAAAACCCATAGAAAAACCAGAATCTGAACCTCAAACTTTTGAGGAACCTACCTATTTGAATAGTATCAACAAGGTGACACATCAAAAATGGTATATCCAAATTAATCTTGTAATTAATCAAGAATATACGATTCAGGATATAGTGGCACTAGTAGATAGTGGTGCGGACATGAACTGCATTCAGGAAGGTTTAGTTCCTACCAAGTATTTTGAAAAAAAGCCCCCAAATCCTTAACAAAGAAAGGGAGGTAATAGAATGCACATTCAAAGATAAATTATCGATGTTTTGATCGAATGATGGTACTTGTTTACCAACTATGTTTTTTTTGTTAAAAAATCTACAACAAGAGGGTGATTTTAGGAACACCCTTTTTAAATATAATCATGCCAATCAGAAAAATTGATCCTTCTGGTATATACTGTAGTATACAGGATCACGATATTTCTTATCCTTTTGTTACTGATCCTGAAACCAGGATTGTTCAGGAATTACAAGGATTTCTTCAGAATAAGGAAAAACAGTTAAATTTTCTTCAAAAGGAGATCCAGGTTATGAATATCAATCAGAAACTTCAATCTCCTGGTTTACAAGAAAAGATTAAAGAAATTGAAAATCAATTTTTAAAAGAAGTTTGCAGTGATTTACCTAACGCTTTCTAGGAAAGAAAACGTCATATTGTTTCTCTTCCTTATAATCAGGATTTTGATGAAAACCGTATTCCAACTAAAGCTCGACCTAGCCAGATGAAATCTGATTATTTGGAGCTTTGTAAAAAGGAGATTCAAACTCTTCTTGATAAGAAATTAATTAGGAAAAGCTATTCTCCTTGGAGCTGTACTGCTTTTTATGTTTTCAACAATGCTGAAAAAGAACGGGGAGTTCCTCGTCTTGTTATTAATTATAAACCATTAAATGATGTTTTAAAGTGGATTAGATATCCTATTCCAAACAAAAAAGATTTACTAGACCGATTACAATCCGCAATCATCTTCTCAAAGTTTGATCTGAAATCTGGATATTGGCAGATTCAGATTGAGGAGAAAGATCGGTATAAAACTGCATTTGTTGTTCCTTTTGGTCACTACGAATGGAATGTCATGCCATTTGGTTTAAAAAATGCCCCATCAGAATTTCAGAATATTATGAATGAAATATTTTCACCTTATTCTAATTATTGTATTGTTTATATAAATGATATTCTTGTTTTCTCATCATCTATTGATCAGCACTTTAAGCATCTTAGAGCTCTTAAGGATGCTATTAAACGTAATGGTTTAGTTATATCTGCACCCAAAATGAAATTATTTCAAACAATAGTACGATTTTTGGGTCATAATATAAATCAAGGAACTATTATCCCTATAGATCGAAGTATTGAATTTGCTTCTAAATTTTCAGATGAAATTAAGGAGAAAACTCAACTTCAAAGATTCTTGGGTAGTTTAAATTATATAGCAGATTATTATCAGAATTTAGCCCAAGATACTGCTATTTTATATCAACGTCTACAGAAGACTCCTCCCCCTTGGACAGAGGAGCATACCAAAGCAATAAAAAAGATTAAGCTTAAGGCAAAATAGTTGTCTTGTTTATGTTTAGCAAATCCTACTTGGCGTAAGGTAGTAGAAACAGATGCCTCTAATATTGGCTATGGAGGAATTCTTAAGCAGTAGAATCCTCATTCTCAGAAGGAGGAATTGGTAAGATTTACATCAGGATCGTGGAAAAAAGTTCAGCTTAATTATTCTACGATTAAGAAAGAAATTGTTTCTATTGTGAAATGTGTTTCTAAATTCCAATATGATTTGCTTAATCAAACATTTCTTATCCGTATTGATTGCAGTTTTGCTAAATTTATTTTAGCAAAAGATGTTAAAAATCTTGTTTCCAAACAAATATTTGCTAGATGGCAATCAGAATTATCTGCCTTTGATTTTGAAATAGAATATATAAAAGGTGAACAGAATTCTTTACTAGATTTTTTAACTAGGGAATTCTTAACAGATGGATGAAGCTGAACGCGAACGCATCATAATAGAGTTGAATCGTATCTGGGTTCAGTCTATTGTTAAACCTTATACAAAACCTAATCTCAGATACTGGATTACTAAGCTTTCCAGAGGCATTTCTCAACTCCGTAGTAATAATGACATTAGTATGGAAGATAAAGCTTGATGCAGACATATGGAAATTTCTATCCACAGGTTGCAAAGAGCTCTGGGTGTCTTATCTCGAGTTTAATAAATTTTCTCTTCGTGCAGTATGTAACCTCCTGACCAAGGTCGTGGTCGTGGAAGAAAAACAGGATCTAATCAGTATGGAAGAGGCAAAACGTCTCTCTTTTTATCAGAATTTCCGACTCTGGGAGAATCTTCCAGTCAGTCAAAACAAAAAACAGCAAAGGAGGCCTTTGAGCAGGGACCTCAATATGTTAAAAAGCAAATAACGGAACCTTTGATCACATTATCTAAAGGTGATCTAAATCTACATCCGAAGGATCCTTGGTGCCTTAAAGAGAGGTATCCTCAACATCAGCAGTATACCGTCCAAGAAGGGAAGTCTCGGTATATTTATGAGGCCATCCTTTCAGAGACATCATCAGTACAAATTACCCATCATTATTTGGAAGATGGTAATAGCAGAACACCCATCACCTACTCATAATGTTATATCGTCAGGATACTACATCCTCAAGAGTGGGGCCTTTCAACTTTTGCAACCAGAACACTAAAAATTAATGAGCAAAAATATAACTATTGGGACTATGCAATGGCATGGGCCTATGCATTTTATTATCAGAATCCAGTAAGAACCCATTCATGGTTCTTTATTCTAAATCCGGAGATTGTGCAGAAAGAAACTGGATTTCCATCTTGGTTTCTCCATTGGTGGGAATACCATGCACCAGAAATTGAAATTTTTCCAGAAACAATTCCCTATATGGTACAAATATCATCCGAAGTTGAAGGGAATAACAGCAATAAATCCACCAGAAGGACAAGATCTCTTATGGTTTTGTACCGAATTCAGAATTAACTGGATTTGGCAATGGGACTATGAAATTGCCGAAAATCATCTTCGTATCCCAGGAATTCAAAAAACCTTTTTTGTTAAATGGTGGTCTCGTTTCGAGACTGATAAATGTTTAACGTTTATCAACGAAACAGTAGAACGGTATCAGGCTGACTATAGAAAACAAGCCTCAAGCAGTAACCCGTCCCAGGGACCAGTAAATTTTATCCAACAAATAAAATTGATGATTCAGAACCGATATCCAAATTTATCTGAACATGAGCAAGATATTAAGCTCATGAAAATTATTAAGGATCAGTATTTAGCTATTCAAGAGCCTAATTCTTCCCAAGCAGACTCCAAGAGTGACATTTCTATGTCCTCTCAAGATCAGAATCCAGGGCAATTTGCCTGTCTAGCTGGTGAATCTCAGGATCCCAATGATGACACTGAAGTATATCCAGAAGAGGCGGATCTTTGGGACTCTATGATTGAATTAAAAATGCTGAAGGCCAAAGAAAAGAAGAAGCATCGGTAGAGCGTCATCCATCAACAGTAATTGTCGGTACAAAACGACAACAACAGCAAGAAAGTCATCCATGACGTCGGAATAAAGATTTTAGATATTTTGTTAAACGCCATCGACGCGCTCATCTACAAGAATCTTCATAAGAGGTCGTGGCTTTTTATAAATAGCTATATTCTAAATCTTCAAAGGCAGACTTTGAAGTACTCGCTCTCTCTCTCTTCTGTTATCCTTCTCCATCCTTCCACTTGTAAATTACTTTCATCTTCCACCACTATCTTCATCAATAAAATCAGTATTTTAGTAAGTATCTTACCTTCTTTATTATCGATCATTTATTCCTTTATTTGGTATATATATAGGGTAAGCTTCTAGTTCGGACTCCGGACTTTCGGACCTCCATGATCCAATTTTTTTTTTGACGATCTGAGCCGTCCAATGTGTTCAGAAGGTGTTTTCAAGGGTCTATGCGGGAAATCTTCAAAAAAAAAAAAAAACCGGGAAGGGCTTGATCCAAAGCGGTTTTTACTTAAAATTTTTATATTTTTACAGTTTTTGCGAAAATTGCTTGGATCAAGCCGCTACCGTATTTTTTGAAGATTTCTCACATTTGATCGCTTGAAAACACCTTCAACAACACATTGGACGCCTCGGATTTTTCAAAACTAATTTGCAACACAAAAAAAACCATGTTTTTCTTATTTACGGGAGGTGTGGACTAGAAAATTTGCCTATATATATATATATATATATATATATATATATATAATATGGGCCTCATGTGGCTCCTCCACTAGCTACTTGCCTATAAAATATCACAAGCAGAGACGGCATGAGAGATGTGAAAAAATATAACAAACCACACAAGCACTGTAAGATAGAAAACTACATCGATCCCCATTGCATCCATTCATTAGTTATCATCGAGAATAACCTAAAAAAGTTAACATAAAAAAAAGGCGATTTTTTTTATTAAAAATAAAAACATAATTCAAATGGCTTATGAAGCCTATAAATGACAGGAAACATGATGTTTGACAGACATAGCAAAAAAAGTGTAACAAAAAGAAAAAAATGTTTACTTATTGATGCCAATGATTTTTTCAAGATCCCACGGAGAAGGTGCAGTAGCGAAAGGTTCCGATAAGGTAAGATTACAATATTATTAACCCAACCACATCATAATAACGGCCTCATTTGGCTAAATAATCCGGATTATAGATTATTGGATTATTTATTTTGTTCTTATTCAAATTTTTTTTGCATTTGTTAGTTTTACATCACGATTTTGTAGTTTCTAGACTTTTCTCGACGAGACGAATCTAACAAGTACAAAATTATAGTTAAAACTCAATTTTTTTTAAATAAAGTCAAAATACTTGGATTATTGGCCAATAATCCAAGTATTTCGGCTTTATTCAAAAAAATATTTGGTTTGACCATAATTTTGTACTTATTGGATTCGTCTCGTCGAAAGGAATCAAAAAACCACAAAATCTTGACGCAAAACTAATAAATGCAAAAAAAATTGAATAAAGACAAGACAAATAATCTAATAATCTATAATCATATTATTAGCCAAAACAGGCCAACGTCTAGTCTGTGGATTGTGGTTATCATTGGGGCCATCCCACTTAATTACCCATTTGAAATACCTCATTTCATCTGCATCAATTTACAGTTCTCTCTCGTGAAATCTCTACTCCGTATATTAGGAAATAAATTCATCATCTCAATTAAATTTTTTACTCCGCATATATAGAGTAGAATCTCTGATATTTTGCTCGTATTTTTTGGAAACTTGAGTAAAACTTTAATGAAAAAATTAGTCATAAATGCATTATATTTTGTCTTTTTAAAGGAAATGACAGTGAACTTTTGCAATTAAACATAAATGACATTATTTTTAATATTGATTTAACAAAATGACAAAACACACCCGCTCTCTCTTTATTTGGGGTATAAATACCCACATCTCCTATTTCTTTCCCAAACTTGGGCGAATCCCTCCCCCACATTGATTTTCTTCAAATGTCCATATCCATCAATCAGTTTTTCCAAAAGCATCTCTCCTTAAGGAAATGACTCGAGCTTAGGTGCCGCCGCCGCCGATCTGTAAATCGGCTACGACTGTAGAATTTGCAATGATGTAGGACGTCTCCTAGATCGACAACAACATTGGAAGGATCGGGAGGGATTAGAACTTGGACGACGACCAACGAGGACGAAATGCAACAGTTTGTTATGGTTGGGTTCCATATTTTGAAGGGTTGAATAATCGTGAAGCTAAGGTCCTGCTATGCCATGGGAGTGAAGTTTGAAGATCAGTGAGATTTCATAAAAAAAAACTTTCGCTTTGTTTGGTTGAGAGTTTTGACAAAATATTTTTGAGATAGTGTTTGGTTGAGTTTTTGAAAAAAGTAATTATTAGAGAGAGATGTAATAATTGGAGAGAGATACATAGAGAAATAGAATAATGATTGGAGAGAGATATAAGTAGTGAGAGAAATGTGATTAATGATTGGAGAAATAAGATATGGGGAAAGAATATTTTTGAATTTTTTTTTGAAAATGTGAAGTGAGCACCGTGTTTGTCATTTTATGGACCACAGTTGGCTTGTATTAAGAAATGGATAACGAATGAAGTATGATTAAATAGTTTCGAGAAGTGTTGAATAATCGCCAAGCTAAGGTCCTAAAGGCCATGGGCGTGAAGTTTTAACATCAATGAGATTTCATTAACTAATTGATTTGTGAGATTTCACTAACTTTTTTTGTGAGATTTCATTAGAAAAATTATCATTTTACAGACCATAGTTGACTTTGATTAACAAATGGAGTATGATTAAATAGTTTTGAGAAGAATGCCATGGCGCACGTAGTTTGAAAACCAGTGAGATTTACTAGCTAATTGATTAGTGAGATTTCACTATTAAGCTTTTACTAGTTTGAAGAGGTCGTAGTTGTCTAGTTAGTCGATTTTTAATTTTTTTTGTACGAAATTAGAACTTTTAAAAATTAGTGAAATGTCGCTAAATTTTTTGGTTGCAAGTTGTTAATTGAGGGTGGAGTGGTGGTCGATTATAGAGGTAGAAGTTGATTTTTTGAATTTTTTTATATGAAATTAAAACTTTTAAAAATTAGTGAAATGTCATTATTTTTTTGGGTCGCCGAAAGTGGTCGGTTGGATGTAGAGTGGTGGTCAATAGAGGTAAGAGTTGATTTTTAAAATTTTCTCTACGAAATTAGAACTTTTAAAAATTAGTGAAATCTCACGAACTGTTTGGGCTGTCGGAAGCGGTCGACTGGAAGTGGGGTAGTAGCGAGGTAGGAGTTGATTTTTTTTGGAAGGAGTTGATTTTTTTTTTTTTGAAATTTCCCTACGAAATTAGAACTTTTTAAAAATTAATGACATTTTACTATTTTTTTTTCTTTTATGTTCGATTGCAAAATTAATTGTTTTTGTCATTAAAAATGTCAAATATATATTTTTTCTTTATATTTGATTGCAAAAGTTCATTATCCTTACCTTTAAAAATGTCAAATCTTTTAGATTTTTGGCCAAGTGACCCAAATTTAATTTAACGACAAAATTAAAATTTAAACAAGTAAAGTTTCGAATCTTCATTAGTTTCAATAAAAATGGAAATAAATTTCAAGCCATGTAAGTTTGATTTTGACAGGGGTGTCTCCCAAATGATAAAATAAAAATTTAATAAATTTCAAATTTTATCAAAACTCTTTCCCAATTTGATTTTCTCAAATTTCAATTTTATCTAGATTTTAACAGGGAGTCAGAACTATATATACGGACGGATACGCCTCAAAAACCCGGGGCCTATATTTCTGTTGTGAACGTACGCCGTCGCCTAAAACCTCGTCCGGGGAGCGGAACACCCAAACATCGACCTAACCAGGTGAGAATCTCTCTCTCTCACAGTCTTATCTCATCCATGTCTACCCCTTTGATTTCGATTCCATTATCCTTTCCTTCTCTCTCACAACTTTATAGGCACATGCATATGCACACATTTGGCTATCGTGAAGCGATTTAGGTATATGGATCGGGTTTCGCGTGTTTTCATGGTTTGATGTGTTTATTAGGCGGCTGAATGAATAAGGACTTAAAGTTCGTCCGGTTCGCACAAAATGAGAACTTAAAAACAAATACATTTTATCATGGAAAATTCCAATTTGTTTTGGTAAATAAAAAAAAACTCATTGATACTGTATTTAGTTACGAGCGGGAAAAAGTGAAAAATTTCGCCTAAGACGCATTAATTTTTAACTTCTCGTTGCAGCCGGAGAATCTTTTTGGGACGGAGGTAGTATTTGGCTTTACAAGTATCTGTAGCACAAAATTATGATTAGACTGTTTGGCAGCACTTAGTTTTGTGAGCAGTTCAGGTGAATGGCAAACTTGAGTTGAAACCTCCAAACTGAAATTGATACTCGTTTGTGGCCTAATTGAAGTGTTGTAAATGTAACCTGCACTGAACGTTAACTTGTGTTGCGATGTTTAATTTTCTTCATACTTGTTTTGTTCCTCTACCTATGAATGCATGTCTCCAAAGTGAAAAAAAGACGAGTAAAGGAACAATTAGTACAAGGAAGACATTAACTGCAAAAGTGCTTATCGCAATCTTTCTAGGGGTCAAGCTTTTACACCCCAGCCAATGTCACTCTTGTAGTTTCCAGCTTGAATAGCAACTTCTGTTACATGTCATACATTTGGTTTGATTATGGAATCATAGGAAGATGGGAAAGCATATCAAATATTGCTGCAACATTACAAAAAATCCTCCATCTGTAACATTCCAATTCTTTTGAATCTTCCTCGGTAATCTTTGCAATAAAAAGTTCAGTTTATGCATAGCATCGTGACTATCCTTTTAGGATTCCTTCAAGAGCATAATGGTGTCATATATTATGAGACCAAAGAGAACTTATAATCTACGATGAGTGTGCTCGTAGTTATAAGACATTGGACAGTTTGGATCATCAAAATTCAATCGGGAAAGGTGAGGTCCTGACACACACACACACACACACACACACACACACTAAACTTCCCATCCAAACCCTTAAGTTACGGACTCTGTCCAGACCTCATAGTTTTGGACCAAATCTCGACGATCCGAACCGTTCAATGTGTTTAAAATGTGTTTTGAAGGATCCCGTGAGAAATAAGCAAAAAAAAAAAAAAAATGCCGGGAAGGGCTTGATCCGAGTAGTTTTTCATAAAAACTGTATCTGTATATATTCTTTTGAATTACATTTCTTCTAGACTGAATCTTCTCTTAACTATGGCATCTCTGCTCATTGTTTGTTCCTCAAGTGCTGTCATCCCATGTTGCTCATCACTTCAGCTCATGGCATATGTTATACTGGCACATTTCTTGTGCTTCTGATGCTGACACAGCTTCGGTGCGTTGTTTCTTTTTTTTTTTTGCTGCTATGTTAGCACCTTGCTTGGGCACATAGTCATATGTGCCAAAGAGTGATCACATTTTTTGGAGAAATGCCACTAAGGGTACCCATTGCTGGGATATGATAAAACTTGTTCCTTTTTCAAGTGGAGAAGATACACTCAATAGTTTTTTTTTGTTTCTACTTCCTTTCATTGTCCTAGCATTTTCTTTTTCCTATATTGTTTTTTTTTTTTTTATTTTTTCTCTGCCCCTCCTCTCTCATTATCTCTTTCTTTTTTCCATTACTTTTTTTTTTTTTTTTTCATGGCTTACCATATTAGTGACTAATAGCTGGTCTTCACGAAAACAATTTTGGCAGAGAATTGCAGTTATCAGACCTGAATAATTCATGGTCTCGAAAGCATTGCCAATGAGTCGTTTAACAAATGGAGAGGTTGAGCATGATCTTTGTACTCAAAGACAGTGTGACTCTGATAGTAGAAGAGATAAAAATCTCGGCTCTGTTGGAATCAACATTTCTACTTGTCAGGGTGGACATTGTGGGGAAGAAAGTGTTTCAAGAGTACCTGTCAGTTTCAGAGATACAGCAGATGACATGGTAGAAAATTTGCAGCCAGATGTTAAATCTATGTGGAGGAAAATTTCTTATCTAAGAATTAGTTTCTTGTAATCTTGGTTGCTTGATTGAGAATTTTAAATTGTCTTTTTTCCATTTACTTAATTGCAGAAAAAAGCTAGACAACAGAAAGAAATGACATTGGAAGATATGTACAATAACCAATATGATTTTGATGATGAAGATGATGATAGTGATTGGGAGCCCTTGCAAAAACCGGCAGCAATTGTAAAGTGGTTTTGTGTCAATTGTACGATGGTTAACGTTGGTGATGATATCCATTGTGATGTACGGTTACATTGTCAACTTGATTCTTTCCAGTTCATACCATGCACTTTGTTTATTTTTTTTCTTTTTTCTTTTTTTGGGGGGAGGGGTGAATGATAAATTCATCTTTGGCTTTTTTGTTTCTGATGTTGTTATCTGTTTCTTAGTGGAGAAGTGATTCTCTACAGTTATTTTAAGGCAATACCTTATATGCAGATATGTGGTGAACATAAAGAATCAGGAATCCTCAGGCATGGATTTTTCGCCTCCCCTTTGTTGAAAGAGGCATGTCTTACTCAGAATGAGTTAGAAGTGAAAGAAAGATACAAAGGTAGCTGCATATTGTTGCTCTTAGATTGTATAATATTGATTCCTTTGCCGACATAAATGCATGAATGCAGTTGTTAAGAAACTTATGGTGGTACCTATTATGTTATTTTGGCTAGCTAACCTCAATTGACTGAGTTCCTAGTTATCTTTCCTCTCTTCTGCTTTGGAAACTTGTGAAATAATTATAAGACAACCATTTGTTTCCTCTGGGCTTGTTGATTGCAATTTATACAGAAAATTTTCAAGTGTTTCTTGTATTATGTCAATTGCATTTTTTCCTAATTTGCTTATTAGATAAATCCAAAGCTCATTAGTGACTACCACCATACCCTATTTGTATTGTAGTTATCTGGAAGGCCCTTACTATGTGGCACATAATATACAAGGGAGCTCAGTCTTCCCCAGCCATATCACTCCAAACAAGTGAATTCTCTAGGTTCCATGCCACTCTATCTTAATGCAAGGGACCCCTCCATGGAGCCTCTAAGTATGCTACTATAAATATTTAAACAGATCCCCAGGGTGTCTCCTACTGTGCACACTCAAATAAGGCTCCATTGAGCCTGATGACCTTGCATTCCACAACACCCTGGGTCGGAGCAGGACCTAGTTACCTTGCTCGGACAAGAGGCGGCATGTGGTTTGGAGACTAGAGAAAATGGATGTCGGAGGAGGCTCACCTCCACAATGGAGCTCCACCTCGCCGTCCACCATCTAACACCTCAGAAGATGTATCACAACCGCCGCCTGACATTTAGGAGCCCGTATCGTATTTACCACCTGACTTGGTCTATGATTTAGTCTCCACATATAACTCAAACTGCCAAATTTTAATTAAAGAGGCAGAGTCCAAACTCTGATTGTTTTATTGTAGGATTCAAAGAGAAGCCTTGCCAACATCCACATGAGTAGGAAGCTTGACACCTGGCTTCCTTCACTTCCTATACTGTTTTAAGATGGCTTCACATAGCATTGAAGATTTAATCCGCACAGGACCTATATGGAGCATTCTTAATTCTTTGGTTGACTGCTCTATAGTCCCCACCATCATCACTCTCTCTAAGGCTGCCATGAGCTCTCTCCACCTCTACCTCTGGCGGTCTCAAGCCATTGTAAAGCCCACCATATTCTGCCACATTCCTAGACAGCCACTTCAGGTCCGCTCTCACCTCATCGCTCATAGAATTTTATTAAGTGAGATTAAAGTAATTCCATACCTTTAGTAGTAGGTATCTTTGTTGAACTACTTTCGCTGGTGCAACACCTCCCTTTCCCACCAAATTGTTACCTTTGCAAGGTGTTGTTCTTTATCTAAGTGATTTCTTTATCTGGAAGTGCTTTCTTTCCCTTCAGGATCCTCTATCACCCTTTAGTCCATGAATCATACATAACCACGCTAATTGGGTTGGCGACGCTCTCCTTAATGTTCAGTGTTTACTGACCGTAGCATTAAAAATTGCAATTGTGCTTGCGTATTCAGCCAAACCCATTCATTCTTAGTGACAAAATGCGTCCCTTAAAACTGTTTCTTTTATTATCGCTACATTGTTCCAATCAATGATCCTCCAAGGAAAGCACCATTCTATGATTTTACCTGCTCACTGTGCTCAGGATTGGATGGTTCATACTATCTTGTTAGAGCATGTGGTGACTAACTTTTTACCCTTGCCTGTACATCTTGACCAAATGTCTTTGACTTAAAAAACCAATGCCAGAGCCTGAAAAGGGGGTTTACTAAAAGGCAGTTTTATTGCACTTTATCAGAATAACATCTTATGCTTCCTTTATTATACATGACGACTTTTGTTTTTCCTTAAGTACATTGAAAACATCATATATATGGATTTCTGTGCTTGCTAAAATTGTTGTGTTTGGTAACCATTGATCACATTATGCGATTTGTCTGCTGCCATCATACTCAATTTCATCTGCGTGTAGATCCATGCTCACAAATTTCGGAATCAGGCAAATTTACTGCAGTAGGGTTTGATGAGAGGATGTTACTTCACTCAGAAGTAGGTGCTGCTTTCCTGCCTGTTATTTTCACTGAATTTTGTTTAGAATTGAACCATACAGCCTAGAATTAATACACGTACACCTATCTGCATTTTGTTCCTTGTATCAATGATGAATGCCGCGATTTTATCTTTGGTTGTCCCTGTTTTTGCTTGTTAAATTAATTTTCTTATTAGTAGAAGTGAACGTTCTGCTAGATGTTGATCTTAAAAGAAGTTGAAACCATTGTGTTTGCTTTGTATGCTACTTCTAGATATCATGACAACTTAGATATTGCACGATATTTAATCCAACGAGAATGTTGTTTGTTTTCCGTAGGTAAATATAAGTATGTGTTGAGTGTTGATACAAGATTCACTTACAGAATACATGTTTCTGCGTTCTTGGAACTAACATTAGGTTGCCTGTTCATTGGGCTGGTGAAAGCACTATACTTTTGTGGTTGTACACCGTACACGAGGATATCAGTATCACCCAAGCCTGATTAAAATACAGAGTTGGTTGTGCTTAAATTTTCAATGGTTGATAGTAGAATACTCTTAAAACTGGACTTTGGTTGCTATCAAATATGTATGTAGAATAGTTACATTGCCATAGAACTTGATTCTTTGCCAATAATATGTCCCAGATACAGGGTTGGAACTCTGCTGTAGCATGCCTTGATATGGGTGCTGCATGCCTCAAAGTTCAAAAGTTCAAATTGAAATCTTGTTGCTGCAAGTGATGGACAATGTATATGTAACCTTACCATCCCACATTGACCAGCTTGACTGTGACATTTACCCGCTTATAGCTGCATATGTTTATGCCATGTTCTTTGTTTTTGATACCGTCATAATTAGTGTCAGACGGGGTTGTGTCCTATTTGTATCACATGAAGGGGGGAGTGGTGGGATCTTTTTGGGCATCTTTATGTTGTTCCTTACTTTGATGATGACAGATGCTTTCCACTGGTTGACATCAATTATTTGTACTGCATTTATGTTGTGTATGTGTGAGTATGAGAGCCGCTGGCGTAGATTCCAAAGAGCAAGGAGCTCAGTGGAGTAAATATCTGTGGTGATGCTAGTCTATGATCTGGTCACGGTGGTTTCTTATTCTATTAAAAATGCGAACTTTACTTTATTGTTGTCTGTATTCTGGCTCAGGTTGAAATGAAGTCACATCCACATCCTGAAAGACCAGATCGTCTTCGAGCTATCACTGCTAGCCTTGCAACTGCTGGTTTGTTCTTTAACCTTTGTTGCTTTTGTCTTTCACTTGTATTTACAGGGGCTCCTTTTGAATTGTGGTCTACTCATCTAAAACATCCTTTTGGTACATCCGTATAAAATATGTTTCACCAAGTGATGCAAATGAGCATATGAATTAGGATGCCAAGGGAGCGTCACCAAGTTCTACGGCAGTCTATTATAGTGTGCCTCTCTGTTCACTTATCCTTTTATGTGTGTCAGTATAAAATTTGCACCACAAAGGTTACTGGCTGTGTCAAATATCAGAAGATTGCCATTCTGATATTTGACTTTTGCAGGTATATTTCCTGGACGATGCTTTCCAATTTCTGCAAGAGAAATCACGAAAGAAGAATTGCACATGGTAAATAATGAACTCCATCTCGCACCTGAAGGTGCTTTCCTTCCTTAGAAACAAGGCTATCCCTTATTCAGATAATCGTGAGTCCGGGTGACAGATCTGGTAGCTGAGACTTCTTTGAGGTAATAAATCAAAGAAGGAAGATGATAGTAAACCGAAGTTTTGAGAATGTTTCCTACATTTTCTGTTGGAACGATGACACAATAAGCTGGGCGTATTTTCTATGTCTTTCATATTTGGTCTAACCTCTACCGTTCGATGTCGTTGCTATGATGCAGATATCTATTCCATGGGCTTTAAATTATTGGTAACTTCTTCTTTGTGCATGTAGGTCCACTCTTTGGAGCATATTGAATCCGTGGAGGTTACAAGCCAGCTTCTTTCTAGGTTTGTGTTATCTAACTTTTTACTGTTGGGGTGATGGTTTGTCATTTTGGTGGGTGATGGATTTTGTTGAGATTAGGCTTTTGATTGTTTTTTTCTTCTTCTGTTGATTGTCAGCTACTTCACACCTGATACATATGCGAATGAGCATTCAGCATGTGCTGCTAGGCTTGCAGCAGGTTTGTGCGCTGATCTTACTTCAGAAATTTTGTCCGGACGAGCTAAAAATGGTTTTGCTCTGGTAAGAAATATTCTCCAAGTCTCCTGTCGTTCTTGTCTGTTAATGAGCCTGGTTAAAGCAACTCACTGCTACAAAATTTGACACCCCCTTCCCTCTGATTCAGGTTCGGCCTCCTGGTCACCATGCTGGTATAAGACATGCCATGGGGTTCTGTCTCCACAATAATGCTGCAATTGCTGCATTGGCAGCTCAGGGTGCTGGGGCTAAAAGGATTCTCATTGTTGACTGGGTAATTTACTAATGCCAACAACTCTTATGTTCTTCTCTTCACGTTTGTTTTGGATATTTTCCTTCAGTAGGATGTAGTGGTTTCATTCTCTCTCACTTTGGCTTGATTTCTTTCATTGAAAGACTTGTCAACATAGTGCTTCCATCCATTAGGTACATCTTACGTGCCCCATTTAGATGCCTCTGTGCATCTGCAGTAATTAATGCTTCTAACTGATATATCGAAATTTGGCCATCTGTTGCAGGACGTACATCATGGAAATGGAACACAAGAAATATTTGATGGGAGCAAAACGGTGATGTGTAGTTTGTAAATTGTTTGTTCTATTTGAATTCTTTTTTTTTTTTTCACGATGAAGTAGAAGGCATTCGCTAAGATAACAGAAGAGGCATGAGCCAATTCCCATGTATTTTTTGGGCAAATGTTTGAGATTTCTCGTTTGTGGATTACTGAAACCCATGAATTTTTACCACAATTTGGATTGTGCAAGATAAGATTTATACACAAAAGTCTTTTCTGTGGTGTGTCTTATTTCATCCACCTCTCGCTTTTTTATACATCTAACACAACCCTTGTGGGGTGTCACATTTCATCCATTATTCTTAGAAACCCTTGGGGGTAAAAAATGGTTCGTTTGTTTTACAATATATTTTTTTAGCTCTTTGTGCATTTAGTATTGTTTTCTGGCACTGATGTGATTGAGCCTGTTTGTAGGTCTTGTATATCTCCTTACATAGGCATGAAGGTGGGAAGTTCTATCCTGGCACTGGCGCAGCTCATGAGGTAGTTTTTTGTGCTATTGGATTTGCAGATATGAGGGTGTTGCTGATGATTTTGGCTCTTTTCAGTTTTCTATCAGGATGATTCATGCTCATTTCATATGCTTTATTGGTTTTATTTCTCTTCTCAATTTATTTCGTGTTTGCTACATAGTTGCCAATTTGAGAATGGAAGTGGAAATGATATGGGAAACGAAATCGTGAAAAGCAAATTGCGAGATGTTGGGGGCTAAATTGAATACTATATTTCCAAGAAATCCACTAAGAAGTAAGAACATGAAAAGTGGCAAATAGGAATTATTACAATTTACAATGCTTCTGTGACCACTTAGAAGTTAATGCTAGACCCTACAGAATATTTTGAATTATGTTAGGACAATCACATATTACTGTTGAAGAATAATTTCTGCGAGCTAGGAAAAATAATAAAATTTATCATAAGCGAGTTGTCAGGAATTCTTACAATTTTTATTTTTTTACATTACAAAAAAAAAAAAAAACAGTTTCTAACATGTTGTTTTATGTTGTTCTAGTGTTTCAGAAACGTTTTGGAAACACTTCTTGAGAGTTCCGCTTAAAAACAAGATTTTTTTCTCCATTTTGGAAACAAGTTTCTGGGGAAGTGAGTTTCCTTCCTTAGGAGAGCTTTCTGGTAACTATGGTCTGTTATTTGCAAGTGAATATATATATATATATATATATATATATATATATATATATATATATATATATATATATATATATAGGGTAAACTTCTAATCCGGACTTTTAATTTCCGGACTTTTTATACAATTTTTTTTTGACGATCCGATCCGTCCAATGTGTTTAGAAGGTGTTTTCAAGGGTCCTCGCGGAAAATCTTCAAAAAATAAACACCGGGAAGGGCTTGATCCAAGCAGTTTTTGCAAAAATATATAAATACAGTTTTTTCGAAAACTACTTGGATCAAGCCCTTCCCGGTATTTTTTTTGAAGATTTCTCGTGTGGACCCTAGAAAACACCTTCTGAACACATTGGACGGATCGGATTTTCCAAAAAAATTTTGCAACACAAAAAAACCCATTTTTTCCTTAAATCCGGAAGTGTGGACTAGAAAATCCACCTATATATAATACCAAATATAAATAAAGGATCGTAAATAGAATCGTAAAACAGAGAAGAAACAACTTACTGAAAGTACTGGTTTTATTGATGGTGGAAGAGAGAGAGAGAGAGAGAGAGAGTACTTCGAAGTTTGCCCTTGAAGATTTAGAATACAACTATTTATAAGCGCTACGAACTACTGTAGCAGTTACTGTAGATGACGTCACTGATGACGTTTAACAAAATATCTAGTACTGTTGCTGACGTCATGGATGACGTTCTTGCTGCTGTTGTCGTTTTGTACCGACGATTACTGTTGATGGATGACGCTCTACCGATGCTTCTTCTTTTCTTTGGCCTTCAGCATTTTTAATTCAATCATAGAGTCCCAAAGATCCGCCTCTTCTGGATATACTTCAGTGTCATCATTGGGATCCTGAGATTCACCAGCTAGACAGGCAAATTGCCCTGGATTCTGATCTTGAGAGGACATAGAAATGTCACTCTTGGAGTCTGCTTGGGAAGAATTAGGCTCTTGAAGAGCTAAATACTGATCCTTAATAATTTCCATGAGCTTAATATCTTGCTCATGTTCAGATAAATTTGGATACCGGTTCTGAATCATCAATTTTATTTGTTGGATAAAATTTACTGGTCCCTGGGACGGGTTACTGCTTGAGGCTTGTTTTCTATAGTCAGCCTGATACTGTTCTACTGTTTCGTTGATAAACGTTAAACATTTATCAGTCTCGAAACGAGACCACCATTTAACAAAAAAGGTTTTTTGAATTCCTGGGATACGAAGATGATTTTCGGCAATTTCATAGTCCCATTGCCAAATCCAGTTAATTCTGAATTCGGTGCAAAACCATAAGAGATCTTGTCCTTCTGGTGGATTTACTGCTGTTATTCCCTTCAACTTCGGATGATATTTGTACCATATAGGGAATTGTTTCTGGAAAAATTTCAATTTCTGGTGCATGGTATTCCCACCAATGGAGAAACCAAGATGGAAATCCAGTTTCTTTCTGCACAATCTCCGGATTTAGAATAAAGAACCATGAATGGGTTCTTGCTGGATTCTGATAATAAAATGCATAGGTCCATGCCCTTGCATAGTCCCAATAGTTATATTTCTGCTCATTAATTTTTAGTGTTCTGGTTGCAAAAGTTGAAAGGCCCCACTCTTGAGGATGCAGCACCCTGACAATATAACATTTTGAATAGGTGATGGGTGTTCTGCTATTACCATCTTCCAAATAATGATGGGTAATTTGTACTGATGATGTCTCTGAAAGAATGACCTCATAAATATACCGAGACTTCCCTTCTTGGACGGTATACTGCTGATGTTGAAGATACCTTTCTTTAAGGCACCAAGGATCCTTCGGATGTAAATTTAGATCACCTTCAGATAATGTGATCAAAGGTTCTGTTATTTGCTTTTTAACATATTGAGGTCCCTGCTCATAGGCCTCTTTTGCTGTTTTTTGTTTTGACTGACTGGAAGATTCTCCCAGAGTCGGAAATTTTGACAAAAAGAGAGACGTTTTGACTCTTCCATACTGATTAGATCCTGATTTTCGTCCATGGCCACGTCCTCGTCCACGACCTCGGTCAGGAGGTTCCATACTGCACGAAGAGGAAATTTATTAAACTCGAGATAAGATACCCAGAGCTCTTTGCAACCTGTGGATAGAAATTTCCATATGTCTGCATAAAGTTTTATCTTCCATACTAATGTCATTATTACTACGGAGGTTGAAAATGCCTCCTCGAAAGCTTAGTAATCCAAAGATTCTGAGATTAGGTTTTGTATAAGGTTTAACAATAGACTGAACCCAAATACGATTCAACTCTATTCTGATGCGTTCGCGTTCAGCTTCATCCATCTGTTAAGAATTCCCTAGTTAAAAAATCCGGTAAAGAATTCTGTTCACCTTTTATATATTGAATTTCAAAATCAAAGGCAGATAATTCTGATTGCCATCTAGCAAATATTTGTTTGGAAACAAGATTTTTAACATTTTTTGCTAAAATAAATTTAGCAGAGCTGCAATCAATACGGATAAGAAATGTTTGATTAAGCAAATCATCCTGAAATTTAGAAACACATTTCACAATGAAAGCATTTCTTTCTTAATCGTAGAATAATTAAGATGAACTTTTTTCCACGATCCTGATGTAAATCTTACCAATTCCTCCTTCTGAGAATGAGGATTCTGCTGCTTAAGAATTCCTCCATAGCCAATATTAGAGGCATCTGTTTCTACTACCTTACGCCAAGCAGGATTTGCTAAACATAAACAAGGCAACTGTTTTGCCTTAAGCTTAATCTTTCTTACTGCTTTGGTATGCTCCTCTGTCCAAGGGGGAGGAGTCTTCTGTAGACGTTGATACAAAATAGCAGTATCTTGGGCTAGATTCTGATAATAATATGCTATATAATTTAAACTACCCAAGAATCTTTGAAGTTGAGTTTTTTCCCTAATTTCATCTGGAAATTTAGAAGCAAATTCAATACTTCGGTCTATAGGGATAATAGTTCCTTGATTTATATTATGACCCAAAAATCGTACTGTTGTTTGAAATAATTTCATTTTGGGTGCAGATATAACTAAACCATTACGTTTAATAGCATCCTCAAGAGCTCTAAGATGCTTAAAGTGCTGATCAATAGATGATGAGAAAACAAGAATATCATCTATATAAACAATACAATAATCAGAATAGGGTGAAAATATTTCGTTCATAATATTCTGAAATTCTGATGGGGCATTTTTCAAACCTAGTGGCCAAAAGGAACAACAAATGCAGTTTTATAACGGTCTTTCTCCTCAATCTGAATTTGCCAATACCCAGATTTTAGATCAAACTTTGAGAAGATGACTGCGGATTATAATTTGTCTAATAAATCTTTTTTGTTTGGAATAGGATATCTAATCCACTTTAAAACATCATTTAATGGTTTATAATTAATAACAAGACGAGGAACTCCCCGTTTCTTTTCAACATTGTTGAAAACATAAAAAGCAGTACTGCTCCAAGGAGAATAGCTTTTTCTGATTAATTTTTTATCAAGAAGAGTTTGAATCTCCTTTTTACAAAGTTCCAAATAATTAGATTTCATCTGGCTAGGTCGAGCTTTAGTTGGAATACGCTTTTCATCAAAATCCTGATTATAAGGAAGAGAAACAATATGACGTTTTCTTTCCTAGAAAGCGTTAGGTAAATCACTGCAAACTTCTTTCAAAAATTGATTTTCAATCTCTTTGATCTTTTCTTGTGAACCAGGAGATTGAAGTTTCTGATTGATATTCATAACCTGGATCTCCTTTTGAAGAAAATTTAACTGTTTTTCTTTATTCTGAAGAAATCCTTGTAATTCCTGAATAATCCTGGTTTCAGGATTAGTAACAAAAAGGATAAGAAATATCGTGATCTTGTACACTACAGTATATACCAGAAGGATCAATTTTTCTGATTGGCATGATAATATTTAAAAAGGGTGTTCCCAAAATCACCTGCTGTTGTAGATTTTTAACAAGCAAAAACATAGTTGGTAAACAAGTTCCAACATTACAGATCAAAACATCTGATAATTTATACTGAATGTGCATTCTATTACCTCCTGCTGCTGTTAAGGACTGGACAGTTTTTTCAAAATACTTGGTAGGAACTAAACCTTCTGAATGCGCTTTCATGTCCAAGCACCACTATCTACTAGTGCCACTATATCCTGAATCGTATATTCTTGATTAATTACAAGATTAATTTGGATATACCATTTTTGATGTGTCACCTTGTTGATACTATTCAAATAGGTAGGTTCCTCAAAAGTTTGAGGTTCAGATTTTGGTTTTTCTATGGGTTTTAAACTCAATTGTTCGAGGCTAGAGAGTCTACTTTTAACAGAAGAAATACTTTTCTGAGCCTCAAGTTGTGATAACTTTAACTGTTTTAATTCTGCTTTGAGATCACTAACCTCTTTCTGAAGATCTTGTAAAGTGGCTGGTTTAATAGAAGTAGCTTCCATACGATTAAAAACTTCATTGATACTATAATATCTAGAGATGCTAGGTTTTTCTGGCTCAGTATTAGATACAGAAGAACTTAATGAAATTTCAATAATTTTTCTTCGGATTTCTGGATCTTGAATTTTATCAATAAGATCAAGAGTTTCTTGTTGTGATTTTGATAAAACATTTAAACTTAACCCATTAAGGTTGGCAAAAACTTTAAGATAATATGGATTAGAAGATGAACAACACTTACTTGTGCAATCTTCAGTTGATTCTGATTCAGACGAAGAGTATTCCAAATCATTGATCTCGTCACTTTCTGAGTCGGTTTCTGATTCATCACTAGAAATTAGAAGCAATTTACTGAGTTGAAGACGAAGCCCTTCATCAAGTTGGAGCTCATTCAGCTTCTTTTTGGTTAAACATCTATTGGCATAATGACCAAATTTCCCGCATTTGTAACATTTGACTTCGGATTTGGGCTTTTTCTTGGAATTAGGCTTATTGGTCTTCCCTTTTTCTCCGTTATTACGGCTAGACTTCGTTTTGGAATAATCTTTGTCATAAGACTTTCTTCTATAACACTTCTTCCTGTATGGTTTAGAAGACTTTGAAATAGTTTTTTTTATGATGCTTCTTGGGATAATTTGTAAGCATGTCAACAGCAAATTGTTGGCAAAACTCACCGATTTCTCTTTTTCCGGTGAGATTCTGTTTCTTAAGCTGATACTGCAGCTTCATATCATTACAGATAGATAATCCTACTTGGACACAAACACTAATAAGGTGTCCATAAGTACAACTAGTCCATTGAATAATATTTCCGACGCTAAGTTCCATCAATTTTTGACGAACCTTTTGAGCAAATAAGGGGGGTAGGCTATCAATGAATTTGGCCTTCCAATGTTTAGAATTCGCGTCTTTGCTTTGCATAACTTTAGTGATAAAAACATCCTTGTACCATCTAAAATGTGTTAAAGATGCACATCTTAAATTCTGCAACAATTCTCTCCCACGCTCTTGTAGTTGTTCTACGGCTCCTATAAAATGTAAAATTATAGCTTGAATAAGAGTATAAACAGCGTCTTGAACTGGCTGTTCTCTAACTCCGGGTACGGGTTGACTGGTTGGTTGATCAATAACCATATCTATGACAAGTTCTGTTTTAACGCCACCTAATATCTCAGATTGTTGGGCAAGAGAGAGATAATTATCCCACCAACCTTTGAGACTTCCAGTGAAACCATTGATAATAAGAACAACGATATCTCTATCTCTGTTGTCTGCAACTCTACAAACACTAGAATACATAAGCATTTTTTTGAAGGACTCCATAAATTTGATATTCTGAGAGTCCATCTATATTCCATTCATAAATGGTTCTAGCACTATAAGCTTGCTGAGGATGAAAAAAATCTTCTTCCCACAGAAGATCTTGAGGTGTTGGCCTCTTGTAATAAGTTCTACGGACATTTTCATTGCCTGGACCTCCTGTTCCTTTCTCATCATACTCAACTCTATTGATAGTATGTTCCTGCATAGTTTGAAATGAATGCTGGATCTCATGGATCTGTTGAGCATCTAAAACATCTAATTCTGAATCCGAATATCCTAGATTATTTTGGCTAAGAGTACTGATATGTAGCTTACTATCTATTCTTCCAATAAGTTGATCAATAAATTCAGAATTCTCTTTATGATTAGAAAATTTAAAATTTTCTAAAGGTATGGGGGGTTTAATATCGGGCATAGTATCTTTTCCCTCTAAGGCCACGTTCAGTTGTCAAGAAAGGATGGAAAAGGATGGGAAAGTTAACTTTCCCACATGTTTTAGAGTGTTCAGTTACCAGGAAAATGATAGGATCCTGGAAAATAATTTTCCCATCAGGACTCACTTTCCTGTAAAACAGGTCTTGCAAAATATATAGAATTTAGTGTCACGGGAAAGTTCTATCCTCTCTCCATTCTCAAGTTTTTTTGGCTATTGTTCTCCCGCACTGCTTTATTTCTCTTATTTCGTATAATTCTCCAATTTTTCTTTGTTTTCTTTTATAAATGTGGGCAACACAGTCAATATGTTGGTTTTACAGATGTGTGTTGTTAATATTGTTATTAGTCTTTTGTTTTGTTTGTACCAACCAATTAATCACCGTTGGTTAACATTGGTTTTATTCTATTTTATCTATTTATCTTTTAAGCATCCAAATAAGCCGGCTATTTGGCTCCTTTTTTTATTCCATTTTTTGTTGTATTTGTTAGTTTGCGTCAATTTTTTATCGATTATTTGTTCATCTAAACGAGAAAAATTCAAAAAAGTAAAAATTATGTTCAAAAGTCAAAATTCTTTGAATAAAGACAAAAATAAGGACAAAAAAAAAACTTTTTGGCATATTTTTGTCGCTATTAAAAAAATTTGAGTTTCAATTATTATTTATTATTTTTCCGATTCTTCTCGTTGAGACCACCTAATAATCCAAAAAAATTTGACGTGAAATATTTAGATATGAAAAAATTGAATAGAGACACAAAAAGGTCAACTGGCTTATCAAGCCAAACCAAACTAAACTAAATTTTGTTCTTTCCTTTTGACTGATTTTAGAGTTAATTGATGATTCAAAGGTCGCAATTCGTATGTATTAATTTTTTGATTGGATGAATAGCTCCTACAACTACTTTTATTCGAAATAACTATTGAATACATAAAGATAAAATAAGTTTCCTGTAAGTTTATTTTTTATGGCAGATGAACAACTAAATTTTAGTTTTCATACATAACTCCTTTGTCAACTGAACACTCACAGGAAAATAGATTTTTTTTTCCTTCAATTCACTTTTCCTGGGACTAACTTTCTTGCATAACATTCCTGACAACTGAATGGAGCCTAAAGCTGTAACTAGGGAAATAGAAGAGGATGGTATAGAAAGAAATAACCTTCCTGCATCATTACATCTAGCATCACGCAAATCAGCTTGAATACTGGAATTCAATCCTGGTAAAGTCAAAGGTTTAAAGCAATTTGAATTAACCCAATATGCAGATATTTATACTTATGACGGGATCGCCGGTGTATATGAGTAGTGATCTAGTCCGGGAGTCCCGGATCCGGGACTCCACCTTCCCAATATTTTTTTGACGATCCGAGCCGTCCAATGTGTTCAAAAGATGTTTTCAAGGGTCCACGTGAGAAATCTTCAAAAAAAAAAAAATACCGGGAAGGGCTTGATCCAAGCAATTTTCGCAAAAACTTTATATTTACAGTTTTTGCGAAAAACTACTTGGATCAAGCCATTCCCGGTATTTTTTTTTGAAGATTTCCCGTGTGGACCTTGGAAAACACCTTTTGAACACATTGGACGGCTCGGATTTCCCAAAAACAATTTTTAAAAGCATCAAAACACCAAAAATGCTTCAATCCGGGAAATCTGGGATCCTTGATAGGATTGCCGGTGTATATATATATATTGTGCAACGCCAATGCTCTGGATGTTGAGTGAAAGAAACATGGTAATGTGCACATAAATCAAAATGATTCTTGGGTTTGCCCTCTCTGATGCCTTTTGGCTTTGATTTGAGGGTATGATTCTGCAGCAAACGCGATGGTATAGGGAGACCACTATTTCAGTGGTATTCTGTGAGCAGCCACTTTGTGCATTTATTGCCAAAGGTTAAGTCTGTCTCTAATCCAATCCATCTGTTTCAGTGGTATTCTGGGAGCAGCCACTTTGTGCATTTATTGCCAAAGGTTAGGTCTGTCTCCTATCCATCCCCTGCCTATACCCCCAATTATTGGGGACTAAATGGGTTATGTTATTGTTGTTGTTGTTGTTATATATATATATATATAGGATAATGGTCTCCTAAGGGATCCCTTATTTAAAATTTGGTGCGGAGTTAGCCTTTTTTCAACTTTCCGGATCAAATTATATATACAGTTTTATCGAAAACTGTTAGGATCAAGCCCTTTTGGGTATTTTTTTTTGCCAAATCTTCGCGTAGGCCCTTAAAAACGCATTTTAAAAACATTGAGCGGTTCGGATCGTCAAAATTTGGCTCAGAAAGATGAGGTCCACACCAAATTTTAGTAAGGGATCCCTTAGGTGAGGGTTCATGCAAGAAATCTTCAAAAAAAAAAATACCGGGAAGGGCTTGATCTAAGCAGTTTTTCGCAAAAACTGCCAGGGTCTGAAGCCAAGTAGACAACTATCTATGTCTCGTTTGCGAAGCTATGGCCTTTCTGCTATATGCTCCACTATTGGAACTAGAGGGATGGCAAACACTATGTGTGTGCATATTTTCAGGTTAGTTGAGGATAGTTGAGTAGTGGTTTTGATGAGGAGGTTTTTTAGTTGTTTATTATTTTACCCATAACAGTTGTTTAATGGCATATTAGAATAGAATCAATAGATGGAGAAAGGCTCATGGATAGATTGATTGGATTCATTACATGTGCCCCCCACTAAACTAGTCAGCATACCAAAGGAGATTCTTTAGCCACATCTCAACCTAGAGTGATAGGAATGTCATTGGTATATTCAAGTTAATTAAGCACGTAGACTACTTCTCTTTTTTCCCTGGCATCCAAGGAGGTGTGCATCCAAGTACTGCTCTAATTCATAGTGTATTAATTGAGTTGTTTAACTTGCTTGACCCCAAAACTCATACTTCCTGTATAGGAAGGAGTGCATGCTGTTGAAACAACCTCATTGAAAGTAGATGCATTCCTCTATTCTATGGCTTTCTTCTTTCTTTTAAAAACTCCCAGGTTCTTTACTTTTGACTTCTCTTTCATCAGGTACGAAATCATATATTTCAGATTTTTGTGATCCCATAAATATAAAGGCAGGAGAAGTTAGTCAATCAATTCTTACCTCATTTGGTTGGTACAGAGTATTTAGATGCCTAATTCTATTCAGTTCATCTCCTTGCACTCTCTCGACTTTTCAAAAAAATGAAACGTCAGCGTAGCTAAAGGAACATAAATGAACCGACACTCTATTAGTACCAGAAATGTTTGGGACCATGTAATAACCAATATTGTGGGGTTGGCAACATAAATCTGCTCTTTCACTTTCTATTGCTTCAAGACATGTCCTGGGCTCCTTTTATTGTGCTTTTCATAGGAAAATATTGCTTTATAAAGGAAGAGGAGGAGGTTGGTGACACTTATATCTTACACATGGTTTGACACATTGTTTCACACATCTTTGCTTAATTCCACATTTCAGCCTGGCTCTGGGATACAGGGAATCGTGCCCATGTAGCAGAGAATTTAGTATCTCTGTGGTCTTGCATACTGATGGGCACATTGTAGTAAGTTAATGGGTTTCAGTCTGTGAAGCCTAGGCTGGGACAAGGTCTAGGACTCTAGGTTGGTTAGCAATAAGATACTTTGGTGCTACGAGGTCCTGTGGATTGATTATTAGAGGTGTATTGGAACTTCTACACCTCTTAAATCTTACAGGCAATGGAGTAAGGTCTCTAGAAATTGTGGTTGGTGGTACAAGTAGCTACTACTGGGATGTGCCCCACTTTATAAATAGTCTACTGTACTTAATCCATTTGTATAATTGACATCACCCCATTATTCAGGATGGCAATTTGCCCTAAATCCGATGGATATCCGGCCCTCCCTTGTGGATGCAGGCGGGGTTTCCATGATTAACTCCCCAACAGTAGCGGGTATGGTGGAACTGAAAGATCACTGCTTGGGTTTGGGGGGTATCATATTGTAATCCATCCCCATAGTGCATGTACGTGCTCTGAAGTCCGAACTCACCTAAACCTGGTTAAAATTATGTATATTACTATAGTATGATATAGATAGTACATAGAACGTATATAAATATCCATCAATCATCTAAAATTTCTTATTTAAGTGAACATTTTAGTGTTGTATAAAATTGATCTAACATAGTTATCAGTTACTTATCAGGTAAGTTTTGATGTTGTACTCATTCATGCTATGTCTTAGGCTCATTTATGTTCCATGCCCACGCACAAAGGAAGCTCTTTGTGAGACATTGATGGATTGGAACCTAGATGGGAAAAATTCTTCCATTGCAACCGATAATTGTTCCAAAGTTCCCATGATCTAAACATGTTGAAAAATTAGATAGTAGCCCTTTTTTTGGGTGGATATTTGTTGCACACGTAGTTATCAGAACCATAACATTCAGCACTCATGTAAAAACGATACGTATTTGTAGGTGAATCAAGTTTGGGATGGAATTGGAGATTAGTCATATGATTCATGATTTGATTCACAATTTACCATTCATTCGATTCTTGAAACTTCTATGCCCAAAGAATTCATAACCATTTTTTTACCTCTTTGCCTTTTGTTTTTACAAAATGGGAATGTAACTTCCTAGTATTTAGCTTGAATTTATTGCAATACCCATGCAAAATATGTTGATCCTGTGGTTATTTCGAGAATTTAATTGGATCCAACTCTTAACGTTTTTCATAGAATTTTCCCTCCGCAATGTCGAAATACATCTACTAAAGATGTTTTAAGGGTAAAATAATTTTACTCAAAATTATTTATTGCTATTTTGATAAAATAGTGTTAGTCTAGTAGGATACGAGTCAAATAATTTTTACTCAAATTATTTATTGAAATTGTGATAAAATAATGTTAGTCTAATGGGATATGAGTCAAATCAGATAGACTCAATGTTTGTTAAAGACTCTTACTTTTGTTGAACAATAGTTATTGAAGTCGTTATGAATCTTGTTGAGTATAAGAATGGACAATGCTAGGGGTAAATAACTTTTTGTACATAAAATGTACAAATCAGTTGGTTTTGGGCTATTTCGGGTCCTACACAGATGATCGGAGCCGTTCATATTCTTTAAAATAATATTTTATTGTACCCTGTAAAAAATCAGCTCAATTGGATATCGGTAAATGCTCCATCCGTTTATCCAATTTTTTTGTTCAAAACAAACAATGGATAAATGGATGAAGCATTTACCGATATCTGATTGAGCTGATTTTTTATGGGGTACAATAAAATATTATTTTAAAGAACATGAAAGTCTTTGATCATCTGTGTGGAACTCAGAATGAGCCCAAATAAAAACCTCTGTACATTTTATGTACAATTCTTCTGTACCCATATCATTTTTGTATAAGAATACTTTATATGAATGCATGTCATTGTAGTTTTTCCTTCTAATTTCTTGCTTCTTCTAATTGATAAATCATTGTAAAACAGTCTTTTTATGTAGGAAAATTAAAGCGTGGCTCAGAGTCTCGGAATCTGTATCTATGCTGATATAAGCAAGCTTCTTATTTATACAATAATCATTCTAAATGAACCCTTTTTTTTTGGTTTCAATCATAAACTTTTCATATACACAAGTAACATAACGGTCTTCAAAATTCCAAATTCATGATGGTTGTTTTTTAAATTTGTTTTGAATTTTGACCACATATCTACGATTTGTTATTCGGAATTCGATTCTCAAATTAGATTCACGATTTGACAACCTTGGATATGTATATGCATTGTTGTGTGCATATTTTGTATTTGATGTAATAAAAGGTGTTGAGAATCTTGAAATTTGAAGTTTTCTGTCAAAAAATGATTACTTTAACTCGTTATGTTATTTTAGCACTTGAATATGAAGATTTGAAGTTTTTTTTATTTTTTTATTTTTTATGTTGGGTTTTATGCTTGCACTTTAGTCTTTAGCGTCATTCTTCTTCAATTTGTTGTAAGGGTATAGGTTTATTTCGCAGAAGTGTGATCCCTACCGATGAGTTTGCGTATGGTATTTTGTCCAATATCCCCATTGGGCCTTGGTGAGGGGAGGGTAAAGGATCACCATGTTGGGGTAGGATCCCCCAACAAATGGTTCTTTTAGACTGGGAATATGGTTCTTTTAGACATTCTTTCCCCTGCCATTCGCTCTCTCCAATGCACTGCTGCTTCTCTTTCTCTCTGTTCTTCAGAACTACTGCATACCGCTTTCTTGTTTTACCTCATTTCCTGGTGAACCACTTATACAGCCAAAAGGCCCGCCATAGGAGTCAAGAAAAAAGTTGACATGGTCTCTTAAACAAAGAGTTAAACAAAGAGAAAGTACAGCCAAATATAAATGTTGCAGTTATGTATGTGCATAATATATTCTCTTAAAGAGCTTCAAATAATAGGAACCCTTTGGTGTTAAAAGATTGTATGTGGACTTCATCATCGAAATTTTAGGAGAATAGATAGATAAATTCAATATCAAGCACATTATGAAATTCACTTAAATTATATTTTATCCAATATGCTTGCAAGCCCAAGCAACCAAGCAGCTAGCATCCATTCTTTCCCTTACCTAGAGCGGGATCAGAGCTATTGAATCCAATCTTCCAGTTCCTGGATTGAGTATACCAATCATTATATCTTCTCTGTCCCTCCATCCATTCGGTCTTTCTTCCGACCAAATCATTGTATTCCATCAAGGGTTCGGTCGTATTGGAGCAACGTTAGTTGGTTCAGTCACTCCCGATCCAACTAACTTTCGAAGGTTCTCTCATCCTTGCAGGGACTCAACTAAAAAAATCGGGAATTGGTGCCATTTACTAATTAGAATGCTCCATAATACTTGTAAAAATAGTTGAAGACATTTCATTTGCTCTTTTGCCAGCTTTTTATCCTGCAGTGAATCCTCGAGTCTACTTTTACACCCCTTTGTCTTCTCTGTTTTATTGGGGATGTATCTCTCTTTCTCTTTTAGATTTGATCCATGTACTATCAATATTTTTTAGGTAGTAGTATTTCCACAATAATAGGAATTGACTTTTTCTTTCTGCAGGTTGGTAGCATGGGTGCAGAAGGATACTGTGTAAATGTTCCATGGAGTCGTGGAGGAGTTGGAGATAATGATTATCTTTTTGCATTTCAGCACGTTGTGCTACCTATAGGTTGTTATTCTATTTTCTAATTTAAAAGATAGAAGGAACATTGTGCATCTTCATTTATGTGTACTATGAAGAACATAGTTCAGTCGAAGGAGAAACTGTCATTTTGTTACTGGATCTGTTTCTCAATTGTTGTGTTGTTTAGGTGAATGCAATAGTAACAGCGTTGAGTCAATCATTGATGCCCTTGTGTATAGTTTTTCTCCGAAATGTACCTTCGATGAATATCCTTATTACCATTAATGTAATATGCAGAAAAATGGATCTTTTCCCATAAAAAAAGACCAATAAGGGCAATCATTGACATATTTGGTTGCTTACAATTCTTTTTAGTAAAAGCTTTATGCATAATAGGAGAAATTGAATCCAACTCAAAAAAACTTGTTCCTGGTCTTACGTATGGCATGTGAGGATTGGAGAGAAAGTAATTGAGTTTCTATGTCATTGACTCGCTAAATTAAACTTGCAAACACCCATTATCTGCAGTTTAGTGTTTATTTCAGTTGGCAGGTATTGTTAACTTAAAAAAGAGCTAGTCCGATTGTTGTATTTGATAATTGTGTATATGGAATCTGTTGAACTTAAGCTCCGATGCAGACCCAAGTCCTGGAAAGTTTTCAACTTTTCAAGATATTGGTGGTGTTGTACTCATATTTTTTTGTTTTGGTTACTTTTGTTTTTATATGGGCTGTAACTAAGTAGCATGAATAGTTGAAGAGATGCTCTGTGTCTGTGTTAGATGGACAATTCGCAAGCTCGTCTAGAAACGTATCTGATACTTCTTGTGTGGTTCCTGATTAAAACTACTATTATTACTGCTTCCTTCCTAATTTCACACGGTTGGACAACACTTCTCATGCACTTAACACCACTATTCAGTTGCCTCCCACTAAGCTCTACAGGATAATCTCTAGCATTTTGTGAAATTAAACGCGCACAACTTATGTAGCTCATAACAATTCTAATAAGAATACTTCAACTGTGTGACCAACATTAGTAGTGCAGTGGCAGATGTCTAACATAGGAAAAGGGTATGGTGACAAGGATAAGGATGAAGAACACAAGCAATGCGAGTATGCACCATATTAGTATATCTCGTGGTGCTTTATTGTCCACAATTTTCTAATTTTATGTAGGAGCATCTAAATAGATGCGTGTTAGTAAGAAAGTACTTCATATGGTACCACAGAGAGAGATGTTTATAATCTCTTTTATTATCTGTTTCATTTGGTTATGCGTAATAAGCACAGATGATTTTTAAGATACTTCATATCAACATCAATTATCTTGTCGTGTCCGAGTCATACTTGTTATGGACTTATGTATTTGTGCTACAGTTTTTAGCAGTACTTTGTTTTTTTAAGGTGGGTTAACTTGATCTCGATTACTAAATAACATACGCAGTTTATTCATAATGCCCAGCCATAATGCATTTCATTGTGGTTATTACTCTTTACTTTTGGTACTGGCCTAGAATAAATTTATTAACGTTCGAAGCCAAATCCATTGCAGCTTCTGAGTTCTCTCCTGATTTCACCATCATATCAGCAGGGTTTGATGCTGCAAGGGGTGATCCCCTGGGCTGTTGTGATGTAAGGATCGTCTTTTCACCTTAAGTCTTTATCATTTATTGACTTTTATACATTTAATTGTGGGAGTTTCATATGGAAGAACTTTCTGGTTGCTTCTTTCGAATTATTCAAATGAAAAATATCCATGAGCTGTTTTGATAAACTGTGGAAGCATCTCGACAGCTTTGATAACTTAGAAAATATAATTGCCTTAATTACTGAACAGATCCATGGTTTGTATCAAATTGTAGATTCAAGAAGATAACAGGATCCAAATATTTATTCTAAGTTGCATGCTTATTGTAGGTAACCCCTTCTGGATTTGCACAAATGACACATGCATTGACTGCTCTTTCTAGGGGAAAGTTGCTTGTTATTCTCGAGGGCGGGTTTGTGGTTCACTTCTGTTCCTTGGTTTTCAGTTATTTTTCAAATCTTTTTGCATTACGTATTGTGTAATCGATAATTTTTTTTTTTTGGTTTGCAGCTATAATCTCCGGTCAATATCATCCTCTGCTACTGCAGTGATTAAGGTTAAATTAATCCTTCAACTCTTATCATTTTTTTTTTTTTCCGTTGGAAAAATTTTCCTCCATCTATGGTAATTCTTTGTTCTAAATATATGCCGTCTGTTCTTTTCTGTCATTTTATTTGTTACAATTTGAGTTCTGTTGGGGTAGTTCATGGTGCATGATAGGTTATACTTAATACTATATAATAGTTTCATGAAGGGTTGAGTTATCAGGGATAGCTTGTCTAGTTTTCGCTGCAGAAAAATCATGTATCATGTAAGTTCACCAGCTCCTGATGAGATTCTTGCAGCCTAATCTCCTGATATTGCTTTGAGTAAGTGGAAGTATGAAGCTGTTCTATGTGATATTCAAAAGTTTGACGGTCTGGTTCATTTTTGGTGTTCGAGGCAAGGATATTCATGTGGTTTGGCTAGGAATTTAGGGATTAGTATGTTACTGGCCTTGATTAGAAGAGTAGGATATTATTGTTAGAGTTTAGCAATTGTCAAGCATGCATTCTTTTCTTTTCTTTTTTTCCAGCTGGGAGGGAGGCGATTCCTCCTCTGCTACTTGACGTAAGATAATATCCTGATCTCTTTGAGGTAGGTGAAATCTTTGAGAGTTGGGATTTTAAGGAAGTCATTTATGTAGGTGAATCATCGGGGTAATAAGTCATTTATACATTTAACAGTTCCAAAGTGTCCTCCACTGTCCCTATACTCCACCTAAAAACATCGAAGTACCTTGATCTAGTATTAACATGTGGGAAGTTGTGAAAGGGTTTCATTGTAATGTGGTAATGAGTTTCTCTTCACTATAATGTAAAGTTGGAAACAGTCCTTTATTTACATTTGTCTCCTGAAAAGCTCAAGTGTTAAGGCTGACACAAAATAAGACAGCTGCGGATTCCCCACATGAACCTTTTGATGTCTGTGAGCCGGCTTGATGATTTGATGCTTGTAAGAGCATCCACATTGGCCTAATCAAAACTCAAAGGTTGCTAAAGTTAGCAATGTTTGTTCAAAAAAGTTTTCACATTGGAATAACCAAACTTAGCAATCTCTTAGCAGCTAACCAAATTTTGGCCTTTGGATAACCAAAACTAGCAACCTTTTGCCAATAACCAAATTTAGTGGACCCCACATCTTCTCAATCAAGTACACCCATCATTATCCAAAAACCTTCTCTCTCCCTTTTCTCTCTAATAAGGTGGGTGAAACTCACTCTCCACTTTCGCAAGTGGTTTTTGCATTCAACGTTGTTGGTCACTTTTATGGATTAACAAATGCTCTCCACTTTCACTTATTTGACTAGAATGCCATTCAATGTAGACCATTAGATTGAGAAGAAAAAACTGACAGTTGGATTTGAACTTTTGCCAACTCATTTTGATTAGGCCATTGTGGAGCATAGAGTTGCTAACTTTAGTCATACACTACATGGATAATCAAAAGGTGATATGGCAACTTTTGATTATCCAATTTTGGTTAGTCCATTGTGGATGCTCTAACCAAATTAAGTTATGATATTACATCACTGACTGAAGCCCTGCTCTAAATGGGAGCCTCGTGCTGTTGGGTACAACCTTTATCGATGGCTAAGATACCTTAACGGTTTATGCCACGTTAGTTTGGTATTTTGCTAGTGCTTTTGAGGAATGTATTGAAACATTTACAAAAGGATGAAAAGGTTGCTAGATTTGGTTATGGGTATGGCATGATTGGGACTGAGTTTACCTCTGATAGTTGGTGTCTCCACGGTATGTTCGTATGTATAACTCCTTAAAAAAATAATCTGATGATTGATTAGGTCCTAAATATGCAAGAGTAGATATTGAGTTCAATAAATTAACATTTAAGTGTGGCGCGGACATGAGGTGCAACAAAGTGCCAACAATGACAATTTGGTTGTGGACTGAAACTGTGTTGCTCAAAAAAAGAAAAAAAAGAAGGAAACTCTGTGGCTGGCTTGTATAAAATCTATAGTTCCTTTTGTGAACATGCTTGTTCTTTCTTGTTTCTCAATGCTTCACAACTAAGTGCCTGCAGCAATTATCTATCTCCACATTTGATCTAATGGCCATGCTAGAGACATAGTCTTACATATTTATGAGACGAGATCCTTCCCAATGGGCTAAGAGATTGCTAGAGTTATTCTTCTCTTTGTTCTTTTATTTGAAGAGATAATTGGAAAATGAAACAGCAACTACATGAATAGAAAGACATGGCCAATCATATGACTGATCTGTAAATATATTACCGTGTTGATCAGTACAGCTGTTTAGAAAATGGGGAGGAAAAAAACAACCAATCCATGGTTTATCTCCTTACAAGACAGAACAAAACTGATTGAAGTTTTAGTTCTGCTAGTGGGAGTTCAGAATGAGAAAAAATTCGACATACATGGGTGGAAATTATTATTGTCACTGAATTTATCGTCTGGTGAACATGCTTTTTATGAAGCCTTTTTCTTGGTCTGTGTGACATGTTTTGTATGGCAATTCGTGCTGCCCCTTGTTGGAGCTTGTCCCACATTGGTTACTTATAACCTCCAAAACTAGCATTAAGCCTGGGCAGCCAATCCGCTTATTGCCTACTGGTTTTGGGCTGGATGCATAAACATCCCTGGTTGATGTCATGTTGGTTTTGGTATACAGTTATTAGTGATATATTTCTGCTTTGTGTGTGTGCCTTCTTTTAACTTGGTATCTCTCTGATGAAGGTCTTGCTTGGTGAAAGTCCTGGATGTGAAGGGGAGAATGTAGTACCATCTAAATCTGGACTGCTAACTGTTCTGGAAGTCCTGAAAATTCAGATGAAATTCTGGCCTACATTGGAACCTGTCTTGGCAAAATTGCAGTCACAGTGGGGCGCATGCGCATTTCCAAATAGAAGTGAGTGTAATCCCTTCTTGTTAATTTTCCCTGCCATGCACACTATTCTTCTTGTAAAAAGCGTATGGTCCAATTTGGTCGTCCCTGTATAGAGGTTTTGGTAGTAGAAAACGTGGGGTGATGTAGATGCAGGGATGGAGGAGAAGGAAAAGAAACATATATGGCTAAATTAGGGACCTCACTTTGCAATATATGCCGTAGTAGCATTCCTTTAGCTAGAAGGATTTCTGGAAGTTGGAAGATTGGATACTCAGTAGGTGTTTTGAGAGGAGTATAGTGGAGCAAGTGTTTTCTGCAGTCCTCTTGATGAATGAGATAATATCTTCCCCTCCCTCACGGATTTCCAATTTAGTGACATTTCCCCAAGGGCATATTTTCATCGAATTTTTCATTTTCATCTACGCCCGATGAAGCCATAGTGAAACATTCCCTAAGAATCAATATGCACAACAATTACCTTAATGAACATTCACATTTAAAGCATTCATTGTGGGGTTGGTGATTCTAACAATGGACCTGATTGGATATCTGGTTCAGAATCTGGGCTTGGCCTTGCTCCCTCGCCTGACTTGAGCTAGTAGCACCCACCGGTAGTGCCTTAACCGGTCAGAGTTAACCGGAAAGGCACTCCGATGGTTAAGTGAAAGGTTACATAGGTAGTGAGATGCGGTGTACCTCCAAGGGTTTATCCATGTACCTTTTGTAGAACTCCAAGACTTGTCCTCCAAGTATGTACGACTGTATGTACACGGCACCGCTCCGTAATTACTTTGGCTGACATCATTTGTGAAGTAAGGGATAAGACGGTTAAGTGCACATGCATGAGCTACCTTTGGTATAACTCGAGGGTTGTACCGGTCGGATCAGACTAGACAGTTCTTTGAAGTTGTGAATGCTGCCTGGCTGTACCTTGGTGTACCACATACGACCATTTCCCTCTAGAGTGATAGGAAGGGCTCTACACATAATCTCGTATGGAATGGATTGTAGCTGGATGATTGCCTTACAATTCTCCTGATGGTCTAGTGGTTTGTGGCCCCATTGAATGACTCTATGACTGGCATCTTAAACTTCCGGGAAATTTCTTCATTATGATGCTATGGGCAAATGGATAATCAGTAGTCTGAACCAATTCTTCAACCGTGGCCCGAGCCTTAGCCTTCATTTGCCTTTTTAGCCCGTTGAGGCAGGCTTTTATCTCTTTTATGGATTTGGGGTCCGCATCAGTTCATTCTTTGGGTCTGCGTGGCTGCCTACCCTCCTCAGGATGACTAGTTTGGCTATGCCTGGGGCACGGTTCTCTGCATGCGCATCGTCATCTTCTTTGCTTTCTGCTTCTTCATCATCATGGTGCTCCCTGGAGGAGACCTTGTGATTCCTCGGCTCTTTCTGAGTCTTGAATTTTTGTGCTAGTGTACGGGGATAAATCCACGTAATCCTGGATCACGTGCTTCTTTGAATCAACCCTAGATTTGCAAGACAGAAAAAAGGGTTAGAGCACCTTTGCCTCTCATTGGCAAAGGCCCTCCGATGCCTAAGTTAGTATCACGTACTTGAAAGCTCAAATCACAATGCGTATGAAAATAGGTTTCACCGCGTACCTTTTGTCATGGTTATTACCTTTGACTGCTGATCCCAAGTAAGCCAGTGAGTCCGCGTGTGCATTTTGACCCGAGCTGATCTTGAGTTCTAGGGCACTCTTCAATCCAGCTATCAGGGCTTCGTACTCTGCCACATTGTTGGTAGCGCTAAACCCTAGCCGTAGTGCTTGTTCTAGGACCAATCCTTCTGGAGAGAAAAGCACAATGCCTGCTCCAAATCCTTTGTTGCAGGCTGACCCATCCACGTAAAGTCTCCATTCATCTGGTTCCAGATCAGCCACCCTCGCTGGGTCGCTCGATTACCAACTTGCTCTTTCGTGGAGAATTGGTGGTGGTGGTGCCACCCTTTGTTGGAGTAAACTTCGGCCTACTGAAATCGCTAAAATCTGCCCTTTGATCGCTGTCCTAGGCTGATAATCGAGGTCAAATTGACTCAGCTCTATTGACCACTTGGAGATTCTTCCTGAGAAGTCTGCCTTCCTGAGCAAGGCCCTCAGTGGATATTCAGTTAATATGGTGATGAGATGTTGTAAGAAGTAATGGGGCAACTTTCTTGATGCCACAACAAGGGCGTATACCAATTTCTCCAAATGTAGGTAACGGTCTCAAAGATCCAACAATGTTTTGCTCCGCGAAATAAACCGAGCCTCGCCCGCTTCCTTCATTCAGGGAGGACCGAAAGGACCAATGGTCGGATCTTGCTAAGTATAGTATCAACCGCCTCCCGACTCCGGAGTAGAGTAATGGTGGTGATGACGGGTAGCTTTTAATTCTGGAAAGCTTGTTCTTGCTCGGCTCCCCACTCGTAGCCTTCTCTCTTCTTCAGAAGTTGAAAGAAAGGTCTGCAGGCTGCCGAGGACTTGCCGCGAAAGCGATAAGAAGCCGTTGCCATTCTGTCGCCGTCTTTGGACCTCCTTCGTGGTTTTTGGGCTTTGAAGGCCTTGCAGGGCCGTAATTTGATCCGGGTTGGCTTCAATTCCCCTCTTAGTCACTAAGTGCCCAAGAAACTTCCCTGAGTTGACTCCAAAGGCGCACTTTGAGGCGTTTAACTTTAGCTTGTATTTTCTCAGAATGTTGAAAGTTACCTTCAGGTCGGCGAGGTGATCAGGCTTCAATTTGCTTTTGACTACCATGTCGTCGATGTAAACTTCCATAGTCTTGCCGAGCTGGTCTTTGAACATCTTAGTAACTAGCCTCTGGTAGGTTGCTCCAGCATTTCGTAGCCCAAATGGCATATCTTTGTAGCAGTAGAGCCCTCTCGGGGAGATGAAGGATGTCTTCTCCTGATCGGGTTCGTACATTGCTATCTGATGGTATCCTCGATATGCGTCAAGGAAACTCATCCTTTCATAGCCTGAAGTGGCGTCCACAAGCTGATCAATTCTGGGCAGTGGGAAGTTATCCTTGGGGCATGCTTTGTTAAGGCTGGTAAAATCCACACAAACCCTCCACTTACCGTTTTTCTTCTTGACAACAACCGTGTTGGCCAGCCAGTCCGGATAGCTCACCTCTCGTATGTCATCTGCTTCTAATAGCCGTTCTACCTCCTCAATCACAGCGTCTGCGTGCTGTGGGGCCGACCTCCTTGCCTTCTGTACAACTGGCTTGTGTTGAGGGTCCACGTTCAAGTGGTGGCAGATGACTTCAGGATCTATCCCAAGCATCTCCTGGGGGGTCCAAGCAAATACATCAATGTGGCCTTTAAGAAAAGTGACCAGATCTCTTTCCTCTAGCTCGGAGAGGGTTTCGCCGATCAGGAAATACCTATCTGCATCGTCCTCTTGAATCTGTATTTTCTTCAGTCCTTCCACCATCTTCTTGGTGGGATCGCCTCCGACATCCTCTAAAGTTGGTTGGTCTGGAACTTCAACTGTTTGTACCAGCTCGGCCTTTGGGGATTTTCTCAGGACCATGGTGAAGCATTGATCGGCCACCTTCTGGTTACCTTTGATGCACTCTATTCCATCTGCTCTAGGGTACTTGATCTTCTGGTGGTAAGTTGATGGGACCGCCCTCATTTTATGCATCCATGTCCTTCCTATAATCACGTTATAGGAGGAGGGGATGTCCACTACAAGAAAATCCATTTTTAATACTACAGATCTTGCTCGGACAGGTAGTGTGACCTTCCCCATAGGCCATACCGTCTCTCAAGGCCGGCCAACCAGGGGGACAAGGCACTTTTGTAGTGAGCTTGTTGGGAGTTCCATCTTCTCAAGGTGTCGTAGTACATAATTTGGTGTTGGCCCCCGTCCACTAGGGATTTTTTCCACGCCGTATTCCCCCTATTCGTAGGGTGATAACCAATCGTCATTATGGGATGCTTTGTTACCCCCCAGTGTCGCCGCGTCGGTGTGAAGGTGATTGGGGTCTCTAAGACCTCCCCTGCCCTCGGCCTCTTCATGCCGAGCTTCATGACATGCTCTGCCTGCCTATTAAGTATTAACCCTTTGGATGTGCCTTATTTCGTTGTTCGTGTATGGAGCAACCAATCCATGTATCATATGGATTGTCCCTTTTGGACCTTTCTTGTAGTCCATCTCTTCTACTAGCTCGACATTATTCTTGCTATCTGCCAAGAATTCCTTCAGATGGCCCTCCGCCACTTTCTCGTCCAGGAACTTCTTGTATTCCACACAATCCTCAGTCATATGCCCCCAATCCACGTGGTAGGCTGCGGTCTTTGATTAGTGGCCACTCTTTTTCCGGGTTCCGGTCATCTTTGGGGGCCTCCTGAACCACTGTTCATTCTTGATCCTGTATAACATCTTGTATATGGGGATGTTGAAAGTTGCCATAATGCTGAAGTATGATTTGGGGTCTGGTTCTGCTTTGTCCTTCTTCTGCTGGGTGTAATCTTTCCTTCCCGTTGTGAAGTCCTTCTTGTATACCTTTGACTCCACTGTCCTCTTCTCCGGGAGCTGAGGCTGTCCAGCTGCGATCTTCCCTCCAGCTTGCAGAATGTCATCCTCCACTCGTGCATGTTCCTGAATTCTCTCCATTAGTTTAGCTCACGCCAGCTCTGGATGCATGGTAAAGTTTATTCTCGCAGCCTTCGCGTGCGGCGAACAAAACTTGTTCAACGTTGCCAAAGCATATTCTTCACTGCAATTTTCAATTTCGTTGAAAGTTTCCCAGTAGCGCTTTGAGTATTGACGCAGAGTCTCATCATCCCTCTGTTTCATAGAGGTTAACGTATCAAAGGTTTTTGGAGCTGCTCGGCTGGTAAGAAACCGAGCAGTGAACTCCTCGGCCAGTTGTGTCCAACATAGGATGGATCCTTCTGGGAGCTTATGGTACCAACTCAGTGCCACTTTCCCTAGGCTGGATAGGAACATTTTGCATAACAGTGCGTCATCTTGCTCATGCAAAAACATGGCCTGCCGGTAGTGCTGAATGTGGGCCACAGGATCCGTACTTGTTTCGTAAGGAATGAATGCTGAGTGCTTTATCCTGCTTGGCGTCTTCTCCGCGCGGATCCAGTGGGCCAATGGTGACTTGGAAATCTGGCCTAGGGCTTCCTTAGCTGCCTCTCGTGTAGTTTTAGGACCTCCCTCAGCTTGGTCAACGTCCCTCTTTCTCGCATATTGCATAGGAATAAGCTCATTGGAACCAGATCTTTCATATATGTCCCTAGCGTGCTTCCTCCTTTCTCTTTTTTCAACAGAAACGCTCCTATCTCTCCTTTTTCGTGGAGAAACTGCTTGGTAAGTGGAGGCGTTGTCGTGATGACGACTTTTCTTCTCTTGCTCATGACGCACGGATCTCATCCGAGAGCGTAGGTCTTTTTCTTTTTCCTGGAGTTACTTTTTTAGGTCCTGAATTTCTCGTTCTCGTTGAATGACTTCACGGGCCAACTCCTCTGCCTCTTGCTCCTTTCTGTCAAGGCTATCTTCCCTCTCTCGAATCTTTGTATGCCTGTGACCATCCCTCTTTGGGGGGCTCCTTCCCCGCTCTCGTCGGGTGGTGGCCTCCCCACCTCTTAGTGGTGTCTTCGAGCGTCTTGCCCTTGGAGAATCACGGAGTATTAAGCGTGTATCCCTGTATTTTGGGATCTCTGGGATATTCCCTACATTGAACTTCTTGGTTGCTGGTTTTTTCTGCGGTGCTCGAGAACCCAGGGGAGTTTTGTCCATCCTTGTGCTTTTTCTTGTGGTATACACAAGTGTAGTACCATCGTCTTCCACATCCTTACGTCGTGGGGTGCATAGAAGAGGCTCTGAAACCACCATTGTTGACCTCTGTTGGAAGGGATCAAGCTTTTTTGTCAAGTTTCCCACAGACGGCGCCAATTGTACGGGGATAAATCCACGTAACCCTGGATCACGTGCTTCCTTGAATCAACCCTAGATCTGCAAGACAGGAAAAAGGGTTAGAGCACCTTTGCCTCTCGTTGGCAAAGGCCCTCCGATGCCTAAGTTAGTATCACGTACTTGAAAGCTCAAATCACAATGCGTATGAAAATAGGTTTCACCGCATACCTTTTGTCATGGTTATTGCCTTGTATTTATAGGTGTAGATGTTCTTCATATTGGGCATCTCGTGCCACTGTTTCCTATTTTCTTTAGGAGTCCTTCCCTCAATAGGACTTTCCTATCAAGGGACAGCTTCCATATATTGCTAGATCTCTTCTAGCAGTAGTGTTTCTTTCCATATAGAACTTGTTCCTATATGGGGTTTATTCCCATCCACATTAGGAATGCTCATATTAATCCCTCACACGATGGGATTGCTCCTTATCTCGTATGGAACCGCTGATAGAATATTCTGGAATGTCTCACCGCCCCTCTCGTGGCTGTGCCGAGCTTCTACATAGCTCGGAATAACCCGTACATAACTCAGCTTATTACGCCGAGCTGATATGTATTCCAGAATGCCGTTTAAACTATATTTATAGCCTTCCTAGCTCGGTATATCGGGGGCATCCCTTTATGCCTCACGCCGAGCTAGTGCATCCTGATGAATTAATTTAATTTGACTTCTGATCCTATTTATGGTCAATCCAGCTCGGTTCAGGGATTTACAAACACCCTAAGCAGTGCCGAGCTACTCGCCCTCTCGTGGTGGTCATTTTAGACACGTGCTATGCCTAATAGTAGGGTAATCAGATTTTACCCACTCCAGCTAGAGCCTCCATTTGCATTTGGAGTGCCATGAATGCTTCCAGAGTGAGCATTATGGGAGTTTCTTTGATTCTTGCTTCTTCCCCAAAGGTCCTTTGTTTTTGGGGTCCAATATAGTTTTAGGGTTTGCCCCTGTAACCTTTGGATCCTTTTGGGATGTTGAGAGCTTTGAATCTTGTGTTTGGGATCTTTAGATCCAACTTCTTTTGACTGGCCTGGGTTTTTGGGATCTTTTGGGCCCGGAGGCTTACTCCCCTTTGTCCCAGGATTTTGACCTTGCGCGAAGCATTGTTATCAGTTTATGATGTCATTGATCTGGTTTCGACCATACAAATGCCTTACCGTAAATGGGTTGGGAATGTGCAAGAGATGTCCCACAGACGGCGTTGATCTGATGAGTCGTTTTCCGATGAGCAATCGACAACTTGCAAAACAAGGTGTATGACACCAGTTTGGCACCGGTCAACACCTTTCCGATGCCCAAGTTAGTATAGGTAGGAGGAATTCAAGTAGAACTAGTGTTGGAGTCACATACTTTTACCTGCTGAGGGTTTGGTATTTGTAGACATCTAAAGAGATGTATTTTCAATATCCAGTGTAACTAGCCAGAAATGGTGGGCTGAGCTTATGCTGGAGGAGTCTCTTGACCGTTTGAGATCATTTGAATTCCTATCTCCTAATAATCTGGTGTTAACCGTTTGAGTGCAGCAGACAAATTATCTTTTGAACTCCGTGTAGGAGATATTCTCTCTGGATTCCATGTGAATCTGTTAGACAAAGGCCTGCTCAGCTTGGATAGAGGGAGCCTTATCTGCTCTACTCGTTGTGCTTGGAGCCACTAAGCAACACAAAGATGCAATTAGCACGAAGGTGAATAAGATTATGAAGTCAAACTAGCACAGAGTTGAGCGCGACTCGCTATCTGGTTGGACCAAAGTTGTGCTCAGAGCATGGGGCCTCTCAGCGAAGTGTGATGAGGGGGCTAGTTTACACAAATTCAGGTGGGGACCGCGGAGGTCTTGCTGGTGCGGAACCAGATAAAGTAGATTGTCTGAGTTGACTAGGATGGGCGGACCACATTCTTGGTAGCCTGGTAGGAGCCAGTTTTAGACCTATTAGTGCAGCCCCCTGAACTCCCGAAAGTTCAGGGTTGGTTGCGTCATGCTGTTGCCATGAACCAACAGTATGACTATCAGCTTCCTCATTGTTGTTTGTAGGGTTGCCTCCCTCCTCATTTCGCTGGCGGAAAGCTTTGAAGCTACTCTTGCTTTTGAGCCCTCGACTTGTTCACCACGACTTGTTCACCACCTTATTGAGATCCCAATCCTACTACTGCAATTGATTTTGAATATCATGGTTTTGCCTTGCATCCTCAGATCTTGTAGTGACCATCTTTTCAGCACACAATCAATTTGTTTCAAGTAAGAAGTAGTTTCCCACAGGTGACGCCTAAGTGTTGATGCAATGATGTTGGAATTTTGGTGATCACTCTGAGAGCTTAGAAGAGGTCTCCTGCAAAACAAGCCCAGGTACCTATCCTTGCTCATTAGTGAAATGCTCTGGACCATGAATGAAGGAAGCACGGTAATGAGCACAAAAATTGATTTGGGTCTCTGGGCTTGTACTTCATGATGCCTTTTGGCTTTGATTTAGGGGCATGGTTCTGCAACAAAACATCCTTGTAGCTCCTTGGTTTTTTTTTTTTTTTTTTTTGTGGGTTCACTATTTCATTAGTAGTCCGAGAGTCGTCACTTTGTGCATATTACCAAAGGTTAGGTCTGTCTCCAATTATCCCCGCTGATATCCCCAATAATTGGGTACTAGATGGATTCTGTTATTGTTGTTGTAGAGTGTGTACCTTACACCTCCAAAGTTGGGGATATTTATACCTCCTAAGACTAGGTCACGCCTGATTGCGGTCGTGGGCCGACACGTAGATAGGAGGGTCAAGTTGTGGGATCGTGAGAAAGCGGGACGTGGGAGAGTGGGAGAGACCCTTGCAAACCTTGGGGGTGGCGCTACAGGTAGGAACCATCCCTTACAAATGCGGAGAACGTGTGCCTAAAAATGAGACCGCTGAGCAGCCTTGAACCTGCTGGCCAGACGAGCGACACACGTGCCCTCACTGCAGAGCTCAGAGCTTGTGTCAATATTTCGACCCAGCACATTCTATGTAAATGGATGGACATATACTCTAAAGATGTAATTTTGTTAGCCCTATCATACATGTCTCTTTGTAATTCATGCCAACATAAATAATGTTTTGGTGAATATTATGTTTTAACGGCATGAGCAACCTTAAGCCAATATTGTTATAGAATCTTATAATTTGTTTCCCTTGTTTTGTATCTTTTCTTTTGGGATTTATGTGCTTGAGACGTCTATCCAAGTTGGGAGCGGGTTTCTTTCTCAATTAGCGCAAGATACGTAGGGGATTCTGACTTGAAAGCTCATGAGCAAGGTTGAGGTGGATTTGTCACCCCCGCAGATGGGAGAATCTGCTAGTAAGAGCACAATTCAGATGTGGGCCTGAAAGTAACGTGCCAGCTTTGTAGGACTAGTCGTCAATCCTAGGAATTAATTTCCCAAATGAAGAGTGCCATACTGCATCCGGAACTGTTCATTAAGGTAGTACACCATTTGTGTGCCCTCTCCTCCTGTCAAATCTACTCCAATCACATGAGACTACCAAATAAAAGTACATCTCTTTATCCAGGGTTGGTTGTGGATAGATAGGGGTGAAGCCAACTATTGCTTTGCAACTCTAGTTCACTATTGCACTCCTCTCCCCATAGACAACAGAGTGGTGGAACAGGTGTATGAATTTTTTTTATTTATTAATTTGTCGGCTTGCTTGAGCACCTCTGCATGATGGTTAGGCTGCAAGGAGGGAAAATACAGTTTGCACCATGCCTCTTGCTATGGGTTTTGGGGTTATTGGATGAATCAATTTTATGGTAAATTGCCATAATATAACCCTGCAATGGTCGAGGAACATTGGATGTTCCCTTTTAGTTGCGGAATACTGGGTTTCTTATTGTGTAAGTGCAATCTTCTATTTTGGCGGACTTTATAGGTGGAAGCCGTAATGGGAGAGGACTTAATTTTTCTTGCTTCTTTGACAAGCGCCATACATTATTGATTAGAAAGACAGTTGTAGTACTTGTTGTCCTATGCAGGAACGAGGACACGGAGACCTATTTAATGACCCTGTTTAAGACATGGAAGATGTTATTTAGCCAGAGTTTAACCTTTTCTTTTACTTGTTTACATTGTAATTTTTTGGGATAGATTGATTCCTATTCTATGACCTTCTCGTGCAGAAAAACTGAACAAAAAGAGACAGCAGGCTGGGGGAGTGCCGGTATGGTGGCAGTGGGGGAGAAAACGGTGGTTGTATCATCTCTTATCTGGGAACCTTCATTTAAGATCGAAGGGTGTTTAACTATTGTATGTGTAATATTGTCACGAACCCTCATCTCTGTTTTTTTTTTTTTTAACCCCAGTAAATTAGTTTTAGTTTTAGTTTGTTTCCATGTATCCTAAGAGTTTTTCCCCCTCTTTATTTTTGTGGTCTCTTGTACTTAGTTGAACTTGTGTAGCCAATTTGGTGCTAATTTTTAGACGTTCAGTTCCACCAGTATTGATGGGAATGGGATCTCTGCAGTCTAATTACTAGTCCTTAAAACTGAGTGAACCATGTTTGCTTTTAAAAAGCTTGAGCTACCTTCATGGCCCAAGCTGCATCAGCAGCCAATCTGAGAGAAAATTTGGATCCGTATCCCTATTTTCTTTGTTTATATGCTATCATTGTAATTATTATTTGTGTGCTAGTTTCAAAGAGTTTTTGTCTTTTTGCCTAAAGTGAAACTTCATAGAAAGATAAAAGAGTTCTTTACAAGAGTTCTCAAAAGAGTTACAAATACCACAACATCAATAACAGCGAGATTACACTGAAGCATGAAAAAAATTACATCAAGCATTGGAAATCATACGTTGTCAAATGGATGGTAACATCTGCGTCAGAGTGAATCCTTGAAGAAGTATCAAATCTTGCAAAAGCATAGGCTTGACTAACATTGGACCGCTCGCTAAGAGAAATCATGTACAGGTAGATTGATTGAACTAGGATGGCTGGGAACCCCTTAAAGCTTCTAGACGGCTAAAAAAGGGGAAAATGTCATTTGTAAGGATATTAGTAAGGACAATATTTCTGTCAAGAGCCCATTTCACTGCAACAATAACAGGGTTTAATAGTGGGGAATTGAGGTTTGTGTGGGAAGGCAGCAGGTAATATTTTGTGTCTCAAATGTGTAGGCTACGTCTGGATCATACAGTCGCTTCATTTTTCATTTTCTTTTTTGTAGTTGACTTGAATTTTTGGATACCATTTCCCTCCGCGAAAGCATTTGAAATCGACACAATTCTGATAGTTTACTCCATTTATTTGTTTTTATTTTCTTCCCATCTGGCTCGTCACTTAGTCAGCCCTATTTGTGTGTGTGTGTGTGTGTGTGTGTTGCCTTACAAGACGATCTTCACTTCTGCATTTGTTTTTCTTATCTTTTCGTTTTGTTTTTCTGTGTGTTTATTGTCATGATCTCTATTTCCGGGCATGGTAAGCCTAAATTAGGAGATGATTTAGAAATCCTAAGCTGGGATTCTTCCACATTGGGCATGGCAGACTTCCTAATTATCTGGTCCTTTTAGTTCATAGGAGTATAAAAGTGGTGTCAAGACAGTTGAAAAAGGTCCTTAATTTACATTAATCCCTAAAACACGAAAGGAGCATCAGTCGTGGTGTATTAAATGGTAGGAATGTGTTCCTGTAGTGGTAAAAACCCACTTCCATGTGAACATAACTTTGCTTGAAAGTTACTAAATCAAATGAGAGAGAGAGAGAGAGAGAGAGAGAGAGAGAGAGAGAGAGAGAGAGAGAGAGAGAGAGAGAGAGAGAGAGAGAGAGGTGTTAATGGTGCATTGTTGGAGGGGCCATTGGGTATGCTAACGGGACAACATAAGGGTGGTGGTGTCCAGGAGGCAGCATAACCGGAGTCCCAACAGCAGATGCCATATGACTCGGGCCTGCCGCCACTGGATGCCCCATCGGTGCACCATACATTCCCATACCGGCCATATTCGGTGGCGGAATCCTATGCTTGATGGGAGGCTGTCCCACTGCTGCCACATGTGTCGGGTTTGCCGCTGCATTAGTTTGGTGGCCGGTGATAGGCGGTGGTTGAGTTGAAGGATCACCGCCGTTGATACTAGTGATGTCGTGGATGCTGGATCTCCTTCTGTCTCTGTTCATGGAGTTGAGTCGGATGAAGTATTTCTGGGCATGGCTTGCCACTTGTGTTGGAGTCCTTGATATTACGAAGTTTCTTGAAATGCTCCTCCAGTCCCCTTTCCCAAACTTTTCCAGACCCAGCAAAAACAGCCTGCAGATTCAGATTGGCAATCACGTATGAAATTTTTTATACGCAATTCTTACGTATTTACAGGGCATAACAATAAAAATTTTTCGACGCAATCTTTCATCCATAATAATCAATCCATCCCATCCAAATTAAGGGTCAGAAAAAGCTACTAGCCTGGGAAATTTTTCTCACTTTTCTTTTTGGGATAGGAAGACGAATTTGTGCAATTGGACAATGAGCAGATGACATTTTTCATCGTTCTAGATAAAAATATACTATATCACCACGTATATGAACTTGTAATGACCTACTACTTAAAGAATAGAGTAATTAGCTGCAAGGACTTCAATTTGCTGCCTACACTGCCTTTCCACATAGACTTCACAGCCTTGTTCGTTTCCATATATTTAGTTTTAGTTTTAGTCTTGTTAACATCATCATTCCTCTCTCTAACTCTCTCCACTTATTACACTTCTGACATCATCAAAGTTAAATTAAATTAAACTATCTAATCAAACACAGCCACTGTGATTATTATGCTCTAAGAACAGTGAAACGAATACAGATGTCCGGACATAGATGAATCCTGAGTTGTTCAATGTTTGTGATATACTTACACGCATCGGACAACTACAGACACATCTGAGTCCGGACTCAATTTTCCATTCTTTGTTTGTTTATTTTTTATTTCTGTGCTCAATTACTGATTGATGTATAGTTAGTGAAAAGTTACCTATGCTCTTCTTCTGTCCATGGAATTCCTTTTCTTCTCTCCTGTTCTGCCCTGGACCCTCCCCCCTTCCCTCCATGCCCATTCGGGTCCTGACCCAACCCCGAATACCCGCTTCCAAAACCGCAATTCAATCTCTTCTCAGTGCTTGTAACCCCACCACAACTCCCATGGAAATCCTTAGTTGATGAGGATGATGCTTCCTCTCCAACATATTTGGGAATCGGAACGTTTCCGGCTTCGATTGCCGTAACATCCTCAACTAATACTTCATAATGTTGCTTCAATTCTTCAATGGTTTTATTGGGAACCATCGAAGCAAATTTGCTCCAATTCTGGTCTTTTGAGTCATCAATCCAGTGAATTGCAATGGCATTTTCAAAAGCCATTTCTTCTTCTCTGCTCCACTCTACTGAAGCAGAAGACATGGGTTCGTTGAGGGAATTGAAGCTGTTTTCGGTTTTGGTTTGGGTTAAGAGAGAGGGTGCGTAGTGTTAGATGGGTAAAGAGAGGAAAGAGTGAAGGATAAGAGTGGGTATCAAAGAGTTCTAACGGAAGAGGACCACCAACTTGAGGTTGAAGGGATGGGTTGATTTGTCATGTTCATGAAAAAATCACAAAATTCTCTCTCTCTCTCTCTCTCTCTCTCTCTCTCTCGGAAAATGATATGAGTATACTATTTGTGCAACCTAAATGAACACCACCCTGATGTGACAAATGGAGAGAAATATATTTTTTGGGTGAGCCCTACATTGGCTTTCTCCTCATTTGCCACATCAGAGTGGTGCATTTGGGGTGCACAAATAGTGGACCTATAGCACTGTTTTCTCTCTCTCTCTCTCTCTCTCTCACACACACACACGCACGCACGCACTCACGGGAAAACCTATGGATACTGACCCATAGGTACAAAGAATGCACATATCGTGCTCAAGGACTCACGTTTGGGTCCCACACGAGTGATCCATACCGTTCATTCTTCTTAAAATATTTTTCCGAGTGAACCTACAAAATTTCAGTTTAATCGGAGGGTTAGAAGTGGTCGAATCAAAATCCCACCGTTTCAATTTTCTAAGAAAAATGAACGGTTCGGATCATTTGTGTGGGATCCAAAAGTGGGTCTCCGAGAACGATTTGTGCACTACGTGTAGCAGGGTCCCCCGCACACACTTCCGCCCACAGTTTGTAATGTTCTGGAGGCAAAACTATGTGCCATGACAAGAAGTGGAGGATGGTGAGTGGGTTTTTTGTGGTTATTTCGAAACACAACGAGGCCATGTGAAAGAGTAATTATTGATCACAAGGGGTAGTATGAATAATGATACATACACAAATTTTGTGCCAAAATTAACCACAACCCCACTTACATGGGGTGTGGGGCCTGCATGTTGGGTTCACATCCCATGTGAGTGAGGTTGTGGTTGGTTATGGCACAAAATTTGTATCACAATCATTTTTGAGGTAATATCGAGTTGTCAAAGGTGCGGTGAAATTCCGTCTCGAGTTTAATCCACCTAGTCCTTGCGAATAAGATAACGTGTGACGAGCAAATTTGTTAAGCTCGGTCTCAATTGAAACTGTGATGACATACGGTTCCTTCTAATATTTCAGTGGCTAACTCATAAGAGTACCCCAAGCAAACATTCCGCGTCGAGGTTACGGTTTATTTTTGGGCCGTCCTTGGTAAATCCATTCTGTTTCTTTAGTTTACCTATCTCGATTATTATTTATCTTTTTTGATTTTTTAAAGAGATGATAAGTGGTCGCGATCAGATTTGACATAATGAATCCAAACAAGAGAATAATTTAAACCCTTAAACAAAACGTAAAATGATGGTTCTAAACATCTGAATAATTTGCCAACGAAAAAATGCGGGTGAAACTATGGAGTAAAAAATTGACATAATTTTCGTCTCTCGACGTAGAAAGTTGCAATCATTGAGTGAGAAAAAATGGTTGAAGCTTTGGACCAGAGAATATTTGAAAGGGCATCACCACAACCACTAGTCAATTCTCAACCACGCTCACTTTTGGTGTTGTATGTCACGCTCATTATAGAAACAAACAGTCAGTCTGCTGATTGGGACTTGTCGTTTTTCTTTTTAAATTGGGTTTGGCGATTAAGGGAGAAGAATTTGGGTGCAAATAGGGTATGAGTAATGTACTACCTGTGCAGAACATCTGGGCTGTCTAAAATACAACCGTCAATCCGTATTGAAACACACTTTTTACGCCCTTTTTTTTTTTTACAAAATCCGCTCGGCATACAAACTTTTTCTTTTATTTTTGTTTTTTTATTATTTAAATTTGCTCGGTGAAACACACTTTTTTGTTTTTTGTTTTTAAATCCACTCAGCATACACACTTTTTCTTTTTCTTTTTTTTTTTTTTTAAAAAATCTGCTTGGCATTTCAATCCGAACTGTCGATTGCATTTTTGGACAACCTAGATATGCTGCATAGATACCATGTGGTACCTCCTTGTACCCAAAATTTTCTCCTATTAAGGGGGCATCCAGGACATATATGTAAATTAGTCATATATCATAACACATATTTTATTTAAGAGTAATTTACCTAAACACCCCCTCAACTATACCTCTTTTACGAGACACCCCTAAATTAATTTAACTTATGATGAGACCCCTCAACTATTTAAAATTTAATCATCCCTAACTCCATTAAAAAAAAAAAAACTAGTGGAAGACCTTTATGCCCTTGATTACTCCACACTTTAGACCTCACATGATTCCCCTTCCACCCTACACCTCCATCTCCGGTTGACCGCAACTCCAACCCACCCTTTCTCTGGCGGAACCCGTCTTTGAAATGGAGACTTCATCGTGCTCTCAATGATCGTCACTTCATTTCTGTTGCTACTATACCTTCCCATAATTAACACTAATTACCCCAATCCTCTGTCTTCACTTCGTTGCACTTGATGTCTATTTGTGTTTACATATAAAATTAACAAATTCAATAATTAATTGACACGTAACTACGTATGCTAAACGTTGGCAAAAATCTGTCAATGAAGATGCATTGGATCAATAAAATAGAGTTGAGTAAATACGATGTCGTATTGTTTCTCAATTTTAAAAGGCAGTTATTGACAGTTACGAGTTATTCCTCAAACTTCGAAGCCACGATTGTAACTGCTAAAAGCATGAACTTCACGTGTAAACTTGTATAACAAGGCAATTAGCAGTTATAACACGTGGAGAACATCTCGAAAGACAATTACTTCCTTAACGTGTAATCATTTGAGTTAATTTGAGCAATCGTGCAGATTCAAACTAAAGCTTTTAGAAGAGGATTAAAGGGAGTCAAATTAGTCGGAATGGAGGGAAGAAACTGTCAATTCAAAGTGCAAAGATAGAGTTCGAAGCAAGCCAAGTTCAAATTCATTGAGCGGGAAGTTCAAACTGCAAGCAACGTTTATAAATAGAAGAAATTGAAGAGTGATAAAGCCGGACAAATCTTCAACAAACAGCTATCAAACAAATGATGCTTGATTTGTTCATTGGCAAGTAGTTTTAGGATTTCGAACCCAATTCGAAGTAGTGTAGGAAGTAGTTAGGATTAATTTCGGTTGTTCTTGTAACAATCATTTGTTCAAAGTTTTTAGTACCTTGTATTTGAAGTTGAAGGCAATTTCGAAGTAAGTTGAAGGCAATTTCGAAGTAAGTTTACCTTTAATTTGTTAATCAAAGTATCTTGTTTCTTTGTTTGTTCTTTAATTTTCTAAGTAGATTGGTTTACGTTTCTTCATTTTTTTTAAAGAAAAATCCTCTTAATTGATGTAATTAAACCATTAAAATACAATCGCCCGATTATATTTGGTTTTTTCCAAAGTTAATCTGAAGGAGGAGATTGAAACTCTCTGACACGCTCGCACTCGATTATTTTGTTATAAAGAAGTAAAAAAACCACTAATAATTTGATGGATATATACAACGAACATCCTGTGTGCTTGGTTAGTGAGGGGGAATTTCTGGAAGTATTAATTAATCATTTTAGTCTCCCCTAGTATCACTCATTCTAGTTTATTTGATCTAACACGTCATGAGTACTAATTCTCATCGGACAATCCCATGAAATCAATGGACATCTGAATCGATCTCTTGATAAGGACGCTTATTATCCTTATTTTCGGCCGAGGTCTTGGTTTTGATTAGCAATGTGAATTTTTTTTTATTCGGGATATATTATATTCTTTCCATTCTAAATTGCTGGTCACTTTTGAGAATTTCAACATTTTAAGCAGACATGCAATAACTGTGTTCAATAAATGCATTCACATTAAATAGAATCAGTAATTTTCAACATTGATTGTTGTTGGTAAAGGGTTATTTTGGAATATTGAATAAATTTTGCTTTGACTTTTCAAAAATGACAAACAATTTGGAACATCTCAAAATAGAATAACGGACAAATAATTTGGAACGGAGGGAGTATATATTATTAATTCCGAAAAGTAAATCCGAATAGTAATATATTTACATGAATGCACTCATATGTATATTTATGTAGATACACAAATATCTAGTATGACTACATATATGTGTATATACACACACAATTGGGTTGAATCGATCCTAGTCCAAAACAGTTACAATTTTAGAGAGTCAAAGATTTTTTGCCTTCGTCTTTTCTCAAATGGGTCGCCAGAGTTTGAGTTGTCGGCAATAGGCTACCAAAGGAGGAAGGGCAAAGCTTGTGGGTCATGCTTGAAGTTAGAGAGAGGGAGAATTAGGTGGGATGGAGAAGAGGAAGAAAGAGAGAGTGTGGGGAGGGAAAGTTTGAAAAAAGAAGAAGAAGATGCATTTCACCAAATTGGGGTTAGTTTATTAACGGAATTGGACAGAATGCTAACACAACGGGTGTAGGGGAAAAAATTAAATAGTTGAGGGGGTCTCTTCGTAGGTTAAATTAGTTTATAGGGTGTCTAGGTAAAAGAGGTATAGTTGAGAGGGTGTCCAAGTAAATTGCTCTTTATTTAAATAATAATTTCTCTATAAATTTAATATACTAATAAACCCTTGAATACTCAAAACAAACAGAGGAGCAATTACTAGAATAGCAATGGTATAGGGCTAGATGCTAATTGTGAAAAAAAGAGGAGAGAGAAAATTGGCAAGGACTTTAATCGACTACGCTATGAATAGAGAGAGAGAGAATAAAATTACAAAGAGGAACTTAGTTTTAACTTGTATTGCACCAATTGAATTTTAGTGGGTATTTTCAAAGATAGAAAAATTATCTAGTGTTGTCAGCATCGGATATGATTTAGCCTTTCTTTTATATTAGACTGGGAAATTATTTAGTGGGTGACACCATCAACTGTGTTTTAGCCTTTCATTTTGTATTCTCTCGGAACTTTTAGTGCATTTCAAAGGTTGAAAAATTGTCTAGTGTGGTGTCAACATTGAACTTTGGTAGGGTAATTTATAAATTTAGAAACAAATTCACGATAGTAATAGTATATATTTTTTCTCACGAGGGGGTTGGACTTGTCAACTTTTACTTTCCTAAATAGTCAACAACTCCAAGAAATGAGGCTTTGCCGTTAGGGGAAAAAATCTTTGTAGGGCGTGCGAATTAGAAGTCTCTGGACCGAGATTGACTTGTGATCTATGAGTCATCGGTATGGCCGAGTTCAACGTAATTTTGGGAATGGATTGGCTGTCTGCACACTGAGCTGTAATAGATTGCCATCGAAAGATGGTGACGGCTTACTCAAAGTTTGGGACATGCTTCAAATTTAAGGGGGACAGACAAGACGCCCCTGCTATAACGACAAGACGGTCCAAATGGCAAAACCAGCTGTCTGGTTGGTTAGCCAGGGGACTGACCGAATGGAGTTGGGATAACCGCGCATCGTGTGCGAGTACGATGACGTATTTCCCAAGGAACTGCCTGGACTGCCACCATAGAGGGAATTGGACTTCACGATTGAATTGCAGCCCAAAACTGCACTGATCTCTATGGCATCCTATTGGATGGCATCAACGGAGCTTAAGGAACTGAAGATTCAGCTGTAGGAACTGCTAGACAAGGGATATATCTGAGCAAGCACTTCATCGTGGGGAGCACCAGCTTTGTTTGTCAAGAGGAAAGAAGGCACCCTCATGCTATGTATAGACTACCGCCAGCTAAATGGTACAACTATCGAAAATTGTCATCCGCTGCCAAGGATCGATGACTTATTTGACTAGCAGAGGGGAGTGACCTATTTTTCCAAGATCGATCTCCGGTTTGGATACCATCAGTTATGGACCAGGGATAACGATATTTCAATAACCGCATTTCAGACTCGATATGGCCATTACGAGTTTGTGGTTATGCCATTCGGTTTGACCAATGCTCTAGCTATGTTCATGTGCCTTATGAATAAGATTTTCACGCCATACCTCGATAGATTTGTTGTAGTATTCATTGACGATATATTGGTGTACTCTCCCAACGAGCAAGAGCATGAGCAACATTTGAGAATTGTCCCGCAGACACTTCGCGACAACCAGCTTTATGCTAAAGCCAGCAAATGCGAGTTCTGGCTGAAGGAGGTGAAATTCCTAGGACACGTGGTGTTAGATAAAGGAATCTCAGTGGACAACAACAAAATAGAATCCATGATGGATTGGAAACGGCCGACTACAGTCTTTGAGATCAGAAGCTTCTTGGGACTGAAAAGGTACTATAGAAGATTCATCCCAGATTTCTCCATGCTGGGAAAACCGATGACACGGTTGACCTAGATATGAGTCAAATTTGAGTGGAATGAGGCTTGTGAAAAATCATTCCAAGAACTCAAAAAAAGGCTAAACAGTGCACCAATATTGGTTATCCCAGAGAGAAATGTGGGGTGCTTAGTCTAATGCGATGCATCTAAGGACGAATTGGGTTGTGTGTTGATGCAGGACAGAAAGGTAATTGCTTTTGGATCACGACAGCTGAAACCACACAAGAGGAGCTATCCCACTCATGACTTAGAGTTAGCTTCTATGGTTTATGCTATGAAAACCAGGTGCCATTATTTGTTTGGGGAGCAGTTCAAGGTGTTCACCGACCACAAGAGTTTGAACATGAGGTAGAGGAGATGGATGGAGTACATGGAAGACTTTCACTTCACCATGTCATATCATCCGGGCAAGGCCAATGTTGTGCTTGACGCCTTCAGCAAGAAGAACTGCGGATTAGTGGCTAGTCTGGACATGCGGGAATGGAAGATTATGGAGGTAATAAGAGAATTCGGACTTCAGGCGACTACCGACACAGAGGAAGCATGCTTATTCGGTTGCCACGCCAGCGCTACATAGGGAGATTTTGTTAGTTTAGACGTTTGATCAGGAATGTGACTTCGTCATAGGATGTTTGTCAACAAGGAAAGCAACTCTAGGATGGACAATCCATGGGGACGAGAGCCTTAGATTCAAAGACTGAGTCTTTGTGCCAGATCTGAACACATTTCGGGAGGCAATTTTAAAGGAGTTCCACCATTTGACCTTCATAGTTCATCCAGGTGGCAACAAGATGTATCAGGATCTCCGCCGACAGTACTAATGGGAAGGAATGAAGAAGGATGTGGCCAAGTTTGTGTTTACATGCTTGACTTGTTAGCAAGTGAAAGCTGAGCACCAGAGACCAGGAGGCACCCTTCAGCCTCTACCAATTCCGGGATGGAAATGGGAGCACATCATTATGGACTTCATCACCAGATTGCCTAGGTCACCGCAAGGACACAACGCCATTTGGGTGATTGTTGACCGATTAACCAAGTCAACTCACTTCTTATCGGTCCGTATGAATGATACGATGGAATCCTACAATCGACTCTACATCAACAAAATGATTAGACTTCACAGAGTGCCAGTAATGATTGTGTCTGACAGAGACTGATAAGCCCTCAATATTGTATATAATCCGGGCTTATCTAGCTCATTTTTGTTCACACACACACGCAATTTTGTGTTTTATATGTTTGATATGCGCGTAGTGTTGTTTTTGTTAGTTATAGGTAAAACACGTGAATAAGCACGTTTTGGAGCGCATTGGAAGTCGTCCCAAGTTGCTGAGTACCAAGTTGCCCCATGGCATGCCACCACTGGGCCTCAAAAGCCAAAAAATGAAGACTCGGCTAAGGCCCGGGAAGTCGAAAAGCCACAAAGCCATCCCGGTGGTGTCCGGGAGTGAACAAGCACTCACGAGACCAAGTGCCCCTCTTCCCGAAGCTCACACGATGTTTGGAAGTGTTTTGGAGGATGCCCGGTAGCACACAAGGCCAATGGATGGCAAAGAAAGAAGAGGAAACCTCAAATGCCTAAGTATAAATGCAGGTATTGATACCAGTATTGATAGGTATCAATACCTCTGAGGGATAAAAAGGGACAGAACCGTGGGTATTGATACCCCCAAAATTGGTATCAATACCCAGGCTTCTCGGGTAGCATTGTTAATGCAGGTATTGATACCAGTATTGATAGGTATCAATACCTAGCAACCCGAAAAAGTGTTTTAACCACTTGTTAGGCTTTCCACTTATGGAAACTTACTACTTTTAGTTGCATTTAGGATATTTTTGTGTGAGAGAAGGGTTATGTGTATATATCTCTCCCTTTCTCTATCTCTCATATATCTCCTACACTTTCATTTTATTTTCTTTTTAGTCTAAATTAGCTCCACCTTCTCTCTAGTTTTTAGGTTTCAATCTTCAAGAACCAAGGTTTTCTCCTTCATTAATGTTGTAAGCACTTCTCTAATCTTTATAAATCCGTAGTTTATTTTCATTTTCGTCATGTTTTGTATTTCCTTTATATTTCCTTTAATGTTTAGCTTGATCATGTTTGAGTAGTAGTTTAGGCTTGGTCATGGGGTGAAGATCACTCCATGACTTCGGTGTTACAATGGTTTCTCATGTTTATATGCTTATTGTGGGTTTGTGAATGGATTAATCAATCTATTTTCGGTCTAAACTTAGAGTTGTTAACCTCTTTGATTGGGTGTAGACAACTCCTTTGGCACACACAATCCTTTGAGCTATGTCACTTTGGGTGTTCGACAAAATGTCTAAGATGGTGTCTTTCCATTTACAAACCTCATTCTTGTGATTAAGATTGGTTTTCATTGGGTAAGTTCAATTTTATGTATCAAAACTTAGTCTTGTTAACCTATTTGATCTTGTGTAGGCAAGGGCTTGACTATTTGCCACACATGATGCTTAGAGCTATGGCATTCAAAGTGTTTGTCAAAGTGCCTCAAAGAACTTATCCCATTGTTAAACCCATTTTCTAGAGTCAAAATGATCTTCATTGTTAAATCTTCCGAGTGAGAGCAAGTGACTTTATCTCTCACTTGAGTTATAATTGAGAGCCATTGAATATCCTTAGTCATGGGTGGTATGAACCTATAGACCTTGTCTTCTTTAATTTATAGTTTATATCTTCATTTTCAATCGCGTTAGAGGTAGATAGAGAATTCCACCAATCAAACTCCAAAAGCCAAGTTTGCCGCTTTAAGGCTAAAACCTACACTTGCAAGACAACTCTCATGCCGGGTGCGTTCGGTCCCTATGGATTCGACCCGGTCTTACCAGTTATTGTGCTACCGCCGACCTAGCCCTACGCTTGGGGCAACACTTTCTACGACACAATCTAAGGTCGCAAGCAGAGACCCTCGCTTCACTTCGATCTTCTGGTAGAGCCTGTAGAAAGCTTTAGGAACAAATTTGCACTTGAGTACGACTTTTCATCCTCAGACAGATGGACAGTCGGAAAGGACCATTCGGACCTTAGAGAATATGCTCAGAGCGTGCGCTCTAGATTTCAAGGGAAATTAGGAGTGACACCTACCACTTGTGGAATTCGCCTACAACAATAGTTATCAAGCAAGCATCGAAATGGCGCCATATGAGGCATTGTATGAGAGATCATGCCGATCACCTGTTTGCTGGACTGACGTGGGAGAATCTAGCTTACTCGGTCCAGATTTAATTAGGGAAACGACAGAGAAGGTCAAGATCATTCGTTAGAGACTTCAGACTGCTCTGAGCTGACAAAAGAGCTGCGCCAACAGGAGGACAAGACCACTGACTTTCAATGTGGGAGATCATGTGTTCTTGAAGATCAAGCTGCGACGGGGAATTATCAGATTTGGGAAGAAAGGGAAGCTATCGCCGCGCTACATTGGACCGTTCGAGATTTTGGATAGGATTGGCGAGGTGGCTTATCGTCTAGCTCATTTACCATGGATCGCCAAGGTCCACAATGTGTTCCACGTCTCCATGCTACGCAAGTACATGGCGCACCCTACCCACATACTGAACTGGGAGGAAGTCACACTAGATGAGGATACTACTTTTAAGGAGCACCCTATGGAGATCTAGGATCACGCGGAGAAGCTTACAGAGGGAAGACCATCAAGCTGGTCAGAGTTTTATTGAGACATCAGGGAATCGAATAGTCAACATGGGAATGCGAAGATGCAATTAGAGCCAATTATCCACATCTCTTTTCGCCCAGAGATATGCCCTAATTTCGAGGACGAAATTTTGTTAAGGGAGATAGGTTGTAATAATCCAAAATTTTAAATAAAATTTAGGGTTATTTAATTTCCTTTTAATTACTTTAATTTCGTTATTTAATCTCTAATTGCACTTAGGGCCCTTAATTTCCAATTACTATGGTTTATACCCTAATACTTCCAAATTGCTACGAATTTGACCCTAAGGCACGTTTACATTTTAATCTTGAGCATTATATTTTTATAAATTCATTTCATACGTAATTATACACTTTCATACACATACACAAGTAATACTAGTATGCATACACACATATGTGCATACATGTATTTTATACATCATCCTACACTACCCAACTACCACCAACCATCACCAATACCACACTCTACCTCCTCCCATCATTCAAAATCAGTCAACATGGCCCCCCTTGACTACTATACACTCCACCACCCTCCCCCATCACTTCCTAACCCACTATGGTACTTTCACCCATCCTACACTCCAAACTCCACCCAAAACTCATTTTATACTCCCCCAAACCCCAAAATCCGTCCATATCCTCTACTTCCCATATCCTTTAATCTCTTCCTCCTCCAAACTCTCCCAAGAACACAAAGCCCCATTACCATCCTTCAAGTTCTAGAGTGAGAAAAGTCAAGAAATTTGGGTTTTCACTTCAAAACATCAACCACAAGCTCCCACCTCTAATCTTCCAATTCAAGATCATCCAACACACTCCAAGGTACCCAAATTTCACCACCAAAGCCACCCAAGGCCAGCCAAAGAGCTCATTCCACCGATTTTAGCAAAAATTCATTTTTTGCCAAATCTTCGCAAAACAAGGTAGAAACTCGTACCCAAGCTATTCCAAGATTTTGAATGAGTTATAATGGTATAGGAGTAATTTAAAGTTGATGGGTTAAAGCCCCAAGTCAAGGGTTTCACAAAACCCGAGCCAAAACGTGATGTGACCCTTTTTACCCCAAACCGTGTTTTCGTGCTTAGTAAACCTTACATTCATTGTGGTTCATGTTTTTAACTATTCCAAGAATTTTAAATACTTTAATAAGTGTTTACTGAGTTTCTCCCTGAATTTATTGTGATTAACCTTGTTCTTGATCGTTGTGTTAAAGTTAAGGGTTTAAAGTGTAATTTTGTGAAAGTTGGCGTGCGTACTTGTGTATTATTTACGAAATCTATCTTTATCAACTAAGTGTCACTACTGGAAATTTAGGAGTGTAACAAATGACCAAAATGCCCTTTGGGTGTAAAATGACCATTTTGCCCTCGTGTGTGTAAATTACATAATGTGTAGTTTTGTATTTAGTAAACAAAATAAAAAATCAAAGAATTGTATTTTGTGAAAAATTAGGACTTTACTAACTAAAATAAAATATTTTTAAATAAAATATTTTTACATATTTAACCTTGTCGATGAAAAAATTACCATTTTGCCCTTGCATATAGTTTATTTACAAAAAGGCCCCCAAAAGTTAGTAAAATTTTGTTAAGGACCCTAGAACCGTGCAATTAATTTTGTCATCCTTATACTTAAAATTAAAATTACAATGACAACCCTTTATTTCTATAAATTATGTTTATGACCCTATACTTTATTTAATTACGTTAAAGCTCTTGTTTTCAATTACTTTGGTTTGTAATGATTTGTGAACTTGTGAATCGTGTTACTTAATTTTGAGACCCTTAGAATATCGTTATCGCTTTGCTTCTACTGTTGAGTGCATTTCTATAAATGTGTTGAATGTTAGAATGGATAACTAGGTTCCCAGGTTGGGTGATCGTATGCGAATATCACATAGACGATGAAGTTAATGGAAAAGTGAATTGGAATGATTGATGGGGAGTTACCCCGAGATTATTGTTGAATGACAGTTCCGCCAAGTGATTGTTTCAGAGGATTGTTTGGCAGTTTGCCTTGATTTCGAAACTCTAAGATGTGACACTCTGTGATTTACTTCATTTGAATTTTGAGGCGTTATAAGGGTGGAAGCATTATAGACCAGTTTCGGCTATATACCTACAAGACCTGGCAGTTGCCATACGTAGCCTAGTGGTACAGTTTCGTCCCTTGAAAATTCATTCTTGTGAGATGGCTGACGACTGAATTAAATACGTAACTTATACCCTCCATCGGGGCCCCTGAGTGAAGGGCAAGCAAGGGGGGAGGAAATCACAGTTTGGTCATATTCCTTAGTGGTTAACCGGGAGGAAAGTTCTCTAGGTTGAGAACTTAGATGAATATGTAAGTTAATGGCTGGTAATGAAATTAGTTATGTGTTATAGTTTCTGCTTTACAATTAATTACCTGTTTATTCCTTTAATTACTGCTTTTCAATCATATATGTTGTACTTGTATGTTAAACAAGGGTTGGGAGGGTTAGAGTAGCTATTGACTGATTTATTGTTCATGTTGTTACACTTTGTGTGACCTGGTATAATACTATGATGTAGCTTTGCGACTCGGATGTATTATGCCAGACTGTAATCAAGCAAGTACCGTTGGTGTTGAAGGAAATGGTTTTTTGGAGCTGAGGGTTTTTCGGTAGACCAGGATCAAGAGGAGCCGTGAAATCCAGAGTTCAACCTTAATCTGTAGAACCCACCCCTTTCTTTTTAATGTTGGGTCTGTAATATTAATTTCTCAAACAGTACTAAGTATTATGTAATGAGCCGCACTTCACATTTTCCAACATGTACTCTGATGGAAACTCTTTTTATTGAATTAATCCTAATTAGTTGTCTTAATTAATGCTTCCGAAAATCAGGGCATTACAAAAAAGGGAGAGTCCATTTGCTTCATGTGCAACTTTGGCTTTGATCATTTTGGATTTCAATTTTTACTGCATTTTTTACAAATCAAGATGATGAAATCAATCAATTTATTTCCATTATATTTACTTTCTCAAAAGGATGCTAGAAAGTGTCATTTTGTGATGAACAGCTTCTAGAAAGAATAATGATAGTGACACAAATTTTGTGCCACAACCAACCACAACCCCACTCACATGAAGTGTGGGGCCCACACGTGGGGTCCATGTAGGATCCACACCCCATGTGAGTGAGGTTGTGGTTGATTGTGGCACAAAATTTATGTCACAATCATTTTTATTCTGGAAAATATCATGCTTCCAAATATAAATAATGGTGTTCATAATCGCACGTGCTACAGAAGCACGTAAAGAAAAATGACTTCCGGTAGCACTTATCCGTGCTTTCATCTCTCTCTCTCTCTCTCTCTCTCTCTCTCTCTCTCTCTCTCTCCATGGTCGTCCCTCCATTTCTATATTTTCGGGCACAATGCACCAGTACCAATACTTAGGCCTGGTTTCGGTAAATTGAAAAAATTTGTTTTTTGGTTTTTTTAATTTTTTCTTTATCCAAATTTTTTTTGCATTTGTTTGTTTTCGGTCAATTTTTGTGGTTTTTAAGCTTGTCTCGACGAGAGGAATTTAAAAAATATAAAATTATTAGCCAAATTTAAAGTTTTGTAAATAAAGCCGAAGGTGACATCGAAAAAACCGATTTTTTGGATTATTTTTTGTCTTTATTCACAAAACTTTAAGTTTGGCTAATAATTTTGTACTTTGTAGATTCCTCTCGTCGAGATAAGCCAAGAAACCACAAAAAATTGACCGAAAACTAACAAATGCATTTTTTTTCAATAAGGACAAAACCAAAAAAACCAAAAAACCAATTTTTTCAATTTACCCAAACCAGGCCTTAGCTCTATAATTCTAGAACAACATTGTGCTTGATCGATACACGGGGCAACCAAAAAAAAGTCCACAATTTAGTGCATCATCAAACGTGCACAATGCTAGTTTTAAATCGATGCACGAGACAAAAAAAATCACATTGGTATTTTTTTCGACCTCGTATTTTTAACGAACACAACTCTAGTTGGAAAAAAAATAAAAAAATACATTGATGCGTTTTTTTCTATTCCATGTATCGAATGGGTACGAATTAATATCCTATTTAATGATTGAAACTATTTGAAAAAAGCCTATATATATATATATATATATATATTCAAATGTTTACTTATAAAAAATTTAGAATCAATTAAAAGAGTAAAAAAAGTCCAACGTACGCCATCCCTAGGCCCTTCTCCGCCCCCGCCCCCAACACACCACGCCTCTCACTCTCTCTCTCTCTCTCTCTCTCTCTCTCTCCCCCCCTCCACCCGAGTCCCTCTTTCTCTATCTTTCTCTCAAAATTTAGAAGATTAAAAGAATCAAAATTCCAAAAAATTAGAATTGGGGGGTTTTTGAGGCTTTTGGAGCTCAAATAAATTTTCATTGCTATTGATAATTGATATTGATATGTATACTCCTTCAGTCCCCATTTTATGGTCTCAGATAGCATTTTTGTCGTCCCAAAAAAGATTTTCCAATTTTATAATTAAATGGGTAATAATTAATTAATTTTTACTTTTAACTTCCATTTTAAAATTAATAGTACTAAAAAAAGTAAGAAAACGTAGTAATTGAAGGGTAAAATGAGAACTCTTGGGGAGACCGAGGAAAAAATGGGGTCCTACTTTTGGTAGGCTGTATGATAGGTACAATTATTTTGAATGAATTGAACCGAGCAAAGGACCCAAATTTTATTACTAGCTCATATTGAATTTCATTTTAGGAGAGAAACGTAAGCACAAATCTCTTGCATATTGATGGAAGAGAAAGTTCGTTTTCTGAACTTTCGATAGGTGATAAGAGAACATTTGGTTATTGAATAAAGTGTTGTAAAGCAACAAAAGCTTTATTTTTTTCCTTCGCTTTTGATTTCTAATTTCAAATATAAACTTGACTCATCAAATAAACATTATTAAATGAGATAGGGTGCTATCAGCTGATCTAGGCTCAAAAGCAGCGGTGGAGGGAATTGAGGACTAGTGTGAACCGCACACTAGACTTCTATAGTAATCTCATGGATGGAAAATAATCGTGTGATTTTAGTGTACTGTTAAATAGTGTCCTAACACCTTTCTCCATTACATATTCATGTGATGCTCAATATGTATGATTTTCACCTAAATAGTAACCGGTAGGCTCCCCAATGATGAAATAAATCAAAACAGGCCCAAGAACAATGCTCTTTGGATTCAAAACCAAACCAAAAACATTCTCAAAAGCTTGAGCCAAGCGCTCAAAACCCTATCCAGGCACTCAAAAGCACTGCCTAGTCAAACTTGAGTACTGATCAGTCAAACTTGAGTGCGCAAGACCATTCTTGAACGCTCAAGTCCATTTCTTAGCGCTCAACAATGCTGGTCAAACACTCAGGTCAAGCGTTGGCCTGAGTGCTCAAACCGTTTGAGCACACCTACAAGTCCATTTATGAGCGCACAATATATAGTGCTGGTCAAACACTCAGGTCAAGCATTGACCTGAGTGCTTAGATCGTCTACGCACACTCGACTTTGCAAAGCATCTATGGTTACATAAAACACCTTTTTGCTTGCGCCTTTGGATTGTATTCCAATATTATTTCCCCAAGCGTAGGGTTTAGGTCAGCGGTAGCATGATAATCGGTAAGTCTGGGTCAATTCCACAGAGACCGAATGCACTGAGCGTGATGGTTGCTTCGTGAATGATGGTTTTAGCCTTAAAGAGGCAAACTTGGCTTTGTCGTTTGGGGGTGGAATTCACTTAACTTCGTGAATGACACGAAATTAAAAAGACTAATTAAAACAAGGCTAAGTCAAGGGGTTCACAACATCCATGCCTTAGGCCGATTCGTTCTCCTCTAAGATAACTGGCTCGGGGACGTCGTTAAACGACCCCGAACGGAAGATTTGGTTTTTAAACTCGTTTGATTAGAAATGGTGTTTCTCAAAGAGTAGGATTCTTGTGCCATTTAGACGAACATTTTGATTGACATAGCCCTTAGCATCACACGTACCAAGTGGTCAAGCCCTTGGTTACGTGTGATCAAAGGGGTTATTAAATCCAAATTTTGATACATAAAATTAGTCATAACTCTTTGATTAACAAGCGATGTTTTCAATATGGCGAGGAGAGTGAATTAACCTAAGTCACAAGGTGCTTCTCACCCCAATATTGAGCCTAAAACGACTACTTGATCATAACTAATAAAAGCATGACTAATTTTGCAAAGGAATAAAGAACATGACATGTGACTTAATAAACTGATTTTTAGTAAAGTTCCTAAGCTTGCCAACCACTTTAAGCCTTATGAAAATCAGAAACATTAATTAATAACTTGGGTTTAAGAAGGAAATGACTAGAAAATCACAAACACTAAAAACTTGATAAAAAATGCAAATAAACTAGATTACTAGGAAGATCTAAGCAAGAGCTACAAATTTAATACATGAGATAATAACGAGAGATGAACACTTACATGAGAAAAACTAGATAGATAAAGCTTGAAAACTCTTCCATGGAAGAGAGAGGGGAGAGCAAATAACTAGTCAAAAATATAAAAAAAGAAAGTGTTTTTAAAGAGGAGAGAGGAGGGACCTATATTAGCCAATTTCCCTCTCTCTAATAAAGTTAAAAAGCCCTCACAATAAGCAAAAACTTTCCATAAAAGGAAGGTACAAAAAATGAACCAAAAGTGCTCCCCGGGTGAGTTTGGATCGATCCACCCTATATTTGGATCGATCTAGATGCTGTTGGCATAGGATTAGATGAGTTTGGATTGATCCATCCCCTCTTTGGATAGAGAGTGGTCTACTGAGCTGTTGAGCATATGTGGATTGATCCACAAGTGTCTTGTATCGATCCAAAGGTTGAAAAATGCACTTTTGTTGAAGTGGATCAATCCACCATACTTCTGGATCGATCTAGATGTCTCTGGTGAAGAATTGATGAAGTTGGATTGATCCAACCCCTCCATGGATCAAACCAAAAGGCTCTGCTGGTGATTAATGAACACTTGGATCAATCCACTTCAAGTTTGGATCAATCCAACTTCTCCTTGGCTTGAATTTCACTCCTTTTGTCACTCCGCTTGAATTGCGTGCTTCTGGATTTCTTCCAAGGAACTCAAATGGATCATGTGACCCTTGGGGAAGATGATCCTTGGTCTCGTGAGTGCTTGTTCACCTCCGGACTCCACCAGGAGTCGTGGTGAGCGTGAGGCACGACTTGTGACTTTTCGCATTCCCGGGCCTCGGCCGAATTGTCGTTTCGTGGCTTGTGAGGCCCGGTGTTGGCGTGCCATGGGGCACGTGGCCCTTGGTTACTTGGGACGGTTCCCAATGCGCTCAAAATGTGCTTATTCCGCGCATTCAACTTGTAACTTAACAAAAACACAACTACGCACAAATCAAACATTTAAGGCGCGAAATCGCATGCGTGTGTGTGAGATAAATGAGCAAGATAAGCCCCGGTTATCTACAATATTGAGGGCTTTTCACTTTTTCGAGAGCAGTTCATAAATTTCGGAGGCTTGAATATATTTCATTAATTAAACAAGGCCCACCCTATATTTTGCATGCAAAGTTAGTCAATAAGTAGTCTTATGAAAACCATTACATGTGATTTACCATTACAAAATGTAAACCTATGGTTATTCAAAATTAAACAACCGTTACAATATTCAAAATTCATCATTTGACATTTGTCTTCTCGCTCTCTTAGCCGCAAACGTACTAATTAAGTTATAATCAAGATTCTTCACCATATCCTCCTCAATGGACAAAATTGTCAATCCATTTAATCTTTTTTTCTTTTTTTTTTAAAAATCAATTTTCACTTGAGACATGGCTTAAACAAAAATTATCTGGGCCTAGTATATATATGTAGGGGAAATTCCAAGCTGCCCCCACTTTTTGTGGGGGCTTTCGTTCAAACCCCATTTTGTCTTTCACTCCTAAATAAGTCCTGTACGCGTGTGGGAGAGTTTTTCATTCAATAGAAGCATGCCGCGTGTCCAACTTTTCCTAACTCTCCCTCTCTTTACACGGCAACACTTCCTGAGACAATAAATGTCTCTTTCTCTCTCTCTTCGTCCTTTTTCTCTTGCAATAACTTCTCTCTCTCTCTCTCTCTCTCTCTCTCTCTCTCTCTCTCCCCCCCCTTTTTTTTTTGAGGTTTACAATAAAATAACTTTTGTTATACTCATTTATTTTAATAAAAATTATATATTTGTAATCTACTTGATGAGATCTTTCAAACAAGATCCATTGTGAATATGGAATTTTATACATGTAAAAAAAGTTTTTTTATACCCATTAATTAAGAATTCATGCATCTTCTAAATAATTTACATCTCCCCCCAAAAAATTGAGAATTCACATGTCACAACTCACTATCCAAAATACACAATTCACCCCCCAAAAGAAAGAATTCACAGACCTAAACTGCAGAATTCACACATCATAAGTCATTCTTTAAAATACAAAATTCACACTAAAAAAAAAGGTGTGCTTGTAACACACAAATTCGTGTCCTGCAATAAAGAACAAGAAAAAGATGCACAAAATATATTTTTATTGATTTGAATTAAATGTGAGGGGTACAATATCCAATTAATGCTCTTTCAAGAAAGCAAAAGAACAAAATCCTTTGATTCGATCTCCGGAATTGATGGCTTTCCAACGGCTTGAATGCTTGTTGTTGAATCGCACAAACGGTAACTTCCTTTGAATCTTCGAGTTGAATGAACTGAAGAACAAAGTTTGAACAATGGTTTAAACTTGAAAGAACTCCAAAGAAATCCTTCGAAAAGAGATTGATCTTTGAAAACTTTCAAGAGTTGTGATTTGTTGAATATTTTTAGGTGAAAACTTGTGAAGAAATCGGCACATTGTTTGAGTACTTGATGATTCTTTGCAAGTCGTTGAATGTGAGATTTTTTTTGGGAAGAACTTTGAGAGAATGACTTGTGAATTGCTTGGATACTTGAGAGTGCTTGAGAGCTCTTGTAGAATGCCAGCAAAAAGGGTCATTTCTTCATAACAAGAACCTATATTTATAGGCTCAATGAGAGAGATCTTAATTTGGAAAATCTTTTTTTCCTTTCCAAATCAGAATTAATTTTAGGTCAATATTAAAGAAATCATTATATATATATATATATATATATATATATATATATATATATATATATATATATATATATATTAGAATTATTCTTTTGACCCAAGAGAATTTGATTGGGCCCGTATCTTTGGGTTGACCCAAATCTATAACCCATTTCATAGGCTAAGTTGGTCCATTTTCTTTTGGTCCTGCCTATGATTGAGCCTATACTTTCGTGAACTCATTTGGCTAAATAAGTTAGCCCATCTTACTTTGGTCTTTGCCGCTCAAATGGATTGAGTCCATAATTTTGGCAGGGCCAAATTTATTTGAAGGCTTTGACCAGCTTTGACTTTACTTAATCCAGACAATTTTATTTGTCTTAATTAATTTGGACGGCGATTAAATCGCATCAAAATTTTAGTGCCTACAGTGTTATTAAGGATGTGAATTGTTGCGGGGGTATTAATTGTGTGCTATTGGGTGTGAATTATTACAAGGGGTATAAATTGTGTGCTATTTGAAGATGTGAATTGTTGCATGAGTGTGAATTATGTGCATTCACGGGTTGTGAATTACTTAGAAGTAGTGTGAATTTTTTTTTTTTTTTTTTGTGGTGTGAATTGTGTATTTTGGAGAGTGAGTTGTGATGTTTGAATTATGCATTTCAAGTTCGTCAATTCTTTCATTTTAGAGGTGTGAATTGTTTAGAAAGGGTGTAAATTAGTATTAATTAATGGGTATAAAATAATTTTTTTTACATGTACACAATTTCATATTCAAATGAGATCTTATTGGAAAGATCTCATCAAGTAGATTTCAAAAATATATTTTTATAAAAAATAAATGTGTGTAAGAAAAGTTATTTTATTTCAAAATATAAAATAAGAGAGAGAGAGAGAGAGAGAGAGAGAGAGAGAGAGAGAGAGAGAGAGAGAGAGAGAGAGAGAGAGAGAGAGAGAGAGAGAGAGAGTATTGCAGAGCTTCTTATGAAAGTAAGGTTGTTTTCGAAACAATTTAGGAATCTACTGTTGTTTTCAAACTATTTATAAAAATACCGTTGTTTTGTACTTCTTATTTTGAACCTGAGATCTTAAACCACCTCTCAGCCTCAGCCTTAGAAGTCTCCCAAAATTTCATCCGACGGGTCTCCATTCAGCATGGATGTTTGGCCAACATGTCCATATATATTTCTCATGTCTAAAATGAGAAGTCGGTTTTATTTGAGTTTCTCTAACTTGGAACATACTTCTCGTATACTTATTGTCTACCATATATACTTCCCGTATACTTATTGTATACCATACATACTTCCCATTTCTAAAATGAGAAGTCACTTTAATATGTATTTAGAACACTTCTGGGAAGTATTTTAAACAACCCATTTTAGACCTGAGAAGTTATTTCACACATCTCATGTTGGACCTGAGAAGTTCAACTAACTATCTGCCACACATATTTTGTTGTATATTATCCAAGTACATCTCATTTTGGACCTGAGAAGTATTTAAAGTATCTCTCATATTGGACTTGAGACTTTTAACCCTCATTTTTACAAACTTCAATTATCTTATTTAGAGTTTCAATAGTGATAGAGCCACACACTTTCAACCACACACCCTCTCACATGTGGTGGGGCCCACTGTGTGATTGTGTGTGGTTGAAAGTGTGTGAGTCTAGCATTATTGTTAGAGTTTGGGGTGGATGGGCTATTAATATGAAAGTTGTTTTAAAAAAAAATTCTGATTTTGAAAATGTGATAAATGTTTTGATATCTTTTCAATGCATACTACTATTTTCAAATGTCCAAAGATGTTTTGTTTTCTTTACATGCCCCTAGCAATCAATATGAATCTCAACCCTACCACTTCGTTACTCAGACAAAATAAATGTAAAGTTTTTAAACAAGAAATAAAAAACGAGACCAAATGTTTATTAAAAGAAAAACTCATTATTTCTTTTTCGCTCTAGTAAAAATAAATAAATAAGTGTGGATTACATATTTAATTGGCATTTTTATGTGCTTCTTCCCATAGAGGAACAAATTGAGATTGATGCTTGCTTAACTAAACCACGAAAAATAACAATTGGAGTTAAATCTTCAAGTTGCATTTAATGAGATTGAAGAAGCAAATAAATCAGTGTACTCAGAGGGAAGCAGAAAGGAACATTGGGAATGCATCATTTGAGAAGGCAATGTTGGAGCTTCGACAAAGCTGTAATGTGCTTTTGTAGATGTAACTTTACAATTTTGTGTGACATCAAATTGTTGAATACTTTGTAAATGTAATGTGTCGATCCTCTCTCTCTCCCTCTTTTCCTTTTCTCTTTCTCAAAAGTTATGGCTTACTACAATATTATGTATATTCGCTACTAATTGTTCCTTTGTTAAGTGTTGGACCCCTTATTTGTTGAATAAGTTTATCTTTATTGCCTCCCCACACACACACACACACACACACAATTTCTCTTATTGAATCTATAAACAAGAAAACCAACAATGTTGCAATTGAACATGACTTTGTTGACGGTCCAAACCTCATCATGGCCAACCCAGATGTCGACTACTTCTTCTTTGTCCCAAATGGAAGCCATTGAGTCAGTAATCAGTACTGACACATTGGATGGTGGTGGTGGTGGGGGGAATGGCACCGATGGCGTGGCAAAGATGTTTCCACAATGTAAACTTGCGGGATCCAGTTTTGGTTTCCAAAAACAGTTTCTATGGAAGGGTGGTCTTTATCTTGGAAAGGTGACGACAACAAAACATTATCTGGAGATCGAATGCCCAGATTCACTGCTTCTTCAGGCTCCTCAAATAGGACTGGGAGTGAAATTGTATCCAAGGGATCTATGTGAACTGTCTCCTCAACCTGATTGACAACAAGGTTTTCGGGCACATGAATGATCAGCCGATCACAGTATTTTGAGATGATGAATTGGCTTGGGTCCCAAGAGATTAGCAAAGAATTGACTAATGCCTGTTGGGATGCTTCCCAATCCTGATCGCTCATGGACCATTCTTCGATTTTTGGGGTATCACTCCATCTCGGCTTTGGCGATGTACCGGCACATGAAAGGAAATGGACCTTGAGACTCTCCGGCATTGCAACAATAGGCTTAGGCTCGGTTAGTGGCATGATATAAAGGCTTGGGTCAAATGTAATGGAGGTAAGGTCATTTGGAGTAGAGATAAGGGAAACTTGACCGACTTGGGTGTTTTGTTTGTGATTTGGTAAAAGGTTGGAAATGGTGTTGGGCTTTTGATCGGGGAGTGGGATGGTTCCGTCATCCATAAGATGTTCGACTTTATGTTTGAGATGGATGCAGTTATTGGTATGATGGCCGGGCATCTGGTGGTAGGCGCAATAGGTATTTGGATTGTGGTTATGGGGAAGTTCTTTGGTTAGTTCTCGAGGCTCAAGAGGTCGGATGGCTTTTCGGTCAAGGAGTTTCTCTTACACCATGACTAAGGGAAAGGGTAATGGCTGGAATTCCCTTCTTGGCCGGGGATCTGTTTGCTGAAAATGTGACTGAGTTACAATCTGATTGACAGGTTCAGCTTTGGTTGGTTTAGGGTTGGAAGAGCTAACTTGGTTTTGTTGGTGATTTTGAGTGTAGTTGTTGGGTCCGAAAAGGGTGTTAGTATTGCTAGAGTATAGTAGATTCGCCTCAGTTTCGGGGAGGACTCACTTTTCTCAAATATGCCGCTGCAGATGGCATCTTATATGGCCAAGCCAGCCTCATAAAAGGTCTTGAAATTAGCGGTGGTTTGGAAAACAACCAGATGTTTAGCAAAATCTGGTTCGAGATTCTTTGTGATGATCCTCATCTGTTCCTTTTCTGAAGATCGTTCCATCATCCGAGAAGCTTTTCCTCTCCACCTTTTGACAAAGTCGGCAAAAGACTCGTTCTTACCCATCTTGGTTGATTCCAGTTCCCGGACAGTCATCTCAAGCTGAATGTTGTAATTGAATTGAGAGACAAAGGCTACCCCAATATCCTCCCATGTCCTCTTCTTGGAGACAAAATCAGCAAAAGACTCGTTCTGCACCATTCCTTTCTCGATCACGTGGGGCGTGTTCATTTTGTCAAGCTTTTGGGGGTCGTTTTACATGTGTAAAATACCAAAATAAGAATTAATTAAAAAATCCCCAGCAGAGTCGCAATTTTGTGGACGGCGCCACACGGCTCGATATGGTTTGAAAAAAGAAAACGAAAGATGTGAGTCACCAACCGGGATTTAAATTTGAAAAATGTTTGGTACCTGAGAAACCGTTTAAAAATAATTGATGACTCTCATGCTGCTTTGGAAAAGGTTTGACCTGCGAAAAGATTCTTTTGGATTCGGGAGCCAGGTTACGTGCGGGGAATGTTTAATTGAAAAATGCACCCTGCTCACCCGAGAAATTCCCGGTCCCTACTAAATAATTTATGGGATTTTTTTAGAAAATGTTTTGTTATGGAAACTATAAACAAATATACAAATAAAATAACGAAACCGTAATGGAAATAAAATTAAATACAAAAGACTAAACGGTAATAAATGGAAAACAGGGGGATAAACTGTAAATAAAAAAAATTTAAACGAACAGAAAAGATGTCTGTTTCAAAATTTTGAAAATTTTGTTTCGGGATCAGTGAGTCCAAAATTTGTTCAAATTTTGATTTTTCTTTTTCAAATCAACCCCAAATAAACTGTTTTTGTTTGAAAATGAGTTGTTGAAGTAAAATTTGCTTCCAAGGTAGATCGTACCGTGCGTTTATCGAGAAAAATCACTTGGTACGGGTCCGGGAAGCCGGTTTTTGTTTCGAAAATGATTTATCGAGTCAATAAATGATTGTTACAACCGTTATGAACTCGGGAATACTCTTAGAGAGCCACGATCAAGAATCGAAGCTTGAAAACGATTTTATACCTTTGTGGAACTTGAACAGAAACGGGAAACTATGGATTGTTTGGATTTGAACAACAAGAATTGAATTTGGTAGGTTTCAGAGTGAGACTCTCTGTGGGTGTGATTTTCTGTGTGTTGAGAGGAGAGTGTGAGGGTGGTATTTATAGACGGAGGAAAACCACAGAATCACGCAAAAAAATACGGAGGAATGATGAAATTTGATAAGCCCCAAATGTTGTCTATAATCTGGGCTTATCTAGCTCATTTTTGTTCACATACACATGTGATTTCGTGCTTTATATGTTTGATATGCGCGTAGTGTTGTTTTTGTTAGTTATAGGTAAAACACGTGAATAAGCACGTTTTGGAGCGCATTGGAAGCCGTCCCAAGTTACCGAGTGCTAAGTGCCCCATGGCACGCCAACACCGGGCCTCGAGAGCCAAGAAACGATGATTTGGCTAAGGCCCGGCAAGTCGAAACGTCCCAAGTAGCCGGAGGCTTGGAAGCCGCGCTTCACACTCACTCAAGATTCCCGGTAGAGTCCAGGAGTGAACAAGCACTCCAATGACCAAGGAATACCTCCCTCGAGGGTCGCACCACGTATTTACGTGCTTTGGAGCAAGTCCGGAAGCACACAAGGCCAAGGGAGTGACCAAGTGAAGTTAAGGCATCATTGGACCTATAGTGGATCAATCCAGTCTCTTGGAGTGGATCGATCCACTCAAGTCAAAACATCATCATTCCCTTTTGGATTGATCCATTGCAACAAAGTGGATTGATCCACTCAAGGCCAACAATGCATCAGAGATAGTGGATCGATCCAGTCTTATAGTGGATCGATCCACTCTAGTCTAGAAGTTCACCAGAGCATTCTGGATCGATCCACTCCCATAGTGGATCGATCCATACTCATTCTTGGCGATTTTTGACAGATTTTTGTTGCTTTAATATCTTCCATTTATGGAAACTTTCCACTTATAGTATGTTTTTGGGATAATTAGCCAATGTAAAGGGTTTTTAGTATAAATACCCCTCTCCCTCCTCTCTCCTAGGATCTCTTACTCTTTCATTTTTAGTTTTAGTTGCTCCTCCCTCTCTCCTCCATGGGAGAGGATTTTGAAGCTTTATCTCTAGAAAATTCAATGAAGTTTCATGTTTCGTTTAATTTCTCGCGTTTTAATGTTGTAGCTACTACTTAGTTCTTCATATATATCAAGTTTATTTCCGTAAAAATCATGTTCTTCATTTCTTTTACGTTTCAAGTTATGTCTTTCATTCCTATGTTTGAGTAGTCTTAATAGGCTCGGTCATGGGGTGATTAGCACTCCATGACTTAGGTTTAATTCGTTCTTCTCGCCAAATTGCAAACACTTCTTGTTTAATAAAGTCACGGGTTCATCTTTCTGTATCAAAATTGCGATTTGTTAATCTCTTTAATCACACGTAGCCAAGGGCTTGACCACTTGGCACGTGTGATGCTTTGGGCGATGTCAATCCAAATGTTTGTATAAATGGCACACGAATCCTAAACTTTATCGAACATCATTTATAGTTCAAAGAGTTAGGATCGATTTTATGTATCAAAGTCTAGGTTTGTTAATCTTTTTGATCTCTCGTAGTTAAGGGTTAATTCTCCTTTTCACGTGTGATGCTTGGAGCGATGTCAACCTAGATGTTTGCCAAATGGTTACAAGAATTCTAATCTCAACAAGAGAGGAACGAATTAGCCTAAGTTATGGTTGTTAAAATCCCCTAGACTTTGCCTTAGTTTAATTTTCCGTTTTTAATCTTCCGAGTCGTTCTCGAAGTCGAGAGAATTCCACCAACCAAAACCACAAAAGCCAAGTTTGCCGCTTTAAGGCTAAAACCTACACTTGCAAGACAACTCTCACGCCGGGTGCGTTCGGTCCCTGTGCATTCGACCCGGTCTTACCGGTTATTATGCTACTGCCGACCTAGCCCTACGCTTGGGGCGACACCATCTACAATACAATCTAAGGTCGCAAGCAAAATTCCTGAGTTGTTGATTTTCTGGGATTTTTTTTTGTAGAGGATAACGATACCCACCCTACGGCTCCTAAGAGGGGCCACATGGATTGTAAGTTGGAGCCACACGGCTAGTGAAGGAAAATGGAAGCCGCAAGGCTTGAGACAGTAGCCGTACGGTTTGTGTGTTTGAGTTCCCAATTTTCTGGACATGTTCCAAGGTAATTTGATCGTTCCTTCGTCATTGGGGATGCACGGGTATCAAAATTGGGGTGTCTACACAACCCCTGTACTTTAACAAGGAAATAATTTAATAAATAATAACGTAGTTAATAATAACCGAATTTATTATCTAAACCAAGGCATGCATTTAAATCCCACACGCGAGTTGACCGGTGTGAAGCCTGTCGTGTCAAAACAGAGTCGTCAATAGGGCCAGGCTCCAATTGTACATGCATGGTCATCTACACAATGTTCAGCTCATTCAATGTTAGAATATTAAAAAAAAATCTCTTCAAACACATAAGCGAAATACACGAAAGAGAAACCATATGATTGTTTGAAGTAATTGCTAAAAAAGAATCAAGGAAAAAGGAAAAATGCATTAGGAAAAATCCAACCGAACAAGACCATCAATAGAAGTTATTAGGTTGGTTTCTTAGTGGTTTAATCCTAAGAAGTTATTGGGTTGGATATGAACTCAAAGATAAACTTAAATTGCATATATGGGTGCATATCGAAAAACACAATATAGCCCCTAATTTTTGAGAAAGTATTAACACACCAATGACACCATACTTCAGAATTAACAAAAACAGTACAAAATCAAATACATTAGTACTGGACGGAACTAATGAAACCCACCAATATGTAGTACTAACACATTTTGGGACAAGTATGTACCCCAATCAGAAACCCTAAATACCCTAACTCTAATCAGTATGTACCCTAATTTGAAACCCACCAGTATATACCCCAATCTGTTGAGTGGAATGGTTTTGGACCGTAAGCATCTTTTCAATATATATTACTACCACTCTAGGGGCTGAAAAATTGAATTTCAGGAGTCCAGCTATGTTTAACATTTTAAGGACTTGTTTGAGGGCTTTATGTAATGTATAGAAGCAGGGGGCGTGGGTTAAGTCATCCTTAGTGACGAACTTCACCCAGCTAAATACCCCAATTGGAAACCCTAAATACCCTAACTCTAATCACAAACCCTAACTCTAATAAAAAAAATCCTAAAGAGGTTTAGAGACAAAGACATACTGTGAGAGAGAGAGAGAGAGAGAGAGAGAGAGAGAGAGAGAGAGAGAGAGAGAGAGAGATGAAATGCATGTGTACCTTGGTGGAAGAGAGAGGAGCAAGATCAGTGAGGAAGAAGCTCCACGTTCTTCTCTACTTGTTTGAGAATGAAGACTGTTTTCGCTGGAGAAGGGGAAAAGAGAGAGTTAAAAGTACTTCTCAGGTTCAATATGAGTTGCATAAAATTACTTCCAGGTCCAATACGAGAAGTATGTTCTCAATTAGTACACCAGAAATCTCGTACACTTCTCAGGTACAAGACTCAAATAAAACCGACTTCTCATTTTGGAAATGAGATGTATGGACATGTTGGACAAACATCCACGCTGGACGGGGACATGTCTGATGAAATTTTAGGAGACTTCTAAGTTTGAGACTGAGAAGTCGTTAAACATATCAGGTTCAAAATGAGAAGTACAAAACAATGGTAGATTCCTAAATTGTTTCGAAAACAACGGTATTTTTTTTGATAAAAAGATCGAGTAATGCGACAGTAATGTGAAAGAGAGAGAGAGAGAATTACACGTGAATCCATGTTACTTCTCCCAATACTTCTCCCAATCCAAGTTCTTAAAAAAAAAAAAAAAAACCCTCCAACAACCAATCCTAAAGAGAGAAACAGCGACTTTTAGATACAAGCAACAACTCTCACTCCCACATGGATGGAGACATGGAGTGATAGGAGTGTTTCCGTTGGTGAACCAATGTAAAATGCAAGTACGAGATAATTGCCTCTTGTTTCGGGTTTCTCTATATACGCATTGGGAGACAGTTAAAAACTTACGGTAATTTCGGAGGTAGTAATTTATTTTGCGTCTAATGACGGAAATGATTTTATTGTCACTTTACATGTAGATTACTCAAACAAACACCAAAAATTGAGCAAAAGAAAAACGTTTTTGAAGATAATATTTAACGGCAAAATGAAACGAGAGGAATGATTTAACTATTTTTTTCTTTTGTATTGAAAAAGTCAATTCTAAGAATTTTTTCTTTTCGATTAGAACCCTTTCAATTTCTATATCGAAGAGATACTTATGGAGTCGTTCCAATTTATTGATTGACATTAACCCTAGATCCTTGCCCCTGAGAAATGAATTAATACTTTCTACTCGAGCTTCACCATAGACTATTTACATTACTTACCCCCAAAAATAAAGGACGCAGATGCAGCAATTCATGGCATCTAATATGATGGATGCCCTTTCCAAATTTGAAAATGACTATAAACTCCCTTTGGTTACCTTGTTAATTTCACAGAGACCCAACCAAAAACCAAACACGTGATGGAATTAGCTAAAAGTAACTTATATTGTCCAATTTACCCTTTTGATAACAAAATGAATAGAAGCTCTAGATTTTCAATTTTTTTGACCCGAAAGTAGTTTGTAGTTTCTAACCAAAATGATTCTTTAAAAGTGTAAATAATAAAGGGCTATTAGATAATTAAATATTTTTATAATCAAAACAGCTCTTTCAAAGGTTAAAAAATCATTTTTATTCAAAATAATACAAGGCTATTAGATAAATATTTTTATAATCAAAGCAGCTCTTTCAATGGGTCCATAAATAATCATTTTGATTAAATAAGTGAGAATTTATAGTTTTTTTTATTACCTTTTATTATCAAAAAGGGTGAATTTGTAAATATAAGTAAATTTTGGCCTAATTCAATCACGAGTTTGATAGAAACAGTTGTTGGTTGGGTGTCGATGAAATGAACAATGAAACCACGAGACATTAATTGTCATTTTCCAAATGTGAGGAAGTAACCTCAGGCGGTGTTAGTGAAATTTACCCTTGTTGAAAAGATCTAAAAGATCTTCTCTATTTCCATGTCATTTACAAACCAAAACATGTCGAAGGAAAGAAATGGAACCCGTCAGACTCAATCACATTTAACAGTTAAATAAGTCTGGACAATTTAACAATTTGAACGCCATATGAACCAGCCACTGAAATATTAGTGTACACAATTAAACCAAAGCATCACTTTCTTTGAAAGCTTTGATGTCTCCTTTGATGATGACCTATCATTTTAGTACCATAGAAACTAAGATACCCTAAAAGATTAAACAGTAGATCCAACACTGTCAATTTCACTCACAGATTCTCAGGTCTATAATTCAAATACTGCAAGGGGATAAGATTATATTAATGGAGGTCCAAATTCTCAACGATAACAATTTCCTTTCCTTTCAAAAAAAAAAAAAAAAAAAAAGAAGAAGAAGAAGAAAGAAATGGAATCCTTGAGAATAAATGCAAGAATAAGCAATGGAAGTCTCGGGGCTCAAAAAATATTTGCAAATGCCTCAACTACTGCCAATGGTCTCCATGCTGAACTATTTAGGCAAAAACAAATTGCACAGCCGCGCAAATTAAACGCAGAAAAACAATGTGCAGCCTATCTTAAGAAATATAAGGGTAACTTCAACTGAAATGCATAGTTCTCAAATGCTGTTATAAAAATTGCTCTGCTTTTTCAAAGAGAACAGCCAAAAGGAAGACAAAAATACTGCAGAGCCATTCAATGTGACTAGAAGCGAGGAAAAAACCAATACTTGCATAAATATAAATAACTCTATCATAAAGATCAGATGACACAATAAGCATTCAAGCTTCTCAAGTCTAACTAAGCACGCCGTACAATGAACTGTTGCTGATGCTATCAGCTGCTATATCTACAATTATGGTTGTAAAGTATTTATTTCTAGACAAAGACTAATGGGTGCAATGCTCAATTACAGAAATACTTCTGAAAAATGAAAAACAAAAATATTTCGAGAAATCAAAACAAAGTTGGGATGAAACACAAATAGACAGCTAGTGCGAGTCTTTACTCCAAATCATGCAGCAGAAGGATTGCTTACAGCTTCAGTGTTAAACAACAGAATGAGCCTTTGATTTTACCTTGGACAAAAACACCGGTCCACCACGGTTCTGAATCCTCTTTCCGGGCTCTTTTCAAATAATCAGAGGTTAAAAAGTGAGAAGAGATTATTACCTTAATGTGCCTGTGGAAAATGCAGTTCAATCTAGATCATGGAGTTTCCACCTTCGGATTTCCGGAGACAGATGAATGGTGAATATCGAGAATAGTATCCACTGCACAGAATAGTGACTATCAAAAGGGGGTGACAGAGAAGGGGGGAAAATGAAGAAGAAGAAAGAACACTGACCTAGAAGGATAATTATGCCTGAAAATCAGAAACATCCCATTAAGTTGTTGACAGAACCAGATCGAGAAACTAGAGCAAAGTGTTGGTGTCTTTTGTGTTTTCCTGCAGCACAAGGAAAATCTCTTTTCTCAAAGCCACTTGACTTACATTCATGTTTTGAATGTCATCTAGTTGGAGCGGAAATGATGGCAACTTGTACAAGAGGACAATCAGCAACATCTGTCCTTTCATGACTTCCTTGTAGAAGTGCTTCTCTTTGAGGATTCAGAAGTAGACTCTGCTGCATGTCCTTCGGAAGAACATTGAACACTGTTTCCAGATCTCCTTTCAGTTTCTGGCATACTGCTGCATGGTCTGCATTAGCCTTTCCAGACTGTTGTAGCACAAGTTGTAGTTAAAAAAAAAACATGGCAACTTAAAAAAATAATAATCAAGAAGCGTAATGGCTGTCAAGCTGATTAATTCGTCTATACGTGTTTCTCTGCAATGCTTGAGGTGTGCTAATTATATAACTTTTAAAGCAGTAAGACAATTTAGACAAAAAATGCTAGATGGAACAAAAACAGATATTGAGAGCCTGAGACCCATGCATGCATTTCATGTCTAGGAAATACCGACTCCTAAAGCTCTACAAGACATAACCAAAACAATTCACCAACTTAAATAGAGACAAAAACACCACATTGAATACTCCACTTTCCATTGTTTTTTAAGCATAAAAAAAATGCCTCAGATTTATCAGCCATGGAACACAAATTTGAAGGAACCAAGAGTAATGGTTTAGCCATAGAAAAGACGTCTTGTACCATCGTGTGGTTTGGGTTGATAAATGATCCGATCCGGCCGAGCAGTGGATTGTTCAAGTTTAGTTTAAAATCTGAACGAGCTACAAAAATATGTTCAACCTTGGCTTATTTATCATGTGACCAGATCTAAAACGAGCTTTAATCAAGCCGATCACAAGTGGATCTGGAGTAACTTGAATTCTTTATGCATCATAAGCTGAACAAGCAGAGTAGTAGTTTGTACAGCCTGGTTTGAATGCTTAATGAGCCATAAAATAGTCCAAGCTTGGTTTGTTTATGTAAGAAACCTATCTTGAATGAACTTGTAACTGGTCGAACACACTCAAACTCAAGTAGCCAAGTTCATTTATCAGCTCTATGAATGGTTAACATCTCTTTGGCCAACAGAAAGCTACCCACTCTGCACTTAAGCACTAGCGTTGTGTTGGAATTCGGTCCTTAAACAAAACTACAGTACGCCATGAAACCATGAGATAAGACATGCACGTCTAGTTGCAAGTGAACGGAAAAGAGACCAGTACGTCATGGCCTCCAAACAAATTAAGTATTGAGATTCTGTGGAAGTGATAGGTCTAGACTGACGATTTTCTGGAATAGTCTGACCCAGGGAAGCAGGCTCAAACAGACAGTACAGCCTTCTCCAAACAAAAATACATGAAAAACATCCATCCATGGAGCGTTTCCAAGGCTTGGGTTACTCGATACTTTGGACTAAATTACAGCATATGCGGTCAGAGTGGGCTACACCAAAGTCAGGATATCACTTTACCCTTCGCCCTGGGGACCAGGAATGGTGGTTAAAGTGGTGTTCTCAAAAAGGCAAACCGGTTGATATGTGGTTTATGGCCCTAAATTCACTTGGTGAGACCAAATTAATTTCATAAAGACCTTGGTTACACTCGTGTATGGCCAATGCTCGTAGTACATAACGTGTTAAAAACAAACTCAAAGTAAAATTAGCTGAAACCCTAACAACTTAACCCTAAATTATACTTCACATCCCCTCATGATGCGAAGCTGGAGAGCATTGTGAGTTTGCCAAGGAGATAAAAACAGCAAATCCACCTCTGCAACTCAACTACTGCAAATCCACCTCTGCAAATCAACTCCTGCAAATCCGTGCTGTGAATCAACTGCTGCGAATCTACTGCAAATCAACTACTGCGAAGGTGCTGAGCTGTGCAAAACTAGAACATGCAAATAAGAAGAATTGATGCCGAAAAGATGCAAATAGGAAGAAGAACCGATGCTGAATAGATTTCGGCTGCAGATTTTAGAGAACTACATAAGAGTACAAAAACCGATTGCCAATGCAGATTTCAGAGAAGACATACCAGAGAGAGAGAGATATGCAATATGGGGAGAAACAGAGATATGCGATCTGGAGAGACAGAAATATGCAATCTGTACTACTACTTAAGAGTTTTGGATCTTACGCGCGCGGTCAACGGATCTTACGCGAGTAAAAAGGGTCAGCGGCTGGTCTGGGGGTTCATTCCGCGTGTTAAAAGGTTCAGCGGCTAAAAAAGGAGTCAAATAGCTCATTTGGAGGGTTCAGCAACTTGGAAAATGGCCAAGGAACTCATCTGGAGGGTTCATTGGGGTCTACAAGGGTTCAGGGAGCCATTTTGACCAATTTTGATCACTTTTGGGAGCTCCGAGACTTGTTCCTGACTAATTTCGATGTTCCGGATCCATTTGCCGAGTCAGTTTGAGGTGATTTGAAACGGAAATTGTTGGTACAATGGAGGCTTTCAACACTACTCAGGATGGTGCCTTTTTTTCTGTGGGGGAGTTTACAAACTCTCAGACGCCTATTGCCTAAGCTTGACGAACTATCTACCACTGCTTCTACTTCCACTGTTCATACTGCCTCTGATTTCTTTGCTCATAAAGAGATACATGCTAATGCTTCTACTTCCACTTCCATTGCCTCTTGTTGTTTGGGAGAGAGAGAAAGAGAAGAGAAGTGTTAAGGTGTTAACGAACCCAAACACATAAGACTTTATTTATATTATGAGAGAGAAGAATACAATATGTAGCTAGGCAATGTGGGACAAAAGCTATTCTAACACTCCCCCTCAAGCTGGAGAATAAATATCACAAAATCCCAGCTTGTTACATAAAAACTCTAAACGCGGTTTAAACAATGGTTTGGTGAAGATATCAGCCAATTGAGCTCCTGTAGGAACAAATGGAGTAGACAACACACCACCATCTATCTTCTCATGAACAATGTGACAATCAACTTCAATATGTTTTGTTCTCTCATGAAATACTGGATTTGAAGCAATATGAATAGCCGCTTGATTATCACAATACATAGGAATAGGTAACTCCACATCAAAACCTAATTCCTTGAGTAAAGCTCTCAACCACACAATCTCACAAGATGTGTGTGCCATGGCTCGATACTCTGCTTTTGCGCTGGACCTTGCGACCACTGTTTGTTTCTTGCTTTTCCATGTAACTAAATTGCCTCCAACAAAGGTGCAGTACCCAGTAGTGGACCATCTATCAGATGGTGATCCTGCCCAATCAGTGTCGGTAAAGGCTTCAACACGCAAATGACCATTAGACTGATAAAGCAAACCACGTCCACGATGAGCCTTAAGGTATTTCACAATACGAAGACAAGCTTCCCAGTGTGGAAGACGAGGAGCTAACATAAACTGACTCACCACACTTACAACGAAGGAGATATCAGGACGTGTATTGGTAAGGTAATTCAACTTACCAACTAAGCGACGATAACGGTCTGGATGAGGAAATATCTCCCCCTGATCAACACAAAGTTTCACATTCGGATCCATTGGGGTCTCCACAGGTTTTGCTCCCAATAAACCAATCTCTTCAAGAATATCCAATGCATACTTCCGTTGGGAAAAATTAATTTCATCCTTGGATCTTGCTACCTCAATACCCAAAAAATACCGTAGCTTACCCAAATCTTTAGTATGAAACCGACACCAGTAAGAAGCGCCTTCCTATCATCAATACCTTTCTGATCATCTCCAATAATAATGATATCATCTACATACACAATCAACACTATTTTCCCACGCTCTGACTGAAGAGAGAAAACAGAGTGATCCGAATGAGATCGACGCATACCAAATTGCAACACAGCGTCACTAAACCGACCAAACAAGCTCGAGGGGACTGCTTCAGACCATATAAGGCTTTGCGAAGACGACAAACCCGAGAACACTCCCCCTGAGCAACAAACCCAGGAGGTTGCTCCATATAGACCTCCTCAATCAGATCACTATGTAAGAAAGCATTCTTGACATCCAATTGAAATAAGGGCCAACCTTGATTAGCAGCAAGAGAGATAAGAATCCGAACAGAGTTCATCTTGGCAACTGGGGAAAAGGTTTCTGCATAATCAACCCCATATGTCTGCGTATAGCCTTTGGCTACAAGGCGGGCCTTATACCGCTCAATAGTGCCATCCGGATGATACTTGACAGTGAATACCCAACGACAGCCAACAGTAGTTTTACTAGCAGGAAGAGAAACCAACTCCCAAGTCCATTATGATGAAGAGAAGACATCACTTCCTCCATTGCTTTCCGCTACTAAGACACAGATAAGGCCTCCTGAACAGTGTTAGGAACAAAAACAGAAGAGACTGAAGTAGTAAAAGCACAAAGCGATGGTGACAGATGGTTATATGAAACAAACTGAGCAATAGGACGTATAGTGCAAGACCGAATACCTTTACGATAGGCAATAGGACGATCAAGATCATCTGGATCTCGCAACGGAGGAGAAGACGGAGCGGTGGGCGAAGGTGGGCCTGTGTGCTCAGCTGCCTCAGAGTGCGATGGTGCTGGCTGAGATGGCGCTGGTGGCTTAGGCTGAGATGGCACTGGTGGAACTTTAGGACGACGAACATACACCTGCAAAGGTTTTGGTGGAGGACTAGGACTTGAGGGGACAGCTATAGGAAACACATACTCAGATGAAAGCCGATCATTGATAGTGATAGGCTCCGAATAAAATGGGAGTGACTCATTAAATGTGACGTTAGCACACACAAAGGGACGACGTAAAGATGGAGAATAACACTTATACCCTTTTTGAGTTCGAGAGTAACCAAGAAAAATGCACTTAATGCAGCGAGGGTCAAGTTTGCTCCGGTCAGGATCCAGAGCATGAACATAACATGTGTACCCAAAAATCCGAAGGGGTAATGAGTGAAGGGGGCGGCCGGGAAACAATACCTTATGGGGTATCTGACCTCCAAGAACACTAGAGGGCATACGATTAATCAAATAGCAGGCAGTGAGAACTGCATCACTCCAATAAGACTTGGGAACTTGCATTTGAAATAACATTGCACGCATAACTTCTGATAAATGTTGAATCTTGCGTTCGGCAACTCCATTTTGTTATGGAGTCCGAGCACAAGAGGACTGGTGGATAATACCGTGATCTTCAAAAAATTGAGAAAGAGTATTTTTAAAATATTCACGGGCATTATCAGAACGAAATATGCGGATGCAAGTATCAAACTGGGTTTTGATTTCCATATAAAATGACTTAAAAATAGAAGATAACTTGGACCTCTTTTTCATGAGATACAGATAGGTAACACGAGAGAAATCATCGACAAAAATAACATAATACTGAAAGCCAAAAATATTAGGAACATGCATTGGACCCCAAACATCAGAATGAGCTAGCTCAAAAAGAACGCGATGCACGACTCTTAACCCTAGGATAAAAAGACACTCTATGATGTTTGCTAAACTCACAGGCTTCACATGGCAAAGCTTTCACACGGCTACATGAAGGCACTAGCCTTTTGAGGTTCTCAAGTGATGGATGACCAAGACGACAATGATGTTGATATGGTGACACTGATGATTGAAGAGCAACTGAGCTAGGATGAACATCATTGGTAAAGTAATACAGGCCACCACGTTCAACACCGCCACCAATCTTCCTCCTCGTATGGAGATCCTGAAACACACAACCATTAGGGAAGAATGTGACTGAGCAATTCAAAGACTTGGTAAGTTTACTAACAGACATAAGATTTAATGGAAAACGAGGAACCTGCAGTACGGAGTCCAAGGTAAGAGAGGAAGAAACTTGAACAAAACCCAAACCAGTAACATTGGTGGTAGAACCATCAGCTAAGGTAACACGAGATGGTTTACCAAGAGACTGACAACCAGAAAGAATAGAAGGATTACCAGTCATATGATCAGATGCACCAGAATCAATAACCCAATGATTAGAAGAATGAGAAGACGCAAGCAAGCAATAGAGGAACCTGTCTGAGATAACGTAGCAATGGAAGAATTGGTCTGAAGTGACAGTAGGCGTTGGTACTGCTGATACTCCTCTGCTGAGATAGTCACCCTTCTGTTGGCAGAAGAATGAGTAAACTGTCCAGCATCCTCAGAAATAGCAACTGGTTGAGCCTGGGGAAAACCATGAAGATCATAACAATACTTAACGATATGATTTGTACCCCCACAATAGGTACACTGTCGGGTACCATAATCAGGACTACCACGACGAGAACTACCTCCTCCTGACATGCGACCACGACTATAACCATAACCATAAACAACTGAAGCAGACTTCATCATAAACAAACACAAAGCCTTCGTCAACCAAATAACCAACAGACTGATTGGCTACTAACACAGCAACAACCACATCGGCTACTATAAGAAATCAACCGATCAATATTGCCTAATATCTACCATAAGAAATCAAAATTGAAAAATCAACCAACCAATACGAAACTTGTCACCGAGCAATACAAACCACCACCAATATCACCAAAACAACCAGCAACAAATCCGATAACAAGCAACAAGCAACCAACCAATTAATCAACCTCTTATTACTCTGATAATAAACCAGCCACCAACAACAGCATAATACCAGCAAACACGAAAGCAGTCTGCTATCGTATTAGAAACTGTAACACATAAAGCCAATCATCACCAGCCAACCAATAAAACATCAAATACTGATGTTGAACACAAGTCAACAATAAAAACTCAGTCGACAATAAAATATTGCGTTGATGAAGACTAGGCAGAGGTCGGCAAGAACATGCAGTGACCAACGAGTGCTGGAGAGAGAGTGTCGAGCACCAGATCAAGGATTTAGGACTCGAAATCACAAAATCGAGTCACAATAGGAGTTGGCGAATACTGTAGAAGAGTCAACGACGGTTGCCTGAGTCAGACAAAGATGGACAGCTAGTGAACAGGTTCGAAATCTTGTTTGTAGTGGTTGAAATTAACTGGGTAAGGTATATTAGGGGATTACGAGGGTCAGTGATGAGATTTAGAGGTCGAAACCAACTGGGTTGTGGTTATTAGGGTTCGAAATCAACAGGAGAGGGTCACAAATAGGGTTTTGAGAGTTGCAAGACTCGATTGTTAGGTTTTATGGGGTTTGGGGGCTTCGATTTAGGGTTTTGAGGGATCTGGGTTTTGGTTAAAAGTTGATTGAAGGTTTAAAGGCTACTGTAAGTTAGGGTTTTTTTTAGGTTTTGGTGGATGACAAAGAAGATGGGTGAGTTAGGGTTTTCGGTTCAGTATGGTTAGGGTTTTTTTTTTGGCGACAGTGGCTGGTGGTGGTGGTGGTTGATAACAGCAGCTATGGTGGATCAAGACTAAGCTCTGATACCATGTTGTTTGGGAGAGAGAGAAAGAGAAGAGAAGTGTTAAGGTGTTAACGAACCCAAACACATAAGACTTTATTTATATTATGAGAGAGAAGAATACAATATGTAGCTAGGCAATGTGGGACAAAAGCTATTCTAACACCTCTCTTCCGTGGATCATAGATTCTAGTGCTACGGATCATATGACAAGTTGTTCGTCCCTTTTTTATTCCTACTATACTTGTTTTGGTAAGGATAAGGTTTGAGTAGCTGATGGTTCTTTATTTGCTATTTCCGGGAAAGGTTCTATTCATTGTTCTCCAACCATTTCTCTTTCCTCAGTTCTTCATGTTCCCAATTTTTCTACTAACCTTTTATCCGTTAATAGTCTTACCCAATCCTTAAATTGCTCCGTAACATTTTTTCCTACACATTGTATCTTTCAGAACCGGATACGGGGGAGGATGATTGGCAATGGTAAAGCTCATGAGGGCCTTTATTTTTTGGAATCTGCACCTAATCCAGTTTGTCCACCTTTGTCATGTGGTCAAGCTCTTGCTGTAGATACGGGTTCAGCTCTTCCCTTGTTATATCAGTAACATTGTAGATTGGGTCATCCATCCTTTGGAATTCTAGAAAAATTGTTCCCTAGTTTGGCTAAACAATGTTCTCAGAGTCAGTTCCTTTGTGAAGCTTGTGAAACATAAGCGCTCATTTTATGCTCCGGTCAATCAAATAAGTGATTCGCCATTTATGGTCATTCATTCCAATAGTTGGGGTCCTTTTCTTGTCACATCTCTGTTTGGTTGTCGCTGGTTTGTCACCTTCATCGACTGTTATTCTTGTGTCACCTGGGTTTATTTATTAAAGGCAAAAAATGAGGTTTTTTTTGTGCTTTAAATCTTTTCACCAAATGGAGCGTACTCAATTTAATGCTAATGTTAAAGTGCTTCACAGTGATAATGGGACTGAGTATATATATGGAATTTTTCAGGCATATCTCAATGACTCGGGTATTCTTTTTCAGACTTCTTGTGTTGACACTCCACAACAAAATGGAGTTGCCGAGCGCAAGAATCGCCATTTTGTTGAGGTAGCCCACTCTTTATTGTTCACCATGAATGTTCCTAAACACTTTTGGGGCGAAGCTGTCCTTACTGCAGCTTTTCTTATCAACCGCATGACATCTAGTGTTCTTCAATTCCAAACTCTGATTAAGGTTCTCTTAGGTTGTTCTCGGGCCTCATCTCTCCCACCCAAAGTCTTTGGTTTTGTGTGTTTTGTTTATACTACTAAGCACCCAGGTGGTAAGCTGGATCCCAAAGCCCGAAAGTGTATTTTCTTTGGCTATTCTCCCACTCAAAAGGGTTATAAATGCTATGACCTGCACTCTCGCAAAATTTATGTCTCCATGGATGTCACTTTTTGGGAAACAGAATTCTTTTATCCTCTGTCCACTTCATCTCTTCAGGGGGAGAGTGATAGACTGGAAGAGATGTTAAGATTTCATACTCCTAAGTTGTGGTCTTATCCTTTACCTTGTCATGGTGAGGGGGAAAAAGAACCTTTAGCTGCAAAAAGAGCAGAGCATGATGTTCGGAAAAGATTGGATAGGCCAAATTTGTAGACCTTCTCTCGCAAGAAAAAAGGCAAGCCTACATGTGCGGTACCACTTTGCCAATCTTCATCACCAACTCTAGTTCCTAACTCTTCAGCTGACTCATCTGGTAATGATCATTTTCCTACTGTTGTTGATGATCTTAATGCTCCTATTGCTCTTAGAAAGGGAGTTAGATCATGCACTCAACATCCCATTTCCCAGTTTGTTTCTTATGAACTTTTATCTCCTTTGCATCGTGCTTTTGTTTTGTCTCTTTCTTCTATATCTATTCCACAGAATTGGCAGGATACATTCATGATACCTAAGTGGAAAGGAGCTATGGTAGAGGAGATGACGGCTTTAAAAAAGAATGGCACTTGGGAGCTAGTATCACTTCCAAGAGGGAAGAAACCCGTGGGGTGCAAATGGGTGTTCACTGTGAAACACAAAGCAGATGAGACAGTTGAGAGATATAAGGCAAGACTTGTTGCCAAGGGCTACACACAAACCTATGGTATTGACTACAAGGAGACGTTTGCCCCTGTAGCGTAGATGAACTCTGTGCAAGTTCTACTCTCTTGTGCTGCCAATTTAAATTGGCCTCTTCACCAGTTTGATGTGAAGAATGCATTCCTCCATGGTGAGTTAGAGGAAGAGGTGTACATGGCTATTCCACTGGGTTTTTCGTCATCTCAGACTGAGGGTAGGGTGTGTAGATTGAAGAAGGCACTCTCTGGATTGAAGCAATCTCCTAGAGCATGGTTTGACAGGTTTCTCAAAGCCATGTTGAGATTTGGATATAAGCAAAGTCATGCTGACCATACTATGTTCATCAAGAGAAGTAATGGTAAGATTGCCATTCTTACTGTTTATGTGGATGACATAATCATGACAAGTGATGATATGAATGAGATTGTTAGTCTTAAAGCTCTTCTTGCTCAAGAGTTTGAGGTGGCTAGATCTGACAAAGGAATTTTTATCTCTCAAAGGAAGTACATTCTTGATCTCTTGGAAGAAACTAGTATGTTGGGATGTAAGCCAACCGATTCTCCCATTGAGGCCAACCATCATCTTGGTAGCAATGTCGGGGAGCTTATAGAAAAGAAGAGATATCAAAGACTTGTGGGTCACCTGATATACTTATCTCAAACTAGACCAGATATTTCTTATGCTGTGGGGGTTGTGAGCCAGTTCATGCATGAACCTCGTACTAGTCATGTTGATGCAGTATATCGCATCTTGAGGTATCTTAAATCTGCCCCAGGTAAAGGAATTTTGTTCTCTAATCATGGTCACTTGAGATTGGAATATTTCACTGATGTAGACTGGGCAAGTTCTATTGATGATAGGCGTTCTACTTCTGGCTATTGCACCTTCCTTGGAGGGAATTTGATTGCATGGAGGAGTAAGAAGCAGTCTGTCGTAGCTAGATCTAGTGCAGAGGCTGAGTACAAAGCTATGGCTTATGGTGTTTGTGAACTTTTATGGCTCCAGACTTTCTTGCGTGATTTGGGATTTCATGATCGTGGTCCTACAAAGCTCTACTGTGATAACAAAGCAGCCATAAACATTGCTCATAATCCTGTTCAACACGATCGAACAAAGCATATTGAGATTGATAGGCATTTCATCAAGGAGAAATTGAGCAACGGTTTGATATGCATGCCTTTTGTGAGATCCGAAGACCAATTGGCGATGTATTTACTAAGGGTCTTAGTAGTAAAAGTTTTCACCCCATTGTATTCAAGTTGGGCTTGATAGATATCTTTTCACCAACTTGAGGGGAGTGTTAAGTTATGTTGAGTTAGGGTTCAATCTGTTATGTATTCTGTTCATAGGGGTATTTTAGTCATGTATATGTTAGTCTTGTATATCTCTGTGTAGAAACCCCATTCTTTGAGTAATGAGAAAATCCCTTTGATCTCTCTTTCTCTCTCTACATTCTCACAGTTGGGTTGATCTACAAACGACGAACTCAGCAGCGGCGGCGATGGAAGGAGGGAAGTTGACAATCTTGACGAAAGTGGAAGGGTAGAGGATAACGATCTGTTTAGTGCTCTGAATCTTCAGATTTAGCTTTGAGTTTAAGTGATAGTATTGTGGGCTCATAACTTTGGTGTAAATGTATTCAGTTTGGGCTGGGCTCTTATTTTACTGTAAATATTGACAACCCATACTTTTCGCTTCAGTTCGGTTCAGTCGGCGTAGGTAAAATTTGCCGGCCCCCGAGACCGAAACCGAAAACCGAAAAAAACTTTACTGGAAAACCGAAACCGACCTATCCCTATATTGGACAAACCGAACCCCTGTTTTTTCGGTCGGTTTTTTCGGACGGTTTAGTTTTTTCGGTAATACTTTCACAGTTTCAGCCCTACTTTGAGGAATGCTTCTGGTAAAATCATGAAACCAATACTGTGCAATTTCATTTCTCCTAGCCGAGTGTGATATTTCTCCTCTTGGTTGTTTACCAGAAAGGGAAAGAGAGATCATTCAGACATAAAGCCACTGATATTATGGACAATGGAGCTGGAGAATTGACCGACAGAGAGATCAAGTAACACAATTTGGCCAGTACGAATAAGAATGAAACCTTCAAAGGGGCTAGAGCTCAGATCAATATTTGCAAAGAAGCCTACGCTTCTTGTATTTGGAAGCTGACCTCTAGCCAGTTAAGAGAAACATATGAACCGAAAGGTTCTAAGAGTAAGAGGTGTCCCATAACCAGACTGTCACCTAGAGCTAGGGCATGATTATCTTTCATGCCCCATGTTACTTAGCATCACATTATCAACTTTGCACTTTTTGCATTGGCGGGGGCAGAGGTAAGGTTAGTTGGTGTTTTGACAATAAATATCGTATTATTTACCAAAAAAGAAATCGTATAACGTTCGTCATTTCATTATTGACAGATTGCTTCAGTACTTGGTCGTATTCTACATTATTAAGGAAGAACTGAATCTATAGTAAGTGGAAATGAAGAATTGTTGCAGCAGTATTGCACACACTGCTCCTTTGCTGCTTTATGACTTAATATAATTTACATATAGCTATACTCTTCCCCATCTTGAGTCATAGATCCACAACAACTGAAAATATACATTAACTACATACAGTCAAACACTCAGTCCTTTCTCCTTGCATTTTCTCAGTTTTACCGTAATTAGAAGCTGATACTGGGAAAGTTTTTTCATAAAAGCCAAAACAGAACAATCTTATACCCCTTCGACCTAAACATCACTGTCTTCACATATAGACAGCCTTTTTTGGCTGTCCTATTTGGACTGTTTTCAACTTCAATCTATATTTTATACTTTTCCGATTCCTCTCATCGAGAACAACGATCTGATGTAAAAATTTGATCCAAAACTAGTGAAAATTAAGAAAAAACAACCAAAAAGATTGCTAAAAAGTCGGAAAAAGTTAGGCCAAAGGGGCCCTAAATTCCTAATAAAGGCTATTCTAGTTGCAAATGGATTCAATCAGCTTCACGACTTGGACAACATCTGGCATTAGGGATCCATATGAACAACATCATTCACACGAATGGTGAAAAGGAACAAAATCATTGAACAATTACATATGATACCCAGAGAAATGATGGAAGAGAGATTCACCTGCATTTCTGCAAGAAGATATCTCTCAATGGAGTTGAAGGAATCAACAATTTCCAATTCAGACATTTTGGATATGAATTGTCGAATGTCAGTCTTCATCCTTGCTTGCCTCCATAGCCTATGTTGTTCTTGCTCAGCAACAGCACGCCTTCTTTGAAACCAAGGCTTAAAGTTCTGTCCTTTTAAGAATCTCCTACATTGATAGATACACAAACCATTTCATTTTACCAATAGAAGAAGACCGTTGGACTGCATGATTCAAACCTTAGTTGTAGGATCCTTCTAAAATGGGTGTGCTCCCAAGACAGGAGCTCGCTCCCCTCAAGATGGGAGCTCACTCCTAACTAGCATGGGAGCTTATCGGGCCATTAAAGCAATTATTCTTTTTTAAGGGTGTGAAAATAAGAATATGAAAATCATGAGTCAAGAAGTTTTGGAAATTGAAAATATCTTTACTTCCAAAATTTTTACCCTTTTAAGAAAGGGAAAATTCTCAATATGTATCACTTTTCCTTCAATGGTTAAGTATTTAAAGATATTTTATATACACATTTAAATAGGATCTATATACGCTCCGTAAGCACACCCAACCTTGGGAAATTCTAGGTGCCTCCGCTCCCGTCCCCGCATCCGCTCCCGCTTCGTGCAACTTAGATTCAAACCATAGAATAACATCCTAATTACAGACATGATGGATGAAGGAAAGGGAAAGCTTTCTTTACCTGTATAGGTCCAACCAGCTATATCTCATCCGCTTTGCTAAAAACTTTCCCGGACCTCTCGCGGATAAGCTTCCAAGGAATTCATCACTATTGAATGGGGGCAGTGGAGGCGGGTCAACAAATGGTGAAGATCCTTCAGAAGGAGTGGTAGCCCTAAAATAAGGGCCAAAAGGGGCCAAGAAGTTGGTTGTGAGCTCCAAAAAATGGCGCCGCAGTATCTCATTGTTGACAACAGACATAGACTCCTCAACCCTCGGTGACATCCCAGCATCAATGAGCCTATTCAAGATAGAAGTATCTGGTTTAGTCGTTGCGTTGTAAGTGCTCCAAATGGCTTCCTTGTGTTCTGTCATAAGACATAGAGGACCCTCTCTCCTTAACTTCACAGCATTCAACAAGTTTGACGGGGAAAATTTCTTCAAAGACAGATTTCGAATACCGATTCCTTCAGGCCTAGCAGAAATTCTCCCTGTAGAAGCTCTAGGGGCAAGAGAAAGCCGGCTTGAACTGAGAGAAGGACTCCCAACCGAAACAATGTGAGGGATATTACGAAGAGCTTTTAAGAAAAAAAGATTTGTCACACCCAAAAGCATCGAAGGGAAATCGTGCCCTTCTTGGAGGGAGTTCAAGGGGGCGAAATCTGGGTCATGAATGGTGAAGTAAGGCCTGAAATCAACACTACAAAGGAGAGGTGCAAGCAAACTAACTAAAGCCGCAACAGCCTCACAGCATTGGGGAGGTGTAGGTGCTATGATAAGAATCGGTTCACCAATAAGTAATAACTCCCACAATAGCCAAAGCTGCAACAAAAGGCCCCTATATATACCAAAAATATCCGCATCATGAAATAGACCCTGTGGTATTGACTGATTATTGGGAAGGAAAGGAGCCATAGAGGAAGTCGACTCTTCAAATGATATTCCACAATCTGAGGTCAAACTATGAGGTGGCGGCAAGTTTACTTTTAGTGTAGCATTTCCAATGGGGAGCTCCATTAGATTACCAGGTAGTGGACTAGGCCACATTGACACATAAGTAGCAATATGCTCAAGAGCTTTCTTTCCAATGTCAAAATACAAAGGACCCATGATTTGCAACAATGGTTTGAACACACCAGAGTACGGATTGTGAGATAAAAGCACCACAGATTTCTGTTCACCGCCCCTCTTTAGCCTCTCATCATGTCTCTGCCTATTGAACACAAATCCATACAAGTATCTACCACTATTACTATTATTGTCCAATTTGTTTGGGGAAAGTTGGTTACCAAAATCAGACGCTTTACGGCCCCGCCTTCGGAACCGGAAAAAGAAGATGCAATCGTGGATGGTGGACCGATTGTGGTGCTGTGAAACGGAATCTGGGAAAGAACTGAAGGCGATTTCAAGCTCTTCTTCTTGGGTGAGGGACCCAGGTGGGAAACACTCCTCGATGAGCTGCCCTTGCTCAAGATCGAATCTGATTGTGCAAAAGGCAACAACCCATTTGCTCAATGACTGTGGATCGATATTCGAAGTGGGTTGGTCGGGTTTTAGAGAGAAGGATGGAGAACGGCTCATTTCCAAGTGAATCTAGCAGCGCTGCCTTTCATTGATTGAGTGCAGCAACCATTTTCCAGTGTTTCGACCTCTATTTGAAACTGAGACAGAAAGAGGGTAGTTTCTCCGTTCGAACGCTTTGTGGTATCAATTGGAAGGATAATTGAGAAATCGAGAGAAATGCAATTGGTTTGGAGATGGGCAGGTAATTAATTAATTGAAAGAGATTTTGGCAAGACCCTAACGGTAGACAATCAAGATTTCTTTTCTTTTCTTTTTTTTTTTTTTCCCTTTTGAAGGGGGCCTTCGGTTGAGTTTGAATGTCACAATGAAGAGTTGCAAAATCGGATATGGAAACCACGAAGGTGCATATGGTTTGGCCAATTGAAAATCAATTCGGATGCCTATATTTGCGTTCACTCTCTTGCTCTGAGAGGGGAGAAAGGGAAAGAAAAAAAAAATGGCAAACTTCCCTTTACCCCATGTAGTTTGGACTTGTTGCGGATTTGCCCATTTCATTACGAAACAAGCACATACCCCTCAATGATTTGTGCCGTTGTGGACTAAAATGCACATTTACGATTTCCGTACAAATAAAAAAGGAAGAAAGTAACATATACGCATAATTTCAAATTTGTTAAAAAAGTGAACAAGTTACGCAATGAAAAGAATATTTTTTTACCTAAACACCACTCGCAATCTTTAGCAGTGTAAGGCCTCACATAATTTTGTTTCATTGGTCTGAAACAAAACATTAAAAATCAAAAAATCCGAATCAAAATAATCACTATAGTTCAAAGACAGTTACATCTTTTGTTTACAAGCCATGAACGAACTTGATGAGTTCCCAAAGTCCTTGTTGTTGTCGCGCCCCAATTTTTATCGCCCATCGCTTCCTCGCTTTTTAGGGGGAAAAGACGATGCCTTCAAAATCATGAAGTTCAAATTCGATAGAGTAGAGAAATTGGGTTTGACAGATGTGACTCAGAATGCTAAGAGTAAGGAAAGTATTAGAAACCTTACATCATACTTTCAATACCCATTTATCTATTTTAATATTTTTCAACAACTATCTATGGGGAATAACAATATGTGAGATGCGAGCAGTGCAGATAGGGATGACAATCTCGGCTGACCCGCCCCTATCCAACCCGTCCCCTACCCATTCGGGGAGGGGATTCGGGGATTTTTTCGGAGATCGGGTAGGGGATGGGGATAATTTTTAAAAAAATTCGAGGATCGGGTAGGGGATGGTATTGTTAGTCCCCTACCCGATCCCCTCCCCGATCCCCGCCCCTCCCCGTTCCCCACCCCTCCCCGCATCCCCGTTTACATTAATATATATGTATATTTATAATATATATTTATTATATTACTATAAGTTTTTTTTTTTAATTTCTTTTCCACGTTGGCTGTTGGCACCACTGCACATGATTACAATATTACATACACCTCATATGTCATAACTAATATCTCTCAAGTCACTTAGGGTTACATTGTCTTCAGACTCTTCACACAGCCGCCCCAAACCCAATCGACAATCGGCAACTCTCGCCTCTCGGTACAGGTACTCAGTATTCTCTCTCCCTCTCTCTCTCTTTCTCGATCTCCAAGTGCTTCTTTCTGCGCAATGATGGGTGTTTTTGCCACCTCTGGTTCTTCTTTGGATACTTGAAAAGGATAGGGAAGGAGTCTAAGTTTGGTTTTGCCCTTGGGATGTCTATTTCTTCTTTTTTGGTGTTGCCTGTTTCTTCTGTTGCTTAATGAATTGTCGTTTAAAAAAAGAACTATAAAAGCATTGCAAAGAATGGTGGGAAACGCCATGGCCGTATAGTACCATCTGGTGTTGGATTTTGTTGGTGCAAAGGTACACTGTAAGGTGAAAGATTGTTGATATCCCAACCTAGAGGAGGGTGAATAAGTTTGGATCATGTAATACACAATTTTATACAATTTTTCTTTTACAAGTTGATGGATTAGAAAATCAAATGGACATTTAAAATAAGAAAGTATTTGAGATAAATAATAGATGACATAGAGCATTTTTATAGTGATTCGGCTAATCGTTTAGTCCACTTTTCAGTGATGTTCTCTTGAAAGATCACTGGTATTCACAATGTTCTTAGTAATTACATAGGGTTGGATTTAGCAAAAGTCACACCCATTTACAATAAATTTTTTCTGGTACATGCAAATCAGATCACAAACTACCAACATTGGGTACATATAGACAAGTTCACAAACTCCTAATAAATGTAAGGCAACTTACTGAAAATTTTTGAAAATTTCAGTAAGAATTTGACTTAAGATGATATTTAAACGCATGAAAACTAAAAAGACAAAAGAAGCTTAGGGGTTGGACTGTTACTCATCCATTTTAGGCAAGCAAGGAAAAAGACATTTATGGACTGTTCTACTACCAATTGACTTAAGTATTTTTTAATTTTTTAAAAAAGTTTTGTCTTTATTCAACTTTTTTGGGCGTGCGTTAATTTTGCATAAACTTTTGACGTCTTTTGATTTGTCTAGACGGAAGGAATCGAAAATATAATTTTTTTTAGAATTACCCACTTTTTTGGAGAAATTACCCAATTCTCAAAAAAGAATTACCTTTTCGATTCCTTCCGACGCCGCATCTAACCAAAAAGACGCATTAAATTTGAGGCAAAACTAACAAACGTCCAAAAAAAGTTGAATAAAGACAAAACTAAAATAAATTGAAAAGCCAGTTAGTGTTGAACAACTCCTGAGAGTGAAGGCAAATTTGGGGGACCCTATAATGCAAGGGTGCACTACTAGAGTGCAGTATGCATACGAGCCGTTCAAAAATATTTTAATAGTTTAGATTTTTGAACAAGTATCATACAGTAGCTAGGTATTGTATCTATACAATGCTTTTCAAATTTGGACCATCAATTGTAAATATGGATGACTCCGTCGTGCCTCTAGGGCTTTGGGTCCATATCGGTCAATGTTTTTTATATATATAATTGGATGGATGTGTCGGTTGTTTTTGCTTTTTTTTGGGTACTTCTTAAATAACTTGTGCCCTAATTTAAAGAAAATTATTTTAACGCTCCCATTTTTACTAGTGGCGCTCCCCCCTTTGTCTTTTAGTGTGTGAATTTACAAAATAGTCCATGCATTTTGTGAGAATTTATTGAATTGCGGGGTAGTTGAGTAAATTCACCTAAATAACCGGAGAGCGTAAGAAATGTCATTAGTACTCCACTAATTAGGAGTAGTAAAAAGGAGAGTATTAAAATCTTACATTTTATGACACTCCAATCTCAACTCATAAAATGTAAAACTGATTTTATGAGATTTTCATAAAATTCTCCTAAAATCTATAGGAAAACCACTACATTTTATCAGTTGGAAAAACAATTTTATTTTATCACTCCTCCATAAAATATTCATTTTATGAGATTTTCATAAAATACACCTAAAATCTAAAGGAGACAAGACCTAAAATCATTTCCCATGTGGTACTTTTTGAAAGCCAACTTACTGAAAATTTAAAGAAAAAGTTCACAAACTCTCATCTTGGTTAAGAAATTACCGAAAATTTCAAAATTAACAAGAAGAATGTAAGGCAACTTACGTGATCCAAAATTAACAAGGGGTGCTTTAGCAAAACAAATCTAAATAGGAGTTGGTTAATTTCTTTGTCTTTATCTTGAAAAAAATTGCATTTGTTTGTTCATTCTCTCATCTTACATGTGTATTTTCATTTTGAACGCTAGTGTCATGTCACCAATACGGGAGAGTCGATGCGCATCAACTCAAGTTGAATCGAATGACATACGACAAGTGACAAAAGTGATAGTTCCCAAGTTGATGAAACAAATTGATTCCCCTTATCAGGTGTTGCATCTGAGGTAAACTCTGATGGTGATGAGATTATCAATACAAGTGGCTTAAGGAGTAAAAATTGGCTGCATTTTCTAAAGGTGAAAGTTAAGGGGACGGGTGCGTTGAAAGCAAGGTGTTTGTATTGTAAAAAAAAGTTAGTTGCGGAACAAAAAAGCGGAACAACACATTTGGTCGATCACTATAAACTCTTGCTTGAAAAGAAAAATGGTTGATGGTAACGGAAGATTTTAACACCTAGTCTAATGGCGTGGTCGGAAAAAGAACACACTTGACCTTATTCTTATGATCCGAATATGCTAGGCAACAACTAGCTTACATGATAATAATGCATGAATACCCTCCTCAACATAGTGGAACACGTAGGGTTTAGGAAATTTTGTTATGCTCTGCAACCTTCGTTTCAAGTGGTTTCTCGAAACACTATCAAGAAGGATATCTTGAACATATATGATGTTGAGAGGTTGAAGACGATAAGGCTAATGGAGAAAAATCGAAGTAGAATTTCCTTGACTACGGATATGTGGACAAACTAGCAATCAAAAAAGGGGTTTATGGTCATCCGCGACACATTTCATTGATGATTCTTGGAAATTGCAAAGCCGCATTCTAAGGTAATTTAGATATGTTAATATGCAAATTTTATGCATTTTTTTTTTTTTTGTATTCTTGAAAATTATATTAATGTTCTTAGTTCATTCAATGATTAGAGCAACTTTTTTTTTTTTCTAGGTTTGTGTATGTGCCATGTCCACACACAAACCGGAGACATTATGTGAGGTGTTGATGGATACGTTCTTGGAGTGGAATATTGATGAGAAAATTGTCAACTTTGATCGTTGACAATTGTACTACCAATGATGAAATGATTAATCTCTTGTTAGAAAAATTTGGAGATGATAATGTTTGGTGTAAGAGTTTCTTTCATGTGCGATGTGTCTGCCCATATTCTTAACTTGATTGTGAAAGATGGTTTAGATGTCATTAAGTCATCGATTGAAAAGGTTAGAGATAGCGTTGCTTTTTGGACAGCAACTCCAAAGAGAGAGGAGCAATTTGAAGATGCAGCTCGTCAATTGGGAGTTTTTTGTAGTAAAAAGTTGTCTCTTGATTGCCCTACTAGGTGGAACTCCACCTATTTGATGCTTGAAACCGCCATAAAATATAAGAGCGCTTTTGGCCGTTTAAGACTCAAGAATAACCAATACAAATGTTGCCCAAGTGATGATGATTGGAACTTAGCCATAGATATATGTGAGAGATTGAAAATTTTTTATAAGGTCACTTTGTTGTTTAGTGGGACTAGTTATCCAACTTCCAATCTATTTTTTGCAAATGTGTGTGAGATCAAGTTAAAATTGGATGAATGGGTGGAATGTGAGAATTATGTGGTGATGCAAATGGCCTTGAACATGATTGAGAAATATAACAAGTATTGGGAGAATATTCATGGGTTCTTAGGAGTAGCAGCCGTGTTGGATCCGAGGTTCAAAATGTCATTGATTGAGTGCTATTATAATCGATATTTATGGGGTTAAATGGTGTTGAGATGGTTGATGATATTAAGACACGTTGTTATGACTTGCTTACGGTGTATGAAGGCAAAAACAACAAGAATCATGGCGAAGCCTCAAGCAATCCTCCACCCTCTATGGATGGTAATCTCGGACGATATGCATTGTTTCTTAATTCAAGGAAGAAAGGTAAAATTTCACATGCAAAGTTAGAATTGGATCACTATTTGGAGGAGGAGGTGTTACCGACTTGTGATAACTTTGATATATTAGCTTGGTGGAAATCTAGTGGCTTGAGGTACCCTACTTTGCAAGCCATTGCTAGGGGATGTGTTGGCCGTACCCATATCTACCAAGCTTCATCGAGTCATCTTTTTAGTACCGGTGGTAGTGGTCACTCCAAATCGCAATAGACTCCATCCTAAAACTTTGGAAGCATTAATGTGTACTCAAAGTTGGTTGGCGGCCCTTGAAAATGGAGGTATTTTTTTTTAGGTCTTATTTTTTGTCATGCTTTTATAATTTATATGCTATCTATCAATCATTGATTTCTTTTGTATTTTAAGGTGAGGCAATGCCGGGGAATCCTTTTCCAACTATCAACGATGATATATGGACACCGAATTAGTATATATCCGATGTAGCATATGTTGATGAATGATCGGGGTATTTGAAAGTCATCCATTCATAGATTCTTTTTGTTTTCATTTTGATTGAGTATTTCATTTTTATCGCTGTATTTTAACATCTTTGATACATGACAAAAAGTTAATGGTTATTGAATGGTTTTGGATAGCATGGAGAATCAAATTGTTGGAGCTTTTGGAAGAGGGGTTGTTGGAGACTTACTTTTACTTATTAAACAAATTTATGTTTTTGTTTGATGTTTGTTGAAACCGAAGTTGTGTAATTGAAATTGTTAAAACTATTGGAGACTTGTTGAAACAAATTTATCTTATTCCCGTGTGTTGCAAATGTAGATTACATATTGAATTTAATGCGTAATGGGAACCAAATTGCACAGATGGAATGGAATTTTAGTCGTCGGGGTTGAATTTAATGGGTAATGGCATAGACTAGTGTATGAATTTTTGGATCCCTGATTCCCCGTGGGGATCCCCGTTCCCCGCATCGGGGCGGGGATGGAGGTTAAAATAAAATCCCCGGTGGGGATCGGGGAGGGGATAGGGATTGATATAGGTTTGGGGATCGGGGATGGAGGTAGTGGTATCCACCCCCTCCCTCCCCATTGCCATCCCTAAGTGCAGATGCTACCTATACAACGATAAGTGAGATAGCAGTGCTATTCGTTCACATGTCATGTTTTCATCATATCTAACACGTGGTGGTCTTGTTTTCGTTTACACAGAAATAAAGAATGCAAAGTGGTAATCCAAACTTTGCAAACCTTGTTTCTTATTTTAAGGCATGTGAATCCCATTCCACGAAGACTTAGACTGTCACAAACTTGATTTCAATGACGAATGGTCTCCCAGCTACTTTAGTTTCAAGACTATCGACATAAGCGTTGTAGCTAGGGGTGAATTTTTTTTTTTTTCAAAAACCTAATCGAACCAAAGAACCGGACTGAATCAATTATTTTTTTCAGTTTTCTAAGAGGCCGGTTCGGTTCCCGGTTAACAAAAATTAAAAAATTGAAAATCGGTTCGGTTCCCGATTTTGGGGGAGTTTGGAACCGAACTAAACTGAACCAGATTATATATATATATATATATATATATATATATATATATATATATATATATATATATATACCCCTTATGTTTTTTTGTCCCAATCCCAAACCAACCCTAACCCTAAACTAAAGAGTGAAGTGCGGGGACTTCTAACTTCTCCCTCTCGTCTCTCTCCCCTGCTCATCGAGAATCAAGCCATCAACTCATCAAGGCATGACGATTGAAGCCTGTTCGTGTGTAATCCACTTCAAGACGAGTTCGAGTAATCTCGAACAGAGGTTGAAAACTTGAAATTGAGTTTGATTCGATTGTTTCACACTTCGATGTTCAAACGTAATATCTCTCTCTCTCTCTCTTTCACACACACACACACATTGTGATTTGACTGTTCAATACAATCTATATTCTATGTTCATCCATAACTCACTCTCTCTCTCTCTCTCTCTCTCTCTCTTTATCTATATTGAATCACTGATATACAAGTATGTAACTATGTATCCATCCTTGTTTTGTTGGAGTTTGAGTCAACCATCGAGATCCATCAGCTTTAGTGCTTTACCGATCTTAGCTATAACTTGGTTTGAAACAGTAGTTCGTCACACCAAAGGTATAATCTCCTCTGTTGCTTTGCTTTCTGCCTCCTTTTTTTTCTATGTTAATTTGTTTCAATCGGTGGTTTTTGCCTTACTGGAAGTTTGGGTGGCTTGTTATTGGATTGTTGCTCTATATGTGTTTAAATGTTTATGGTGTGTAGTTGTGTGTGAGACTGTGATTGTGCAAATTGAATGACGCACATGAATATGTTACAAAATAGCTAAAAAATGAGACTATTCAGACTAACATAAAATGAATAAAATGAGTAGCATAAAATGAGAATAACATAAAATGATTTAACTAAGTAACCTTTTATTTTGTAGATGGTTGATCTTGATAATGAACCCATGTTAGTTATGGATGGTGATGAAGAATATGAAGATGAACCCAAAAAGAAAAAACCAAAAAATAAGAATTTGTCTCTTGTGTGGGATCATTTTACAAGACTTCCAAAAGTAGAAGGTCAGAAGAAGAAGGCTTCTTGTAACTATTGTGGAGTACTATTTACTTGTAATAGTGATTCTAATGGGACATCGTTAATGAAAACGCATATAACAGTAAGGTGTAAAGTATATGAGCTTAGTGATTATAATATGAAGAAGAAGAAAGGTGATAAGAAGCAAACAACCCTAGGGTTTGAACCCATTGATGCAGGAAGTACGGTTCCAAGATAGTGATGAAGAATATGAAGATGAACCCGAAAAGAAAAAACCAAAAAATAAGAATTCGTCTCTTGTGTGGGATCATTTTACAAGACTTCCAAAAGTAAAAGGTCAGAAGGAGAAGGCTTCTTGTAACTATTGTGGAGTTCTATTTACTTGTCATAGTGATTCTAATGGGACATCGTTAATGAAAACGCATATAACAGTAAGGTGTAAAGTATATGAGCTTAGTGATTATAATATTAAGAAGAAGAAAGGTGATAAGAGGCAAACAACCCTAGGGTTTGAACCCATTGTTGCAGGAGGTACGGTTCCAAAGCTTAAGACGGTAAGCTTTAGTGTAGAGTCATGTAGCTACCTTGGAAAAAATGATTATTATGGATGAATTGCCCTTTCATTTTGTTGAAGGTCAAGGTTTTAGAAAGTTCACGCATGTGGTGCAACCAAAGTGGACCAAAATCCCATCTAGAGTAATGGTTGCAAAAGATTGTCTTGAGTTGTACAAAGATGGGAAGAAAGCTTTGAAGAAAGTATTTTAAGAATCAACAAATTTATCTTACCACGGACACTTGGACTTCTCTTCAAAATCTTAACTATATGTGTCTTACGGCCCACTTTTTTGATGGTGATTGGAAACTACGTAAAAAAATTATTAACTTTTATTTAGTTCCAATCACAAAGGCGAGACACTTGGTAAAGAGGTAGAGAGATGTTTGGTGGAGTGGGGGATTGACAACATCTTGACAATCACAAATCAATAATGCAAGCTCCAATAATGGCATAATTGATTTCTTGAAGAAGAAGACCATGAAAAGAGAGCTATTCTAGGCCATGAGTTTTTACATGTTAGATGGTGTGCTCATATATTGAATTTGATTGTCCGTGAGAGGTTGAAAGATGTTGATATTTCGATTGCAAGGGTGTGTAATATTGTGAGGTATGTGAGATCCTCACCCCAAAAGTACATAAAGTTTAGAGGTTGTCTCCTTACCGACCAAATTGATTCTAAACTTGTGCCTTGTTTAGATGTGGCTATCCATTGGAACTCAACTTTTTTTAATGTTGGAAAGAGCTTTGATATATCAAAAAGCATTTGAGAGATTGGAAGAGGAAGATAATCTCAATGTTGTAATTAGTGTTAGGGAGGATGAGGTTCATGTAGACAATGAGATTGAAAATGTATTGGAATGAGAAGTAGATGGTGTGCAGTTTGATATTACGAGAGAGGGAAAAGAGTGAAAGACCAAGGGAAAGGGAGAGCGAATTCGAAAACAGTTGGTACTGATGATTGGAATGTTGTGGAATTGTATGTTGAATTCTTAGAACATTTTATCTTTTAACAAAGAGATTTTTGGGTTCTTTATATGTGACTTGCAATACATTTTTCAAGGAGGTCATGACCGTTAAAAGTGCAATTGCCAAATTGGAAGATAGTGATGATATTAACTTGGTGCTTTTGGCAAGGGGTATGAACAAGAAGTATGACAAATATTGGGGTCACTTTGGAAAAATAAACCCTTTGTTGTTGTATGCAAATGTTCTTGATCCCCGTTACAAATTTGTTTATGTGAGATGGAGCTTGAGTAAACACTATGAGAAAAGAGAGGTTGAAAGCAAGATTGTTGAGATCAATGATGGGATGAAAAAACTTTATAATTGGTATGAGAAGAGGAGTCTTGAAAATGAAGCACCCAATGTTGTTGAGTTCTCTAGAAACAAGGAGAAAAAGAGAAAGGGGCGTATGGATTTATATGAGGCAATGGATTCGGAATTCTTGCAACACATGGAAGAAGAGACTAATATGGTGAGTAAATCAGAGTAAGAGAGGTATTGGTTGGAGAGTAATGAAGATTTTAAAAATGAAAACTTTGATCTCTTGCCTTGGTGGTCCGTTAATTACTCCAAGTATCCTGTTCTCTCTCAAATGGCACAGGACATTCTAGCTATTCCGGTGTCTACCGTTGCATCTGAATCCGCTTTTTAGCACTGGAGGATGTACTATTGATCCATTCCAGACCTCTTTCTCCCAAAATGGCGGAGGCCCTTATTTGTACACAAAATTGGTTGAGGGAACCCATGTGAAATATCTCCTCGAGATATACTAGATGAGGCGGAGGAACTTGAATTGGGTACTACTTTTTAACTATAATTTGTTTGTGTGAGTTTTTTTTTTAAAAGTATTTCATGATTTAACTTGTTTGATGTTTCTTTGTTTTTGTTATTTTTTGTGGTTTCGGAAGCATTGGAAGATTCTTTTGTGACCGAGTTATAATTTGAAAAAAACATTGGAGAAAAGATAGGTAACGGTCCCTCTTTGGTTGTTTGACTTGTTTCCATTTCATTTCATAATTTTCATTAAAGTACTACTACTCTTAGTTTGTTTTATGCCTGATCTGCTCTTAGTTTGTTACTTGTAGACTAATAGGACTATGGGATGAGGAGTAGGACTATGTACCCAAGTACTAACAGCAGTACAATGATCCCTTGAATGGTCTTTCAACATAAAAAATGAGACTTTTTTTCTTCTTCAACTCTACAAATGTTCCTCCACACAGTTATGAATTTGATTTTTGTCCCACAGATTTGGTGAATGGAATGGTGGTGTATTGGTGTTGCTGGAAAAGAAATGGAAAACAACATGCTGAATCATGAATTTACACTTGTTGGTAAAGATCGTGCGGTACTGTGTCGCTTGACCAAAACGTGCAATTGTTTGGGACTTAATTTTGGCTTGTGTTTGAACTTTAAGACTTGGTTTTTATTAGAAATTTAGATTTGGAAAATGCAAAAATGGGGTTGCTGCTGCCATGTTGTGTAATTAACTTGTAATATTTCTTTCTTTTTGGGCTTGCCGTTTGTTTTTGCTGAATAGGATTCAGATCAAGTGATCATCTGATCAAGTGTTGGCTCCTTTTTTTTAATTTTTTATTGGGCTTCAATTACCTAAAAATGGGTGTGAATGAGTTGGAATGAAATGAGTTTTAATGGGCTTTTAATGTTACGACCCGACTTTTCTTTTTCTAATAATTAATTTTTCGCATGGAAATTTAGTTTCCGTGGTCGAGTCCTAGTTTATTATTTTGTTGTGCGCTATAAGTACTATTGCGTTATTGTAATTTTAAGATTTACATTTTGTATAATATAATATTCTCGTAGTAGAATTTAGATAATTGGTATATATCTTTTCTTTTGTATTCACGGAATTCTATCCAATCAATTAGCTATAATTTAGGGTGCGTGTGATTAGTGGGTAGTTTAAAGCTGCTATTAGATAGATTTTCTTGGAGTGGGCTATTAGTTAGTTTTGAAGAGTTATCGAGGGACATATATTCTTGGGGTTATCATTAGGGTTATTTGTGAGAGAACGTATACTAGGAAAGGGAGAGCCACAGTAGTGTGAGTTTTTCTCAGTTGTCTTTCACTCTGGTTCTCGATTCTCGATTCTCATTCTAGTTCTTTGATTATATTTCGGGTCAATGAGGTTTCAGAGGACTTAATTCTTGATTGGGTATTTTATTGAGGGTTGTGGTGCGGGGTGAGAGAGAGAGAGAGAGAGAGAGAGAGAGAGAGAGAGAGGGGGTCCTGTCCATGGCTTGGGTCTGTGATTAGTGGCGTGCGACTGTGCATGGTGAACTGGTGATGAAACAAGCCGTGAGCACGGCCAGTGTAATGAGATGGCGGAATTCCATAAGGTGTGTGATCTCCTGGGGTTATTTCCATTGGAATGTAGTAGAACTCTTAGTTGTAATTTATAGGGAAACCAAGTGATCTTAGGTCCACGAGCTGTGCATGACACATGTTGGGTTTAGATTGGTCCAAAACAATTGGGAATTAGGAATTAAACTTTGTGTTTCGGTGGGTTGTGGCACGAACTCGGCAAGTAACAAGTATCTAAACTTTTATGGTCTATATTCCATTTAGTTAGTCATTTCGTTTGTTTCAATTTTCTTTTACAGGTTAGTCTCTTTTTGGCGTGTTCGAGTTGTATTGTTTTTGGACTCAGGTGAGTGATTAAGTATGTTACGTACTTTCAAACTTTCTCGTGTCCCTTAAATTATTTGTTGAAAATTTTGGAATTGTTAATTGGAAAATATTTATATTTGGTTCTCTAAATTGGCACGCGACAAAATGTATTCTTTTTGGTGAGAACTTTATGGATATTGTTGGGAACTTTTATTATTGGAAGACCAGGGAAATTATTCCTTTATATAGGTGACCCTGGCCATTAGGGAAGAGACCCGGGTTAGGCCGGTGACCCTTTTGCTCAACGGCTGTCTTTTCACCGGATCGACTTAGGGAAGAGTACCACGGTCTGCCAACGCTTGGTGACTCTAAGTTCGATATTGGATCCAATTTTGAGATTATTATTTGTTGGCCATGGTATTATTTGGTTGTGGTTCCCCATTGTTATTGGATATCATACGTGATCACCATTAAAAATTTATTACTGTTTTATCTTATCGTGAGTGCCAAAATATGATGATATGGTAATTTAATTTTATCCATGTTTTAGAACTTTATTTATTATACATGTTTGTCATTCACTGAGCTTGTCAGCTGACGGATTTATTCCAACACCATTTTCAAGAAAATCAAGTAGATAGGTGAGGACTCTGGCGGCGTCTTGGGGAACTACTGTGTCGACCTCCGTAGGATATTGCATGCATCATAACTTTGTTATTTAATTTATTTGTTTCCGCACGGGGTTAAACCTTTTTGGTAAACAATTGGATTCATTTTATTATTGGTGAAAATTTCTTATTGATGGTTCATGGGATGGTGTGCCCCATGCTTTTTTTGAGACAATTTGGTTTAATTTTGTTTATTAATAAAAATGGTCATTTGGTGTACATGGTTTATTCTATTTAGGCTTCGTGAGCCATCTGTCAGTTATGTGGTTCACAGCCGGTCATTTTCCATTTTGGGGCGTGACATTTAATGAGTTTGAATTAGTTGAAATGGATTGAAATATTTTTAATGGTCTGACAATTGTGTTGGGCTTGGCCCCAAATCAAGCCCAGCAACAAGAACCGAACTAACCGGGAGAACTGAACCGAGAACCAAACCGGCCTTCAAAATTCGGTTTCAATTCCAGGTGGTCTATGAACCAATTATTACCGGTTCACTCATATATGCCTAGGAACCAAACCGAACTGAACCGGTTACACCCCTAGTTGTAGTGGAAGTAATGACTAGGTATCGTTCTAGTAGACGAGTTGGTTAGATCTCGTTCTAACAGATAGTTTTCTTGAAACCACAAGAATAAGATAAACACCTTGAACACAAGGACTAGATAAATCTCTTAATTATAAAGTTTGATTGAATTATCTTCCCTAAGAATTACAACCCATATTTATACTAGATAAAGAGATAACCAGATAAGCCTAACAATTAATGACTTGGAGTCACCCTTCGACTCATGTGTGAGATACAAAGTACCAACCTAGGAACTTTAAAAGACACTTATTTAGAATTTCCCTAGAATCAGTAAGCAATTATTAGACTACTTTGACTTTGACTTGCGACGATCCAATTTCTTGAGAACCTCTTCAGCAACTTGTCCTGCATCAGCCTCCCCTTCTTTGAAAGAACTCGTCCTCGAGTTCACAAATGGAATACCGACATCCGGATTCATATGATACTTGAACAAGTCTTGGACATTGAAAGTCTTGGAGATGGATAAATCCTCCAGAAGATGCACCACATATGCATTGATCTTCTTTAAGATGCGAACAAGACCAATCTTATTTTGTTAAAGCTTGTTATACGTGCCCACCAATAACCTTTCTAGACGCTTGTGCACCATCACCTTGTCTCCCACCTCAAAAGTCTTTGCACACTACTCTTGACCGTGGTGGTCTTGTATTTTGCAGCAGATTCTTCCAACTTCTTTTTCACATTTGCATGTATGTTCGCCACTTTTTTTGCCATATGATCAGCAATGATACTCATACCAGGAAGGCTAGGAAGTGGAACCAAATCTAGCGTATGAAGTGAGGGACGCACATAGACAATCTTGAATGGAGATTTCCCCCGTGGATCGATTTGGTACATTGTTGTAGGCAAACTCAGCTTGAGAAATGCCAAAACGCCATTGTCTCAGACTGTCTTGACAAAAACTTCGCTGAACATTTCCCAGTGTGTGATTCACCACCTTTGTCTGACCATCAATTTGGGAATGGCAAGTTGTACTGTACTGCAAAGTAGTGTCAAGTCATTTCCATAGAATTCTCTAGAAGTAACTGAGAATTTTTTTTTATCACGATCTGAAATTATAGTCTTGGCCAACCCATGTAGACGAACTACCTCTCAAAAGAACAACTGAGCGATATGACTAGCATCAGAAGTCTTTCTACAAGGAATGAAGTGTGCCATTTTGGAGAATCTGTCGACAACAACAAAGATGGAATCTGTCCCATGCTGTGTCCTTAGAAGGCCAAGGACAGAGTCCATAGAAAGATCTTCCTAAGGTGCATTCGGGATAGGAAGAGGCATGTAAAGACCTGTATTTTGCACTTGCCCCTTAGCCGTCTGGTAAGTATAACAACGCTTCACATATTTCTCCACATCTCGCTTCAATTGGGGCTAATAATATTGAGACTCTACTAAAGAAATACTCTTATCTCGGCCCAAGTGTCCGCCTAAACCTCCACCATAGATCTCCATGATAATGTGTTCCCGTAAAGAACCTCGAGGAATACAAAGCCAATCCTCGAAAAATAGCAATCCATCAAGCAATTGAAATTTTCCAGAGTGAGATAAATTGGAATTGCACTCAGCCCAAGCCAACTTGAAGTCTTCATCTTCAACATAGAGCTCTTTTAAATGCTTAAAACCCAAAACTTCATTTCTAACAATAATGAGTAAAGATGCTCGCTGGCTCAAAGCATCAACTACCTTATTCAACTGTTTTGACTTATGTTTCAAAGAGAAAGTGAACTTTTGTATGTATGCAATCCACCTACCATGCATGCGGTTTGGCTTCATAGAAGTTTGGAGATATTTGAGAGTCTGATGATCACTGTTGAAAATAAATTCTCTTTGAGCAAAATAAGCTTCCCAATGATGAAAACTCCGCACCACAACATACAACTCCTAGTCATATGTAGTCCACTTTTTTCGGGCATCACTGATTTTCTCACTAAAGAAAGCAATTGGCCAACCTTCTTTGGAAAGAACTGCTCCAATGCCCACGCCTGAAGCATCACAGTCAACTTCAAATAAGTTGTCAAAATTAGGCATTGCCAACACTGGGGTTGTGGTCAATTTCTCCTTTAGATTAATAAAGCTCTACTCAGTGACATCAGTCCACACGAATTGCTTTTGTTTCGAACAATTTGTGAGCAAAGCAGCAATAGTACTAAAGTTCCGCACAAAGCGTCTGTAACAAGTAGCAATGCCATGAAAACTCTGTATGTCACTAATAGATTTTGGAATTGGCCAATCTCGAATAGCCCTTACTTTTGATTCATTAGCAATGCCATGAAAACTTTGTATGTCACTAACAGACTTTGGAGTTGGCCAATCTCAAATAGCCCTTACTTTTGATTCATCAACCTTGATCCCCTCAGCACATACCATGTAGCCTGAGAAAATCAAACTATTTGTCAAAAAACTGCACTTTTTCAAATTGACATACAGACTGTTCTCTCACAGTACATTAAACACTTCCCATAAGTGTTGCATGTGATCCTCTTCACTGTGACTGTAGATAAGGATGTTATCAAAATAGACAACTACGAACTCTCCAAGAGGTTGAAATACTTGATTCATCAACCATATAAATGTGCTAGGTGCATTGGACAACCTGAATGGCATGACAAGCCACTCATATGGCCCTTATCTTGTTTTGAATGTTGTTTTCCACTTGTCGCCTGGGCTGACACGAATCTAATGGTAACCACTCTTCAAATCTATCTTTGAGAATAACTTTGAGCCACCCAATCTATCAAGCATGTCATCGAGCCTTGGTATAGGAAACCGATACTTCACCCTAATATTTTTTATGGCTGGGCTATCAATGCATCTTTGCCAACTTCCATCTTTATTTCGAGTTAATAAGGCCAGGATTGCACAAGGATTCATGCTTCCCCTAATCAAGCCTTTTTGCACCAATTTAGTAACATGTTCCTGCAAAATCTAAAACTCCTTCGGACTTATTTAGTAGTGTGGCAGGTTTGGTAAACTTGTCCTAGGAATTAGATTGATCTCATGCTGGAAGTTTCTCATAGGGGTAGTTTTGCTGGTAATTCATCATGTACAAGTGCAAACTTTGAGAGTAATGGTTTAATTTGATTTGGCACAATAACTTCTTTCTTTTCCTCACCTTTTACCACGAGTGCATAAACCAACTGCGTATCCTTTGCTTCTTTCATGAAATCAGTACGATGAGAAAGGAGTCCACTTTGAGTGGAGCGGCCTTTAGCTGACCCTCACACTTCATAGAAGCCAAGACAACCTTTATCTTGTCCTCGTAAAATGTGTAAGTATTGTCCTTACCCATGTGTGTAGTGTTCAAGTCATACTGCCATGATCTTCCAAGCAACATGTGGTAGGCATCCATGTCCACGACATCGCACTAAACCTCATCTCTATAGTCCTTCTCAGTCGAAAAAGGAACAAGACATTGTTGTGTTACCTTGGTTTTGCCAACATCTTTGATCTAGCCAATGCTATAAGGGGATGGATGTTTTTGCGTCTCAAGTTTCAAGTTTTCAACCATGGTCTTTGAAACTATATTCTCACTGCTTCCTCCATCAATTATCAGATCACAAACCAGTTGGTTGACAGTGCAATGAGTCTTGAAAATGTTGTGTCTTTGAACATCCTCCTTTCGCAATGTGTACATCAAACGTCATACCACTAGTGGCACGCCTTCATCATCATGAGTCCATCCTGATGGATCTTCTTCTTTTTAATTCTCCTTTTCATGGTAGTTTTCTTCATCTTCATGTTCTAACAAGTTAACGCACTGCCTCTTTGGACAAGTGTTCGAAAAATGCCTTGCTTCACCGCAACGATAGCACTTATTACCTCGAGGAGGGGCATATGGATCATTCTAACCATTAGATCTTCCAATACCTTGTTTTGTATTGGTTTGGACTTTCCATGTAGGTTTGGTATGACTTTGAAGAACTTGATTTTGAGATGCTTCAATGACCATTTTTCCCTTGCTTGGCTCTGGCCAATTATGCACTGGAGAGGAGTTGAATGTTCTAGTGGTGGCTTGGTTTCGGTAATTTCCCTTTCGGTTTAATTGAAATTCAGCTCTTGTTGCTAGTTAAATACCATCCAACAACGTATGAACTGGTTGCATGTTAACTATATCCTGGATATTAGTACGTAAACCATCAACAAATCATGCTACTAGTTGTCCTTCTATTTTTGGCAAGTCATTACGAGAGGAGAGTTGAAATGATGAGGCATACTCATGAATAGGTCTAGTACCTTGTTGGTAACGTTGGTACTGGTGGAACAAAACCTGATCATAGTCTGGAGGCTGGAAAGGGTAAAACCCACTCCCTTGCAGAAAATATACAGCACAAGCAGATCACGTGCTCGACATGCGCACCATGAGAGGGTAGCTAGCTTGATGTTATTATGAAGAGATCCATTAACACTATACCGAACAAGTCTTGACCATGAATAAGGTCAGGACTACAGAATAATACCAAGTGAAGGTGGACTAGCTTGGCGGAAGCCACGTGAGGTTGGACATGAACGGGCTAGTCAGGCTACGAATATGGCCAAGGTTGCATTACAAGTCTACATGTCAAGCTTGGTATAGCTCGACACATGCAGATTAGGTCCTATGGGGCTAATACCGAGTTGACAATAAGGACCGCCCTAGGAAAATAAGGCAGTGCAACATTCTAGAAGGATCTGGATTAGTCTCTTTCGTGATAAGAGGAAATCCTGTGATATAAGGAACTAATAAAGGTATTCCTTATAAAGTTAGGAATGCATTATGAAGAATCCTAATGCAAATCTAATTGCACGACCATATAGGAAAGAGACTTATATGGAAAGGACTTCTATTACAAGAAGAAATCTTGTACATACAGTACCGTTATACCTAATAGGATGAATCCTATTAGGAAAGGTTTCTTAACACAAATAGGAAACTAGGTCTACAAGAAGCCTTGATCGACAAGTACTCACACCTATAAATAAAATATCATACCCATGTTATACGCATTGTCTTTGGCTTGATTAGTAATCCCTTTACTAACTTAAGCATCGGAGGGCCTTTGTTGACGAGAGGCAAAGGTGCTCTAGCTGATAAGCCCTAAATGTTGTATATAATCCGGGCTTATCTAGCTCATTTATGTTCACACACACACGCAATTTTGGGCTTTATATGTTTGATATGCGCGTAGTGTTGTTTTTGTTAGTTATAGGTAAAACACGTGAATAAGCACGTTTTGGAGCGCATTGGAAGCCGTCCCAAGTTACCGAGTGCCAAGTTGCCCCATGGCATGCCACCACCGGGCCTCAAAAGCCAAGAAATGAAGACTTGGCTAAGGCCCGGGAAGTCGAAAAGCCACAAAGCCATCCCGATGGTGTCCGGGAGTGAACAAGCACTCACGAGACCAAGTGCCCCTCTTCCCGAAGCTCACTCAATGCTTGGAAGTGTTTTGGAGGATGCCTGGTAGCACACAAGGCCAATGGATGGCAAAGAAAGAAGAGGAAACCTCAAATGCCTAAGTATAAATGCAGGTATTGATACCAGTATTGATAGGTATCAATACCTCTGAGGGACAAAAAGGGACAGAACCGTGGGTATTGATACCCCCAAAATTGGTATCAATACCCAGGCTTCTCGGGTAGCATTGTTAATGCAGGTATTGATACCAGTATTGATAGGTATCAATACCTAGCAACCCGAAAAAGTGTTTAATCAACTTGTTAGACTTTCCGCTTATGGAAACTTACTACTTTTAGTTGTATTTTGGATATTTTTGTGAGAGAGAAGGGTTATGTGTATATATCTCTCCCTCTCTCTATCTCTCATATATCTCCTACACTTTCATTTTATTTTCTTTTTAGTCTAAATTAGCTCCACCTTCTCTCTAGTTTTTAGGTTTCAATCTTCAAGAACCAAGGTTTTCTCCTTCATTAATGTTGTAAGCACTTCTCTAATCTTTATAAATTCGTAGTTTATTTTCATTTTCATCATGTTTTGTATTTCCTTTATATTTCCTTTAATGTTTGGCTTGATCATGTTTGAATAGTAGTTTAGGCTTGGTCATGGGGTGAAGATCACTCCATGACTTCGGTGTTTCAATGGTTTCTCATGTTTATATGCTTATTGTGGGTTTGTGAATGGATTGATCACTCTATTTTCGGTCTAAACTTAGAGTTGTTAACCTCTTTGATTGGGTGTAGACAACTCCTTTGGCACACACAATGCTTTGAGCTATGTCACTTTGGGTGTTCGACAAAATGTCTAAGAGGGTGTCTTTCCATTTACCAACCTCATTCTTGTGATTAAGATTGGTTTTCATTGGGTAAGTTCAATTTTATGTATCAAAACTTAGTCTTGTTAACCTATTTGATCTTGTGTAGGCAAAGGCTTGACTACTTGCCACACATGATGCTTAGAGCTATGGCATTCAAAGTGTTTGTCAAAGTGCCTCAAAGAACTTATCCCATTGTTAAACCCATTTTCTAGAGTCAAAATGATCTTCATTGTCAAAACTTCCGAGTGAGAGCAAGTGACTTTGTCTCTCACTTGAGTTATAGTTGAGAGCCATTGAATATCCTTAGTCATGGGTGGTATGAACCTCTAGGCCTTGCCATCTTTAATTTATAGTTTATATCTTCATTTTCAATCGCATTAGAGGTAGAGAGAGAATTCCACCAATCAAACTCCAAAAGCCAAGTTTGCCGCTTTAAGGCTAAAACCTACACTTGCAAGACAACTCTCACGCCGGGTGCGTTCGGTCCCTGTGGATTCGACCCGGTCTTACTGGTTATTATGCTACTGACGACCTAGCCCTACGCTTGGGGCAACACTTTCTACGACACAATCTAAGGTCGCAAGCACTAGCCTTTTGTTTGTCTTGCAATATTAGGGTTCCGGTGAAGAAGCATAAGATCAACCACATACATGGATTTTATTCCCGTACAATTGGCACCGTTTGTGGGAAAGACACGAAAAAGTGTTTCTCAAAGAAAATCATTCAACAATGGTGGCCTCAGAACCAATCGTTCAAACTCCAAGACGTGGAGTGACTGATAAACATGCAGAAATTAACTTTTGGATATAGGGCCAGGAAGGGTGTAGACACTGAGAAAACCCTAGTGGCTCCTAGCACGCCATAGAAAAATCCAATTGTCAAAAGATTTGACATTAGTCACATCCCAGAAATCCCAAGATTTAGGGGACAACAGAGACGTTACCCAAACCCTAGTTCATATTGAATGGGGATGATCCGTTTCTCCCCGAAGAGAAAGAGAGAAGAGGCTTAGGAGTCACCCACGAAGAAGGGAGGATCACAGGCAGAGAAAGGATCATGACTGCGAAGATAGCTTGGACCGAAGATAGTAGGAGGCAGAAGAATTGGCATGATAAGTCACCTGACGAGAGTGGAAAATTTTGGATTTGAAGAAGCAACTCCAAGCGAAGGAGAAAGACCTATGTTCACGTTCTCGTTCAGAATGAGGAGAAAAAGAAAGGAGGAGTCAACATCGTGATGATGTCTCCACTAGAAGGATTGACTCTCCACAAAAAGGGAGAGAAAGAAGTAACTCAGAGGAGAGAAAAGACAAGAGAAAGCATGCTCGAGACAGATACGAGAGATCTGGATCAAACGAACATCAGTATGCAAGAAGGTATGAGACAGGCCGATTACAGGGAGGCCTTAAGATTGCATGAGAAGCGACAAAAGAAGCCCTTGGCCAAATATCGAAATCACCTCTTGCACACTGGATCAGAGCTGAGAAAACCCTGAGCAAGGTGAAGCACTCTACATTCATACTATACGAAACCAACACTGATCTAGTGGCCCATATCCAACACTATCAACAGGCCATCTTCATGCATGAACATGATGATGCCCTATTGTACAAGATGATCCCCTCAAGCCTAGGGAAGGTAGCCCTGAGTTGGTATCATAGGCTCCCTAAAGGATCAATTCTTTGCTGGGACTAGCTAGCTGAAGAATTCATGGCTAGATTTCTGACCAGCCAAGCAGACCCAAAAATGTTTGACACCCTTACTTCTATGAAACAGAAGGATGATGAGATACTGAGGGAGTACTCAAAGAGGTATTGGGAGACTTTCAACGGATTGAAAACTGCAGTGAGAAGTAAGCCTTGGCCACCTTCAAAACAAGCCTTCCAATGCATAACAAGTTATAAGAATCGCTTACTATGCACCCAGTTAAGACCGTGGCCAAAGTGATGGAGAGAATCCAGGAACACGCCCGAGTGGAGGATGATATTCTACAATCTAGAGGAAAGATTATGGCTTGGCAACTTCAGACTTCTACAAAGAAGACATTGGAGTCAAAGGTATACAAGAAGGATTATACCATGGGCAAGAAGGAATACCCACAACAGAAAAAGCAGAAAGAAGTCCTAGATCCCAAATCTTATTTTAGCATTTTCACAACATTCAACATTCCAATCCACAAAATGCTATATGGGATTAAGGATCAGTCGTGGTTTAGAAGACCTCCGAAGATGACAGGAAACCCAACAAAAATGAAGGGCCACTAACCAACAATGCAACTACCATAGGGATTGGGGCCACATGACAGAAGATTGTGTGGAATATAAGAAGTTTTTGGATGAGAAGGTGGCGGAGGGCCACCTAAAAGAATTTCTGGTGGATGATCAGAAAGAGACCAACAAATTAATGACCTAGACTACGAGAAAGGTCCAAAGGGGACAATCCATATGATACATGGATTGGTCACCCTATACACAATAACGAAATCAGACACATACAAAGGCTCAATGGGCAGACCAAGCAAGTGATGAAACTCGGCCAGAAAAGGCCAAGGAACAAGGGAGTAATGGAGGTCCCAATTACTTTCTCGGACGAGGATTTGGAGGGAGTGACAACCCCACACAATGATGCACTAGTCATTACCCTACGAATCGGGGCATATGATGTCGAGAAGATACTGGTGGACCAGGGGGCAAGCACAGAGATTCTATATTATCTTACTTTCAAGAAAATGGAGCTTCAGCTAAGCTCTTGCAAAAGTGCTTAACCCCACTGGTAGGTTTTAGTGCATAAACAGTGTGGCCTATGGGAAAGTTCATACTACCAGTTGAGTGAGGTCAATTGTTCTCAAAACTGACTTCTTGGTAGCAGATCTTCCTTCCTCCTATAACGTGATTACAGGAAGGACATGGATGCAAAAGATGAGGGCCATTCATTCAATGTACCACTAGATGATCAAGTACTAAGGCTGATGGCATTGAATGCATTAAGGGAAACCATAGGGTAGTTGACTAGTGCTTTAATTTGATTCTGAACAAGTCCCCAAGGGCCGAGCTGGTGCAAACGGTTGAAGTCCCAGATCAACTATTGTTGGAAAATGTTGGAGGAGATCCTATGAAGAAGATGGTAGAAGGATTGAAGAGAATTCAGATAAAGGAGGATGATCCTGAGTGGTTCTTTTTGGTCGGCTAATCCCTCACCGAGCAAGAAGAATAGGAGTTGGTCACTTTCCTGAATGAGCACTTAGATGTTTTTGCATTGACACCTCTGGAAATGCCAGGGATTGATCCTGAGGTGATTTGTAATCATCTAAATGTAGATCCTCAGCATAAGCCAGTCATACGGAAGAGGAGAAGGTCGGCACCACAACACATAGATGCTATGAATGAGGAATTTGAACGATTGCTTGAAGTGAATGCTATATGAGAGGTGAACTATCCGTAATGGCTGGCAAACACAATTGTGATCAAGAAGAAAAATGGGAAGTGGAGAGTATGTGTTAACTTTACTAGTTTAAACAAGGCATGTTTGAAGGATAGCTTTCCACTCCCTAGAATTGACCAACTGGTGGATGCGATAGCGGGCTATGAAAGAATGAGTTTCCTTGACGCATATCGAGGATACCATCAAATAGTTATGTATGAGCTAGACTAGGATAAGACATCCTTCATCTCGCCTAGAGGATTGTACTGCTACAAGGTAATGTCGTTTGGATTAAGGAATGCTAGTGCGACTTTTCAAAGGCTGGCTACAAAAATGTTTAAAGAACAGTTCGGCAAAACCATGGAGGTATACATTGACAACATGGTAGTAAAGAGCAAATTGAAGCCGACAATCTAACAGATCTTAAGGTAACTTTTGATACTTTAAGGAGATGTAAGTTGAAGTTAAATGCTTCAAAGTGCGCATTTGGTGTTAGCTCGAGAAAATTCCTTGGTCACCAATAGAGGCTAACTCGGATCAGATCACTGCTCTACATAGACTTGAGAGCCCTAGGATTATGAGGGAAGTTTAGAAATTGACAAGACTGGCAGCAACACTGAATTAGTTGATTAGCAAGTCATCGGATAGGTGGAGACTGTTCTTTCAACTTTTGAAGAAGAGAGAAGGATATGAATCGGGAGCCAAGCAGGAACAAACATTCTAAGAGTTCAAAACTTACTTATCTTTACCACTCTTGCTCTCTACTCTGGAAGTTGGGGATCGACTAATCATGAATTTGGCAGTATCAGACCATGTTGTTAGCTTGATTCTCCTACAAATGAAGAGAACTGAGCAAGCTCCTGTTTACTTTGTAAGTAAAACTTTGCTTGATGCTGAAACAAGGTATTTACCACTGGAGAAATTAGTACTTGCCCTTGTCACGACTTCAAAAACGCTACCACATTATTTTTTGGCCCATCCCATCACAGTGTTTATGGAATATCCATTGAGAGCCTTGCTTTGGAAAGCAAACTACTTAGGGAGAATCTCTAAGTGGTCTATAGAACTGAGCCAATACGACTTGGAATACCAGCCAAGGACGACAATCAAAGGGAAAGTCTTGTCCGATTTTGTAGCCGAGTTTTCTCCGGTAGTGGCACCACCACCACCTCTCCATGATGCAAAGCAAAGAACTACCCCTGAATAGCCGACGAGAGTGACTGAGTTAGACCCATGTGAATGGAAGCTATTTTTGATGGCTCAGCGTGCAATAAAGGGTTAGGAGCAGGCATTGTAATTTTTTCACCAGATGGCTTGGTGCTCGAACAGGCCTTGAGACTTGGGTTCAACGCAACAAACAATGTGACGAAATATGAAGCCTTGCTTGCCGGATCAAGGAGCATTTTGGTCCTCAAGGTGCGTAAGTTAAGGTTATTTTGTGATTCATAACTTGTTGTAAAATAGCTTTTAGGAGAACATGCAACAAAGAGCGAGAAGATGATAGCTTACTCAGAGGCCACCAAAGACTTGCTTGATCAATTTAACATGGTCCATATCCAGTAGATCAGCTAGGGACAAAATGCACATGCAGATTCTCTTGCTTGCTTGGGCTCGGCTGTCAATACGAAATTCCGCCGAACAATGCCTATGGATCATTTGAGTGAGCCCAACATTAGCTGAGCTATTGAAGTGGTGATGGATACAGAGCTTGGGCCAAGTTGGATGGACCCCATAGTGGCATATCTACTAGATGGGACATTGGCGAAAGATAAAAGGGAGGCACACAAGATCAAAACTAAGGCAGTACAATTTTGGCTCTCCCAAGAAGTTAAGCTTTATAGAAAGTATTTCCTTGGACCATAATTGTTGTGTGTAGACCCTGCCTTAGTGCAAAAATTCTTGCACGAGATTCATGCTAAGACATGTCAAGGACATTCAAGAGCAAGATCTATTGCTCACCGAGCAATATATATGCAAGAGGATGCCAAGATGTTTGTGAAGACTTGCGAAAAGTGCTAGAGGTATTCACCTCTAATCTGAGCACCTGCTGAAGATCTCTTACCCTCAACCAGTCCATGGCCATTTGTGCAGTGGGGTTTGGACATCGTAGGTCCTCTCCCCATGGCAACAGGGAAACCAAAATTCTTTTTGATTAGCACAGACTATTTCACAAAGTGGATAGAGGGTGAGGCATTGGCTAAGATAACAGAAGCCATGGTAGAGAAGTTTGTTTGGAACAAAATCATCACAAGATTTGGAGTCCCATACTCCATCATCTCAAATAATGGGTCCCAATTTGGAAAAAAAGTTCAAAGCTTTCTATTCTCAGTACGGCATTAGAAACTACTATTCAACTTTGGCCTACCCACAAAGTAATGGCCAAGCAGTGGTCTCTAATAAGACTATCCTTAAGAGTCTTAAGAAGAAGTTGGAAAGCAAGAAGGGGAAGTGGCTAGATGAGCTACCTACTGTCCTTTGGGCATATAGAATCACTCCAAGGCAGTCAACTAGAGAAACACCATATTCTCTGGCTTATGGCACAGAAGCTGTTATACCCATTGAGGTTGGTTTTCCCGACATATCGCACCGCTTTGGTTGAATGGGGTGGCAAGGATGAAGCCCTTGCTGAGCAGCTGGATCTAGCTATAGAGAAACGAGAACTAGCATTGATAACCTTGGCAGCATATCAAGAATAGCTATGAAGAAGCTACAACAAAAAGGTGCAGCCAACGCCAAAGTCTCCTCAGATGGCAAGCATGGGTTGAACTAGGAAAGCCCGTATAAAATTACTGGGATTGCAGGTATTGGAGCCTATCGTCTAGCCAACATAGATGGAGATCCAGTCCCTTGGCCGTGGAACATCCAAAATCTCAGGAAGTTCTATCATTGATAGGGTTTTTTTTTTTTTTTTTCATTTATGTGATTACAATCATTGTTGGATTACTAATAAAATCCCAACACCTTTTAGTATTTTGGAAAATTCTTTTTTTTTTCGTTTTCAAGTATTTGTTTATTTTGGATTCAGTTATGAATAAAACTTTCTTTTATTATCCAAATTATGCTTAGTGGTAAAAACGAACCAAAAAAATCCTAAATATTTTGGATTCCTATTGGGGAGCAGGGTGTGAGTATACCCTGGCACATAAATTAGTATGACAGATTTATATCTGAGTATGAGGGATTCAAAATTTTCTAAGTACAATTATACTTAGACTTGCAATGATTATTTCATATGCAAGTACGAAATAACTTGGGATATGCTGAAAATCCTAAGCATGAAGAAACTTAGGATGTTTTTGCACTGACAATTGCAACATTTGACTTACTAAGAACAAAAAGCTTAGTCAGCATCCTAAGTGTGAAAAAACTTAGGATTAATTTTCTAAGTCCAAATATACTTATGCAAATAAAAGTACGAAGAAACTTTAAAAAGCACCATAAACAAAGTTAAAGCATATGTTTTCAGGCCACACATGGGCGAACTTGCCACACACGGTTGAGCAAAATGCATAAAAGAATAGGAAATAGAACAAACGAACAGCAGACATTAAGCCTCTTTACTGTGCCCTTGAGCAACAGTGGCATGGGGTGAATTAGCCGCCTCATTTTCATCAAGAGTGACCAAAACAAAATTTCCATTGCCTTCCTTATGGACGGGGTCAATGTTGCCTTGGTCAATTGCAGCATCAACTGATGGTTATTCAAGGGAAGATTGGAGTTGAGATTGGCTAGCACATGCTGCAGCTTCTGTCTCACTCGGCAACTCCATGTTCGTCCAAAGGGGAGAAGATTTGTCAACATTAAGCACACTAAGGCACCTTTGCCAACTAACTACCCGATATGGTCTTTGACAAAGGGGCATTTGACCAACATAATCTTTGGTTGCTATGTCCACACCTCTGTCGTACTCAACAACAGCTTTGGCATGAGTTTACTCTAGCTGGCGCTGAAGTTCTTCAATTTCTCTTTGATCCACCGTTTTTTCTTTTTTAATTTGTCATTGTCTAGCTGAGCTTCATGCCAGTGCTGGGCATGATAAGCATTGTCCCTCTCAGCCTTTTCCAGCTTCTTCTACAAATTGGAGATCTCCTTCTTAAATTCTTTTTTGTTCTCCTTGGCATGATAAAAACCCACCAACACCTTTTGCATAATCTACATGAAGACGTAGAAGGGGAAATTGTGACATACAGAGAAAACAGGGTAAATAGGAGAAAGATAAGGGACATACTTTTACACTGGCTTGCATAGAAGACTTCATAAGCTTATCATATGGCTGGTCCTTTTCCTTCTCCATGTCCTACGGGGTTAAGGGTGATGGGTTTTTGAATGACCGAAACCACGGACCCACCAAGAAGCATCGAATCGGTCATAGGAGGCCATAGGCAGTGGCTACGAGGCTCACCACGTCCGTTGATCCGACCCCAATAGGAGTGTATCCCAGTAAAACGTGGGGAACATGACCCAAGCCAACTTGTGTAGGCTTAAGATAGGAATGTGGATCCTATCCTCTATTTGGTCATATTTTGGAAGGGTATTAGGGCTAGGTAACCTAAGCTCGGCGTCATTGGGGATATTGAAATTTGGCGGAATCTAGCCATTTTCTGGTTTGTATTTACCAAGTTTTGCATTCTACCTACCATGGCAAAAACAAAAACCCTAGCAAAATGGGTATATGAAACTTACAAGAAGGGTAGAAACCAAAGGGGTACTTACAAGGAGGAATCGAGATCCTAAAGTGAAGGCTTTCCAACGAAAACGGAGGTGATTTTTGGAATTTTTTGCTCTAAGACGATGACAATGGCGGAACAACTCTCTCCCCCTATCTTTTGCTTCTAGAAGATGAAGTGAAAAGGAGAGGGGAAAAGGCATAGTCTTTTAAATGCTTTTTTGAAAAATTAATGTAATCATTATCCCGTTACAAAACCCTATAAAGTAGGGACATGACATGAGAAAAATGTCAACCAAGGCTGTCTTTTGGCCTTATCAAAAGGATAACGGGTCTCATCGCATTAAATGAAAAAGTGATTTTGCCTCCCATGTGATGGAAGGAGGTGCTAGAATGATGGTGATTGGTTGCTTTATTGGACGAATTTAGGACAAGCAATAAGCTCAGAACATCATTGACAAGTGGCAATGATGAACAGAGCTGGGGAGTAATTGGAAAGGGTAAAACCCACTCCCTTACAAAAAATATACAGCATGAGCAAATCACGCACTCGGCATGGGCACCGTGAGAGGGTAGCTAGCTCAGTGTTATTATGAAGAGATCCTTTGACCCAATACCGAACAAATCTTGACCATGAATAAGGTCAGGACTAAAGAGTAATACCAAGTGAAGGTGGACTAGCTCGGCGGAAGCCACGTGAGGGTGTCTCAGGACATGGCCGAGCTAGTCAGGTCACGAATATGGCCAAGGTTTTATTACAAGTCTACATGTCAAGCTTGGTATAGCTTGGCACATGTAGATTAGGTCCTATGGGGCCAATACCGAGCTAACAGTAAGGACCTCCCTAAGAAAATAAGGCAGTGCAACATTCTAGAAGGATCTCAATTAGTTTGTTTCGTCATAAGAGGAAATCCCATGATATAAGGAACTAATAAGGGTATTCCTTATAGAGTTATGAATGCATTATGAAGAATCCTAATGCAAATCTAATTGCACGGCCATGTAGGAAAGAGACCTATATGGAAAAGAGTTCTATTACAAGAAAAGATCTTGTACATACAGTACTGCTATACCAAATAGGATGAATCTTATTAGGAAAGGTTTCCTAACACAAATAGGAAACTAGGTCTACGAGAAGCCTTGTGTCATGCCCTCATTTTTCTTTACCAAAACATAAATAAAAGAATCTCAAACAATAAGTAAGTTAAAAGATAAAGATTTCCATAAATTATAGAGATTTCCATAATTAGAGTACATTCTTAGCCCAATGGCTATCAAATGTTTGGGCACCCTTGCCCCAAAGGTGTAATCAAAATAACATCCTATAAGTTGTCACAAATCCATAGTCAAAAGATAGAGAAAAAATTAGAGTTACAATATCATCTCCCCAAAAGAAAAGTCTAATAATGCATAAAGATGAATAAAATAACTCCATGTCATGTATACTTTTCATCCAAGTCATGTACTCCAAACCATGCATGATCAAAGCTGAGTACCTGAAAATGATAGGGTGAGCACACATGCTCGTAGGAGAACTATTCTACTAACGCTAGGTATATGAATATGATGCATGCACATGAGGGTAAAATATGTCTAACGATTATTCATGTGCAAGTCCAAGTATCCAAAACATGACACAAATATCCATTTTATTTCACCAACCACCCAAGTTCATCACACAAGTCAAAATCAAGTTTGCATAATGAGTGTGGACGGCCCACCAAATTTTAGTTTAAGTTTGTGTTTGAAAAGATTGTGATTGTTAGAGTCGCCACCCAGATTTGAGGTCCGAATCCGAGAAACCGATAAAAATATGACTCATTTTCCCATTGAAAAGATTTTACTGATCACTGCGAAACCAGAAATTTCTCGGATTCGGGGGTTTGGTTACGAGAGGGGAAGGGTTTTACGGCACCCCTCTCGCCCAGTCTGTGAACCGGTCTCTACTCAATATTTCGTGGGATTCTGAAGATGTTTGAAATTCAATTTAATCACGAAAATGGGAAATTAGGGATGGGAACCATATAAACAATATAAACATAATGAATAATGCAAATTTAACGTGGATGCTTGTGCGTGATGATTTACATGAAAATGGGGGATTAATAATAAAGAAAAATTACAAATATTTACAGAAATTAACCACAACAGAAACTATGCCACAACTCCAGAAATCATGAACATGAGATTTAATCTGATCTATAATCTGGATTTCAAAATAGGAATTGAGCGCTCAAGGTTGAGGGCTTGAGCGCTCAAACCCTTCAAACCAATTTGAGCGCTCAAATCTTATGGATTGAGCGCTGAAGCCAGTTTCTGGCTTCTATGATTTTTGACACTTTCATCCTTCCTTTACTCTTTATTTACAAGATCAAACATCAGTAAAATGTTTTTAATGAAGAATCAAATGAAAACATGCAGATTGATCTCATAAATAACAATAAAAAGAAGAAAATCATCAAGTTTTAACAAAAGAAATGCTTGGGAATAAGAAAAAGAAGTGATTCCAGATTATATGCAGAACAATAAGATCCCACACACGCTTGAGTTCCAATAAACCATGATCCATCATCAAAATATCCAAAAATCAACAATCTGCTCAAGAACAGCTTGAGCGCTCAAGTGGGTAGCATTGAGCGCTCAAGCCATTACATGACTTTCTGATTCTTGACTTGAAAACAGAATCTAGATGATTCTCAGGATCAAAATGTGTAATATCCCAAATTTTCAAAAAATAAAATAAAATTTGTGATATTTGTAAATATTAATTTTACTAATTTAATTTTACTCAATTTTGACTTTTGTTGACCAATTGCGGGTCTCCTGACGAGCGCATCGTAATGCGTGTTCTACTTTCAAGATTTTTCCAAACGATTCTAAGCACACGGTGACGTTGCCCACGATTTTTCAAGTTCGCATGAATATTTTGGTAATTTTCTGAGACCGAAACCCAGACAGTTCGAACACTGCTCGGAGTAAATTGTACTGTATTGTGCTACATCGCGTGCCGCGGGGCCCCCTCCAAATTACTCCCACACTCCACCAACCACACTTCCCTCCACCACTCATCTCACCTACTCCCACACTCCACCTACAATACTTCACCTCCACCACTTATCCCACCTACCACCAACCATTTCCCCTACATAACTCATCACCCATCCTCCTCAAAATTTTCGGCAGAGAAGAGAAGGAGAGATTGAGAAATGCTGGAAAAGAGGAAGAAAGGAAGAGAAGAAAAAAAAAAAAAGAGGAGAGAGGTCACCACCATGTTTTTCAATTTTCGTCCATAACATGTACCCATTTTTACAGCCACTTTGCTCATAGTTACAGTCATTTTTAGGATTAGGTTTCTTCATAGAAGTTGTAGAGGGCGTCTAGAACTTCGATTTCGACACAAGAATCATCCAAATCAGTTGAGTTTTGAGTGAGTTATAGCCTTCCAAAGTTCAGTAAAAATCTCGGGTACCTTTTTCCAGACAGCTCTCTGTTCCTCCGTAAATCTCCATTTTTCTCCTCGTTAAAGTGGATTTCGGGTTTAGGTTCCCTCACAAAGATTGTAGATCACTTCAAGCTCTTCGTTTTAGGTTCAAGAATCACTCAAAACCGTTGAGAAATGACCACGTTATTGCAGCCCGAAGTTTCTGGTCTATTCAAACCGAGTAACTTACTGACCCTTTACAAATCTTCATTTTTCTCATTGATCGAGTGCGTTTTAAGCTTATACTTCTTCATCAACATTGTAGAGCACTTCGAGAGCTTTGTTTTAGACACAAGAATCGCTGGAAACGGACGAGGATTGAACCCGATATCGCAGCCCAAAGATTCTGTTTTCCACTCGAAATACCGCCGGACTTTACCGTCAAGCTTTTCGTCCGGACCAAAGGTAGAAACTCGTACCCACCCTATTCCAAGCTTTTCAATGAGTTATAATGGTCTAGGAGTAATTTAGAGTTGATGGGTTAAAGCCCCAATTCATGGGTTTCACGAAACCCGAGCCAAAACGCAATGTACGCGAAACTTTATTTTTGTGTTTAGTAAACTCTAGATCCATTGTGGTCCATGTTGTTAATTATTCCAAGCATGTTTAATACTTTAAGAACTGTTTATACGAGTTTCTCCATAAATTTATTGCTCTTAACCTTGTTCGTGATCGTTGTGTTTAAGTTAGAAGTTTAAAGCGTAATTTTGTGAAATTTGACGTGCGTACTATGTATCATTTATGAAACCTATTTTTATAAATGTCACTACTGGAAATTTAGGATTTTAATGAAATGACCACAATGCCCTTCGGGTATAAAATGACCATTTTGCCCTTGTGTGTGTAAATTACATAATGTGTAGTTTTATACTTAGTAAGAAATTCAAGGAATTGTGTTTTATGATAAGTGAGGACTTTATTATCCAAAATAAAGTATTTTTACGTATTTACCCTTGTCGGTGGCAAAATTACATTTTTGCCCTTGTACTATGTTATTTTACAAAAAGGCCCTCGGAGTTTGTAAAATTACACTAAGGACCCTAGAGTCGCGGAAATTATGCCGGGCACCCGTGTACTTACTTAAAATGACGCTACCCACCCTTTACTTCCTTTAAATTACATTTTGACCCCAATAGTTTAAGAAATTACGCTTTTGGCCCCCAAGATCAATTTATTACATTTAGGCCCTTGGTATTCGACATTTTGAATTTCGTGGAACTTGTGAATTGAGATATTCGGTTGTGACCTTTGAGATATTGTTATCGCTTTGCTTTCTCACAAGTGCACTTTCTATAAACGTGTTGAATGTTAGAATGGACAACTAGGTTCCCGTTTGGGTGATCGCACTCGGATATCACATAGACGACAAGGTTAATGGAAAAGTGAAATAGAATTGATTATGGGGAGTCACCCCAAGATTTGTTAAATGGCAGTCAACCAAGTGATGAATTGATTATGGGGAGTCACCCCAAGATTTATTGAATGGCAGTTAGCCAAGTGATTTTGTTTTGGAGGAATATTTGGCAGACTGCCAGGATTTCGAAACCCTAGGGTATGACACTCTATGATTTGCTTCATTTGAATTCTGAGGCGTTAAAAGGATGGATGTATTATAGACCGAGTCACGGGCTATATACCTGTGGAGTCGACAGCTTGTCACTGTGAGCCCAAAGGGTACAAATCGTCCACCCCCGAAATTCATCCTTGTGAGGCGGCTGACGGTTGGATTAAGTAAGTAACTTATACCTTCTGTCGGGGCTCCTAGTCAGGGCAAGCAAGGGGGGAGTATATCACAGTTTGGTCATATTCCTTAGTGGTTAACCGGGAGGAAAGTTCTCTAGGTTGAGAACTTAGATGAACATGTAAGTTAATGGCTAGTAACGAAATCAGCTATGTGTTTAATTTATGTTCTACGATTTATCTCCTGTTTAATTCCTTTAATTACTGTTTGCCAATCATATATGTTGTACGTGTATGTTAAGCAAGGGTTGAGTGGGTTAGAGTAGCTATTGAGTGATTTATCGCTCACGGTGTTACACTTCGTGTGACCCTGGTATAATACTATGATGTTGCTTTGCGACTCGGACGTATTATGCTAGACTTTGGAGATGAACAGGAAAAGCACTACAGTTTGGAGGTCTACGGAGCTAAGGAGGACACCGCCAGAGTTGACGATCATGCCACAGAGTAGAGATAACCCTAGCATACCTAGTAGTGAATAATTGTACTTGACAAAGAGATTAATGTATTTTTACTTGGTGAAATATTGTTGTAAAACTTTATTATTTCTTTTAATAAATTTCTCGTACCCAAAAATCGGGGTCGTTACAAAATGAAAGCATATGGTACCATTCAGCTACTGCCTTATACTCCAATACAACATTTTCAAGGATTTTGAGACTTGATTATCATAAAATAGTTAATTTGAGCTCATGCAAGAGGTTTCAAAGTAAAAATAAACTGTTTAAAGATTATATGAGCATGAATCAACTGTTAAATGATGATCAAGATCCCAGATAAAGCTCAAAGTTCAGTGAAATAGAAACTGCCCAGAATTGGACTTGAGCGCTCAAGGTCTTAGGCTTGCGCTCAACCCTTGCTACAACTGCAAATTTTGACAGTGTTTTAAAATGACTTTTAGACCTTTGTGAGTTCAATTCAAGTATGAAGAACTTGATTGAACTCACTGGTCACCCTCAAATGAACCAAAACAGCAACAATTACTTGTTTAACTACCTTTTTACACTTGATTGGAAGCTTGAACTGGATTGTGGGCTTGGAAGTGAAAGATTGTTGAGATTTTGGTTAGTTTATGGACTGGATTGTATAGATTATGAGGTTGATTGTTGAACACAGGCTGAATTTGGTGTTTACAGGTGATTTTTCAGGTGGTTTTCTATGGGAGAAGAATGGGTTTGTAGAGAGAGAGAGAGAGAGATAGGACGAATTGGGGAGGGCTGTGGAACTGAATTGGTGAACCCCTCATCAGGAGATAGTGGAGGGTTTATATAGAGTGAGTGGAGGGAAGGCAGGAGAGAAAGAGGAAATGGGTTTGTAGTCTAGGTGTAGTTTAGGTGTAGTGGAGAGTATTATACGTGTATAGAGGTGGTTAGACGCTCCACTCTGCATGAAATCTCATGATGAGATACTCTGCAGATTCCTGACTGGTTCAGAGTTGAGCGCTCAAAGCCGTGGGCTTGAGCGCTCAAGGTGCTCCTCACAGCTTGAGCGCTCAAGGTGTTCGGTGGCAGACTGCTTGGCTTAACTTGGTTCAACAATGCTGGGCTGGTTCAGGTTATTTGGTTGATTTTGATCAAATTCAAGTCATTTTCACAAGTTCCGGGTAGCCATGATTGGTCCATTTCATCATTGGGTGTGCTCGAGCACATCTCGGGTTCAAAATCGGGGTGTCTACAATGAGTTTCGCCAAAACTTTAAGGATAGTTCAAAACTTCATTTCTCATTTCTTTCATTGAAGAAAAACCATCATGTCCATTTAATACTAGGGATTTAATCCCTCTGCCGTGTTCCATAGGCCCCACGTGCCTCTGCCGGGTTCCATAGGTCCCGCGTGCCTTTATCAAAAAATTTACCAAATGATGGCATCCGTTTAAGAACATCTCATTGTCCCAAACTTTTCATCAACGCTTTCATAACAAGTCCGTTTTCTTTTCAAATTTCATTTCATTACTTCACATCTTTCAATAAAAAGGATGACGCACACACCCACCCACGCTTTCTAAAACCATCAAACTTTCATGTGATGTAAAATGACATATTTGTTTATAAAATCAAAGTTCTTGAGTCAAACATGGTTGAAAGTGATGCAAAAATTCGATTTTATGAAGGTATAAGCGATAGGGGACCAGATGGACATCAAAGGGTGACCAAAAACCACCCCAAAATTAGGGACAGTGGCTGAAAATTACAGAGCCAGCAGCTATAAACAGTAAATTGTGCAGATTTTCACCCTTAGGGTCTGGAATTTCAACCCAATCACAATAGAGGTAGTTTAGGCTCAAATTGAAAATGTTAGGGAACAATTAAACATGGAGGGAGGTCAATTTCACTCCCAATTTTACCAATCAACAAGCAAATTCATAGATCAAAGAGTCAAAGTGGAAAAACCCACACAACTTGGGGAAAACATGAAATTCAAGGAGATTGAAGTCAAAAATCAAGTATATGCAACAAATCATAAGCTTATAACTAGAGAGAGTAGACATTTTCCCCCTACCTTGAGGATTTGCTTGAAAATGGTGGAAGGATGAAACCCTAGGTTGAAAAATCTTCAAATCCCGAAATCCAAGGGAGAATCACAAATCCAATGTGTAGATCTTGAAGTTTTGAGGTGGATTGAGGTTAAAATCATAAGGTTTGAGGTAGAGATGAAGAGAGAAGGTAGAGGGGTGATTTTAGGGTTTGTTTTCGTGGTATAGGAGTGAAGAAATGGGTCCAAGATCCTATTTATAGAAGGCAATGTTGGGCTCAAAATCTGCAAAAATGAAGGTTGGATACCGGTATCAAGAAAAACCCATACCGGTATCTAGAACTTCTGATGACTCAAAATGAAGCAGGATACCTGTATCAAGAAAAACCCATACCGGTATCTAGAATTTCTAATGACTCAAAATGAAGCTGGATACCAGTATCAAGAAAAACCCATACCGGTATCTAGAATTTCTGATGACTCAAAATGAAACTGGATACCGGTATCAAGAAAAACCCATACCGGTATCTAAATTGAAAATTTCTAAATTTTTACCACCTTCACCAATTCGAACCCCGATCATTTCTAACACATTTTTTTACATCTCCAAACACTCACACAACATGTTAATACATATACGTACCAAGATATACAAACCCATATAACACTTAGAAAGAAACACATTTTCAAACATTTATCCACTCATTCACATTACTTAAAAATGAGTAAAAGATATAAAGAATTTCATAGAAATTCCGGGTCTTTACACCTTGATCGACAAGTACTCACACCTATAAATAAAACATCATACCCATGAAGAAAGGAGCGCTGTAACACCAAGTTATACGCATTGTCTTTGGGTTGATTAGTAATCCCTTTACTAACATAAGCATCGGAGGGCCTTTGCCGACAAGAGGCAAAGGTGCTCTAACCTTTTGTTTGTCTTGTAACATTAGGGTTCCGGCAAGGAAGCATGAGATCAACCACATACGTGGATTTTATCACCATGTAGAGGCAAAAAGCATGCTCTCATCAATTGCTTAATCCGATGCCATGATCGAATCTTAGTCTTATTTTGCCGTAGTTGAGATAATTGCAGTTCCTCCCACCATGTGGAAGCATCGCCTCTGAGCTTGTATGCGAGCAGGTTGACCTTTTTTTCCTCCTCAATATCCATATAATCAAAAAAACGTTCCACCTCATTTAGCAAATCGAGGAAGTCTCTATGTTCAGTTGCCCATTGGAAGAAGGGATGCCCATCTTCATACGATAGTTACTATTATAACCACCATCCTTGGGTTCTTCTTGCATGGCAATCCTCTCAACTTCGTCATCAATGGAGTCTCCCTCATAAACTGGGTTGTTTAAGACACGCTTGTTGGAATTCCGTACGTGTCCAGGATTGTTGATCACCCTTGGCTCACGTCTTTGATGAACACGAGGGCTGTTGAAGCTCAATCCAGCTAACAAAGTGTGAATCTCCGTCAATTGTTGTTGTTGGATTTCGGCTTGTTGTTGTTGCTTCTCAAATGCACCCCACAAGGCATCTATTCCTCGATCACCGTTGTTAAGGTTCGCTCCATTCACTTCGTCGGAAGACATTGAGACAAGGGAGGACCTTGCTCTGATACCAATTGACATGTGTAGCGGAAGTAATGAGTTCTAGTAGATGAGTTGGTCAGATCTCGTTCTAACAGACGGTTTTCTTGAATTCACAAGAATAAGATAAACATCTTGAACACAAGGACTAGAGAAATCTCTTAATTATAAAGTTTGATTGAATTGTCTTCCCTAAGGATTACAACCCATATTTATACTAGATAAACAGATAAGCCTAACAATTTATGACTTGGACGGACCCTTCGACTCTCGTGTGAAATACAAAGAACCAACCTAGGACCTAGGATTGACACTTAATGCAAAAAATGACTTTAGTACAAAGTACCGACCTAGGAACTTTAAAAGACTCTTATTTAGAATTCCCCAAGAATTAATAAGCAATTATTAGACTACTTTGACTTGTGATGGTCCAACTTCTTGAGAACCTCTTCAGCAACCTGTCCTGCATCACCATCCTTAAAGTATTACACAAACTAAAGTAATAATGTGCATTTGTTGCACACAGGCTTGCACATAGGATGGCCAAATGCGTGAACTCTTCTGACACCCACTGCTGCATGTCTATCTCAGTGATGCCCATCTTGACACATCTATTTCGAAAATGGTCATTGTACTCTACTTAATCTGTTGGAGTCATCACTTGATTTTACGAATCAAGAAATCAAATAGAGTTATGAGAGGAAGGTGTTACGCACCCCTTTTTGCCTAACTCAAAGGTTCACCCCTAGTTGTTTGATATAAGATGTTTCAATTAATTAAATTGGTCTCACAAGTAATTGTTATTAGCCATTAAATCATGTAAAAATGGGCAAAAGTAAAGGGGTAGGGGATGGGCGTATGCATCGAACAGAAACAAAATGAACATAAAATGGAGCTTTCTAGTGCAAAAAAATCTAGCAACCACTGAACAGTCTGGCAGCCTGCACTTTTAGCTTACGACTGCCACTGCTCTGTAGTGGATACCACATGTATCTTTCATCATCCAATTGTTCATCCACCAACATCAAATATAGTGAATAACAGGACATTTGAAAATCAACAAAAAAAATGGGCTAGCCCGTAGGCTCTATGAGTAGCCCACCATGATCCTTCAATTATTGAAACCATGTAGTGACTCTAAACAAGAAAAGTGCACCACAACGGGCACTATCGACATAAACATGCCACAAATATGTGTCACAAGTTTCATTACATTCTGTTTTTGTATGTTCATTTGCTACATGCAGACTAGTGGGCCTAAATACCACATGGATGTAATTATTTACTTTTTTATTTTTTATTTTTTTATTTTTTTATTTTTTTATTTTTTTTTGGGGGGGGGATGAATTAGAGAGAATTGCATTAAACCGTAAGAGTTTACAATTGCAAACAACATCACAAACTAAATAAAAAACAACCACCAATTACAACATAAAAGATTCTATCCACTGCCATCCCCCTACCCGGATGACGCACAAAAAAGGAGATGGCGTGTTGGACAAGATCATGAGCCTGCTGGATCTCTTTCCGGGAAGCCTTGGAGATTCAACAAAAAGTCAACTTCAAAATCTCCTCCTTAATGTCTTGTATCAAAAAAGTGTCATTGAAGACACTCAATCTTCCCTGCAATATGCATAATGGCGTTAAAGTAGTCAGAAATTATGTATACATTATTGTAATTACGAACTAAAGACCACCAAAGAGCTTCCTGAACGACAAGTAGTCCTAAATAGAGGGAGCTAGAACTATAAGACAAAATAATCTGTTGAATCAAAAGATTCCCATTCGACAAACTGGCAGTGAACCCTAGACCGCACCAAGGATGTCCATCCTTCTAAGCTCCATCGATGTGAAGAATACAAGTATTCTGTAATAAGCACTTATCTGGGTATCCTTTACCATAAATCAAAAGATTCTTAATTCATTGGTGAGATCCCATTTTATTGCGCCGATCCATAGAGAAGCCTGTTTGCACAGTTGAGTATTATCTTTAGCCATAGCTACAACCAAACTACTATTAAAAACCACGTTGTTGAAGACAAGTTGATTCATTTGTTTCCAAATAGACCGGATAATGTCAATGAAGAGAAAAAAATTGTCCTTATCATTTTGAAGGAGAATAATCCGGTCCATTAACTAGTCTTTGAAAACCAAGGATGTAGAGACACCCAAAGAGAATTCAGGAAACTCATTGATATCACAAACATCCCAAACATCACTAGAATGTGTTGTCAAGTTTTATTGTACTCTCAAGATCAGCATGAATCAGATTGATAGTATAGTTATGCAAGTGCGAGGTCGGAACCCACGGGACTTGTGTTTCCTAATAAGAAAACTAAATAAACCTAAAGTGATTAGACCCAAACCTAGTTGAAAAAATTCGTGATTGATTTTATGGAACTAAAATTGAAGCAGACGGTAAAAATAATTAAACAGTGAACTAACTATTGAAGACGAGAAATTTTAAGTTTTTTTTTTTATCAGATGAGAAATACTAGGGTTTCATAATCGACACCTATTAATTCTCATCAAGATATATTCATGATCATTGACTCTACCCCAAATTTTCTCATGATAAAATGATGGCTAATTTCTGTTACCATGGAAAATGTCATTGTGAAAGTTTGTTAGAAAGTCTATTGTATATTCCTCTTCGCTCACAGGTATAAAACCAAATCATTAATTGTATATACCTTTATCAAATCACAATAAATATGTAGTTTTATAGTCAACAATGAAAAACCAACATTCAACACCAAAGACAATTCTAAATCATGATAATAGCGTGTTTAAACTTATATCCAAAATTTTATTTCTATCAATTGATTTGGAGTAGGAACCATTTAATCAATAATAAAAGCACATATTTTGGTAAATCAATTCTCATGAATATATAAATAATAGTTGTGAATGGGCTTCATCCTCAACCCTAGTTGAAAATTTTAACTGCTCATAAAAGAAAACGAATTGAGCAATTGACTAAAATCCATATGAAATACAAACAATAAACCTCACTACTACTTCTTTTGCTCCAGCCGTGTTCTCCTCGAGATGCTACTCCAGTCGTGTTCTTCTTTCCATCGAAAGGAAAGAATCATAAAGGAGATGCACACCAGTCCACCGAATGTGGACTTTTCCGTTAAGAGATGGGTTTTGATTTTCATTTCCAATTCCAATTCTAGTATAACCACAAATTGCCTTGTAATTGAATATAAATTAACAAAATAAATAATAATCATAGAAAATTACAGCGCAATTAATTAATAACTAACAATATATGATATGGAGCTTCTACATATCAATATATCATGCTCAGCAAAATGATTGCAAAAGCAGAACAAATGGGCAATTGTCTCTTCCACACATTCACAAAGGGGGCTGATGGAAGAAATTTGAGGCATACTCAAAGCAAGACCATTACGCACTGATAAAGTACCCCTTGAGCATTTTCAAATAAAGACCTTGACCTGCTCAGGGAGATCCAGAGTCCAAACCATGTTCCAAATGTTGTGCCCTTTATAAATTCAGACAAAAGAACTTGGTCTTCCTCAATAATTGTCATGAGGAGACCAGTATCCTGACTTGGAGGAGTAACGCCAATTGTCATATATAGCCAGACATATTGATCTGACAATCATACTTTGGCATATTAATGGCTAAAACCTTAGGGATAAGGAAGGTCGGGAGATCATAATTTTTTCCCATATCCCCAGGGCTGGCCCAACACTTTTCAGTGCCCAAGGCAAGTTCTAAATTTTGTGCCCTTTAAATTTAACAATTTTTACATGAAAAAAAAAAAAAAAAAAACCTCCATCCTTGTTTGAGGGTTTCTATACACGCAATTGGGGTTAATTAAAGAAAGTGTATGACCATTTCCATCCTCAAAAAGCAAAATTACAATTCCTCATAGTGAACCCAGGTGGAGATGAAATAGATATAACAATAAATATTTGTATCAGACAATCTTGTTATCTAGACTCATTTTTAACCAAAAAGAGAGGAGGACAACAACAAGACAAAGAAAAGCAAAATACACATTGAAAGAGTTGGTGTAGGTGGCTCTTGTCAGTAGCATTCAGATCTAGAGTAGCCAAATACTAAGGAGTAGGAACAAGAAGGAAGGTTGGGTCAAAGGGTCTGCCTTATCTTTGTCCCACATCGGAAGCAGAAGAAGGAGAAAGGTTAAGAGAAGGGATATAAAAAGAAATGAAGGAGGGACTTAATTATTAGTGGCCTGTTCTGGTAAATTTGTACTTCAAACCAAATGGACCTTCTTTTATTTTCCATTTTGGGCTTTTTTTAATATTGAGCTACAATCGTTGGGCTCTTTTACGCCCTGTTCGTTTCCTAGTTTAGTTTTAGTTTTAGTTTTGATGACATCATTATTTTTCTCATTTCTCTCTCTATCTCTCTCCACTTATTACACCTTATGACATCATCAAAACTAAACTAAACTATCTAACCAAACATAGCCTTTGTAACTTAGAATGGATTATTTTTGTTATTGGATAAAAAAAGTGTTCTACTCAAGCCCATTTCTATAAAATGTTGGGGTGCCCCAAACAGTACCCTTTTTTGGGGTGCCCTAGGCCTAGGCCTTGCGGGCCTTGGGCCTGGGCCGGCCCTGCATATCCCAAATAGGCCCATTATTGGTTTGGTGAGGAAGAAAAGAAACCTTAAGGGACTTAGAACCATCATAAAGGATAAGATGAATGTAGGGGTGCCTTCACCGGAGTGAGCTCTCTGAGCCTTCCGGGGAGGAATGTGTAGTGGTGGAAAGGATGGTGCACGCCTGAGCCTTTGCTGCACGCCGGTGGTGATAACCTGCACACGTAGACAACTACGTCAGTGTCTAGCCCGGACGGTGGCGGTTTGGGAAGGCACTCTGACGGTTAAGTCAGTCTCTAGAGGGAAGAAATACACCAGAGATCTAGAGAGAGAAGTAGAGTTATAAGGGTAGTAAATGAGGAGAGAGGGATCTCCTTGGTGGCAGTTGTAGTTGGGTATTTATAGGCAGGGAGGGCGTGCATCCCATGCCCTCGGTGCCCCCCATGTGCTTGTCATTCGTGCTCGGAATGACAATTGATGTGACCTTCATCCCTGCCACAGACGCCATGTCTAGGCTGACATCACGGCATATGGGTTCAAGTAGTCAAATCATCTCGAGACATTCCCCATCACTCGTTCCTGTAGGCGGCGGTGGCAGAGCAGGTGACTGCCGCATTTAATGCTCGATCGTGGAATGTGTAGCGTGCATGGTACGCCACCGCCGAACCAAGTTCACCCGAGCCCCACCCGCATGGCCGAAGTCGACTGACTCGGTACGTGAGCGGTCCTGTCCATTGAGCGCTCGGCAAGTCGCTCGGCGGAGATCCCGAGGGTATTCTGAGGGCCAAGCGGAGAATGCCATGTCCTCGGCACTTCTCGCTCAACGAACATCGTTCAAATCTATATTCATCTAGAACTGTACATCCGCACTCCTTGCTGACGGCACCATATGCTTTGCACAATCGAGACGGATCAATTTGCATTCAGTTTTGCAGATTCTGAGACAGTGACCCCTTTTAGCCATTTGTGATGTGGAGAGGGGCCTTAGCTGCCCCCTATGAACTCGACCGCTACAATGACTAAGAGGCTTGTCCCAATGAGAAATCCATTTATTATGGAAAAGATTAATAGAGTTTTCATTACCTACCCGCTCAGGAAATATTTGCAGAAATAAGGTCCCTTCATGGATGTAATCCTTTAAGGTCTTTCTCGAAGTTCATTTTAACCAAGAAAAGGCCACACACATATATATGAAGCATGGTGGGGACCACATGCACAAAATTTCAGATAATATAGGTTAAAAATAGCAATTAAACCACAAGGAAATTAAACCACAATAGAGAAGGAGTGTTGACATGGAATTCAAAATCATATAAGCTATACTACACGCAAACCTACTAATGCTATTCTATATCGTAATAGGTGGTATGACTTGTGCTATGCATGAGTGTGGTGCTCGTGACTTTGAATATGCATTTGAGTTTTTGCTTGTAGTTGCATGTAAGGCCTATGATATCTGCGATTTAGATCACAGGAACACCAACTACACAGTTTTTTTTAATTCTTTTCATAATTCATTCAGTATTTTGAATCCTAAATTCTGAATGAAAGATTTGAAGATCAGATTGATTGTTTACAATTGTCTAAATCAGATAATTTTTTACAAAACCACCCAAATAATCTATTCTAATATATAAAGGGGAAAAGCCTTTTGGTTTGGACCAATTTTTTAGGCTGATTCACATTTTTGCTGTACCTAAATTGCCCTCTTAACTGTCACACAATTGCCCTTACTACACGTCTTTTCCCCAAACCAATTGTCTTTTTAACTACGTAGAAGATAATGGAAGATGAAACTGTCATTCACCAATTTCCCTTTCTCAAAGTTCTCAAAGTTACATCCCCCACAAGGCACATGCATCGCGTGTGCCCCTACCTCTAGTTATATTAAAAAGGCTCAGATTATTTGTGTAAGATAATGAAATGAGCCCCACACAATCATCTATTCATAGGAAAGCAAACGAAAGAGAGGCGCAAAATCAAAAAAATAAGCCAACATTGGTAAGGGCCAAATTGGAAAAATTAGACCAAATTCGGCAACCCCCAAAATTGACAAGGGCAAAATAAAAAAAAAATGGACCAAATGTGGCAAGCCTTCAATTTTGGTCAACTCTCGCTTTTGTACTAAAAATATTGATTGGTAGATAGGTAGATAGATGTGAAGGTGGGTAAACTGATATGATGCCGAGTAATGTTCAATTAATATTTAGATGAATAAACAAAATTGGACTCTGTTTGAATTGTATTTTACTAAACTTCTTCCAACTGATTATTCCTTGTTATTATAATGATTCGTGAAGTTGGTTTAAGAACATATTCATTGCACACTAATCTCTTTGCATTGGATCAATAATCAGTGAAATAATTTGCAAAGGGGAAAACAAGAAGAAGAAGAAGAAGAAGAAAAAAAAAAAAAACAATCTGGACAATAATTAACTTTTCCCTTTGTTAGTTTGATTGTTTTTTGTTAGATCTTGAATTTAAAACAGAGCCTAAACTATTTGCCCAAGGAATCATGACTGCAGTCACAAACAGCATACACTAAAAGTCATGTTGGAATCTTTTCCCAATTGGTTACTTTCCCTTATAATTCTATCTCATGGTATATCAAAGTTTGTACTATAATGCGATTGAACTTTCTCCTGCCCTATTTTGTGATTGGATCGTGCTAGTAGTCTACTTTTCGGAATTATTACTTTTTTAGAATTCATTCAAAATAATCAAAGTATATTGAACACTGATTAACACGATTTCGAAAGGCATTTATCTGAAGAAAAATTGATATTTGTACACTCAAAATGCAACCCTTTTACCTCATGATCAATCTATTGGGGTTGATGTCTCAATAAATCTAAAAATACAACAAAATCGGGATCATTCAAATAAACGCTAGAAAAACCACAAATTGATCTAACAACAAAGTCCAGTGTCCATGTTTGTCTTTTTGTATAATTCACAATTTTTTTTTCCGAGTATGAGTCCTATTGACTCTGCCATGTTGCCATAATCTCTCATCATCTCACTCTCTCTCTTCCTGAACTTTAGTATCTATTTGGGGTTCCATTTGTTTAATGATCATTAAATAATATATATTGATTGTCGAATCTCAGTTTCATTTTCTTCCTTCAATGTTTGTTGTACCCAATTGAACTTGATTTCTTCACTTTGAAACCCTATATGCAAATTGAAAATATTTTTATTTTTTGTGGATTACTTTTTTTCATTAAGCTCATTTGTACTTCATTACTACATTTGTTTTATTACGTATTGTGTTGTGATCATTGCATTCTTATGATTGAGTTTGTAAGCACCCACAAAATGAAAAAGTATTTGTTATTGTTTTTCTAGGAGCAATGATGTTGTCACGACCCTTTTTTTTTATATACAATTCAAGAAATATAATATACTCTAATCTAAGGGATTGGGAGTAGATGGGGCACCACTTAGTGCATGGGAGTAGTGTACTTACCTTACTAACCTTTTTTGTACACAATTGTTTTTATTTAGTATATGCAATTACAAAATTACCCTTTTATTTGCTTCTTTATTTTACGCAACTACAAAATTATCCTTTTGTTTTTTTTATTTCTTAAAAGAAGGGGAGTGTCAAGATTATTTCCTTCTGATTATCAAATATATTGTGCTTTAAAGCCTTTAGTTGTTTCCTTGTGATGATCTATTGAGATTGGTAACCGTTATTAGAGTTTTTGGATTGTTGAATTTACGGTTTAAGAATAGGGGTGTGCACGGTCTAAAATAGATTGGCATGATTCTAATCATAATCCGCAAGTCACGAATTTTTTAAAATAAAATCCGTGTCCGATGCAAAAGTCTCACAAATAGGTTCATATTCAATTCGCTAGTCACAGGTCAGACACGGATGTATCCATAGATTATCAACTTATTCTAAAAATAAACTCATCTTACTCATTCAAAAACTCAAATTTAACAATCTACATGGAATAAATAAAAACAAGCATACATCAACTCATCTACTGAGTACTCATCATCTAGTCCAAACCACTTAAACAAGCATAAATTTAGTTAGTTACTTCAGTAGCCATCAAGTGAGTTCACAACAAACATTGAAACTGCTATCATCCAACGAGGCCCACAAAAATTAAACAATAAAACAAATTGAAACGGCCTAGGAAGTAATTTATAATACAATATTTTAATTTACCCCCCTGAGTTTTATTGGGAGATACACTATTACACTAAATCACTTCAAAATTATTTATAAATTTAATTATCTTACATACTTCATATCTTACACATATTTTTTATTTTTTTTAATACATATAAAAATCTCACAGTCCAGATCGGATTCCAAATGAGAATTCGTGTCCGAACTGCGAGTCACGGATTTTTAATTTTTGAATCCGTGTCCGAACCATTAATCCACGGGTAATGTCCAAAAAGCATGGATTGGTTCGGTGGACCGAATTCGCTCATCACCGAATTTTTTGTGTAGTCCTATTTATGATTGTGGTATATAGGAATGGAGTTCCAAAGCATAATTTGATATACGACCTAAGAAGCATGACACGATCGAGCAACGACATTTCTTCAAAAATCAAGACATTGACTTGTTGTGGAAACATCGAATAAAAAGGTGAGAGACTAACCCACCCATTCTAACCATGATGGAAGCTCTCAGGAGGCACATTATGCAAAGGTATGTTGAGATGACCAAATTGACAACAACTTTTAAATCTAACATATGCCCTAACATATGCAAGAATTTGGAGATTGAAAAGGCAAATGCAATGGAATTTTCTGTCATTTACTATGCTCCACAAAAGTCTGAAATAAGCTCACCTTACAAGTCTTTTATAGTGGACACAAGTGCTTATACATGCACATGTAAGAAATGGATGTTACTGGGATACCACGTAGCCATGCATGTGTAGCAATGATCAAGGATAAGAGAAAACTTGAGGATTTCATTTCCCCTACTACCTCAATGAAAAATTTAGAAAGACTTGGGCCCATCTCATCAACCCAATCCTAGATAAATTCATGTGGTTCCACACTGAATATGATGACATTATGTCTATATAGACACCATAAATTGGCTCGATGGGTATATTAAGTATTGCTGCAAGTGGGCTCCAAATGATGAAAATGACACCCGAATGCTTTGGGTGGGCTCATGTGAATCTTAGAACCTTTGTGAAGATTTGGTGACTTAAGCATAAACCTTCCAATCCCAGCCAAAATATCAGCCAATATTTGTATTAACTAGCCGGTGAACCCATTTACCACCCGCCAGAAACGCAATCTCCAATCATAAACCAAAAACCCTCCAATCAAATGCATCAACCTGTCGGTACATCCTTTGACCAACCGGCAAATCCACTTCTTTCAGAAGCTTTATAGCCAGAGCGCGATCAGAATTCTAACTCTTCTTCATTGATTGGATTACTTCGTTTAACGTTATAAACAAAATCATAACTCCTTTTGAAAGAGATTAACCTGTGCTAAGCCTCTCCAATTCAAGCTTTAATCGAATTAGGAGACTCCCATTCCAAACCCTATAAATAGGTACCTTTGCTCCTCAAATTGAACACACAATTTGTCAGCCATACACTCCGATATTCTACATAAATACTCCCCTAATCCCCATCTTTAAAAGCCCTAACATCCCATTGAGTGAAAACACCCGATAGGGATGGCAATCTCGGCCGACCCGCCCCTATCCAACCTGTCCCCTACCCATTCGGGGAGGGGATTCGGGGATTTTTTCGGAGATCGGGTAGGGGATGGGATAATTTTTAAAAAAATTCGGGGATCGGGTAGGGGATGGTATTGTTAGTCCCCTACCCGATCCCTCCCCGATCCCCGTCCCTCCCCGTTCCCCACCCCTCCCCGCCCCTCCCCGCATCCCCGTTTACATTAATATATATGTATATTTATAATATATATTTATTATATTACTATAAGTTTTTTTTTTAATTTCTTTTCCACGTTGGCTGTTGGCACCACTGCACATGATTACAATATTACATACACCTCATATGTCATAACTAATATCTCTCAAGTCACTTAGGGTTACATTGTCTTCAGACTCTTCACACAGTCGCCCCAAACCCAATCGACAATCGGCAACTCTCGCCTCTCGGTACAGGTACTCAGTATTCTCTCTCCCTCTCTCTCTCTTTCTCGATCTCCAAGTGCTTCTTTCTGCGCAATGATGGGTGATTTTGCCACCTCTGGTTCTTCTTTGGATACTTGAAAAGGATAGGGAAGGAGTCTAAGTTTGGTTTTGCCCTTGGGATGTCTATTTCTTCTTTTTGGTGTTGCTGTTTCTTACATTTGTTTAATGAATTGTCGTTTAAAAAAAGAACTATAAAAGCATTGCAAAGAATGGTGGGAAACGCCATGGCCGTATAGTACCATCTGGTGTTGGATTTTGTTGGTGCAAAGGTACACTGTAAGGTGAAAGATTGTTGATATCCCAACCTAGAGGAGGGTGAATAAGTTTGGATCATGTAATACACAATTTTATACAATTTTTCTTTTACAAGTTGATGGATTAGAAAATCAAATGGACATTTAAAATAAGAAAGTATTTGAGATAAATAATAGATGACATAGAGCATTTTTATAGTGATTCGGCTAATCGTTTAGTCCACTTTTCAGTGATGTTCTCTTGAAAGATCACTGGTATTCACAATGTTCTTAGTAATTACATAGGGTTGGATTTAGCAAAAGTCACACCCATTTACAATAAATTTTTTCTGGTACATGCAAATCAGATCACAAACTACCAACATTGGGTACATATAGACAAGTTCACAAACTCCTAATAAATGTAAGGCAACTTACTGAAAATTTTTGAAAATTTCAGTAAGAATTTGACTTAAGATGATATTTAAACGCATGAAAACTAAAAAGACAAAAGAAGCTTAGGGGTTGGACTGTTACTCATCCATTTTAGGCAAGCAAGGAAAAAGGCATTTATGGACTGTTCTACTACCAATTGACTTAAGTATTTTTTAATTTTTTAAAAAAGTTTTGTCTTTATTCAACTTTTTTTTGAAGCGCGTTAATTTTGCATAAACTTTTGACGTCTTTTGATTTGTCTAGACGGAAGGAATCGAAAATATAATTTTTTTTAGAATTACCCACTTTTTTGGAGAAATTACCCAATTCTCAAAAAAGATTTACCTTTTCGATTCCTTCCGACGAGACGAACCAAAAGACGTGAAAAATTTGAGGCAAAACTAACAAACGTCCAAAAAAAGTTGAATAAAGACAAAACTAAAATAAATTGAAAAGCCAGTTAGTGTTGAACAACTCCTGAGAGTGAAGGCAAATTTGGGGGACCCTATAATGCAAGGGTGCACTACTAGAGTGCAGTATGCATACGAGCCGTTCAAAAATATTTTAATAGTTTAGATTTTTGAACAAGTATCATACAGGTAGCTAGGTATTGTATCTATACAATGCTTTCGAAATTTGGACCATCAATTGTAAATATGGATGACTCCGATCGTGCCTCTAGGGCTTTCGGGTCCATATCGGTCAATGTTTTTTTTTATATATATAATTGGATGGATGTGTCGGTTGTTTTTGCTTTTTTTTGGGTACTTCTTAAATAACTTGTGCCCTAATTTAAAGAAAATTATTTTAACGCTCCCATTTTTACTAGTGGCGCTCCCCCCTTTGTCTTTTAGTGTGTGAATTTACAAAATAGTCCATGCATTTTGTGAGAATTTATTGAATTGCGGGGTAGTTGAGTAAATTCACCTAAATAACCGAGACAGAAGAAATGTCATTAGTACTCCACTAATTAGGAGTAGTAAAAAGGAGAGTATTAAAATCTTACATTTTATGACACTCCACTCTCAACTCATAAAATGTAAAACTGATTTTATGAGATTTTCATAAAATTCTCCTAAAATCTATAGGAAAACCACTACATTTTATCAGTTGGAAAAACAATTTTATTTTATCACTCCTCCATAAAATATTCATTTTATGAGATTTTCATAAAATACACCTAAAATCTAAAGGAGACAAGACCTAAAATCATTTCCCATGTGGTACTTTTGAAAGCCAACTTCTTCAAAATTTAAAAAAAGTTCACAAACTCTCATCTTGGTTAAGAAATTACTGAAAATTTCAAAATTAACAAGAAGAATGTAAGGCAACTTACAGATCCAAAATTAACAAGGGGTGCTTTAGCAAAACAAATCTAAATAGGAGTTGGTTAATTTCTCTGTCTTTATCTTGAAAAAATTGCATTTGTTTGTTCATTCTCTCATCTTACATGTGTATTTTCATTTTGAACGCAGTATGTCACCGCCAATACGGGAGAGTCAGTCTGCATCAACTCAAGTTGAATCGAATGACATACAACAAGTGACAGGTGATAGTTCCCAAGCTGATGAAACAAATTCAGTTCCCTTAACAGGTGTTGCATCTGAGGTAAACTCTGATGGTGATGAGATTATCAATACAAGTGGCTTAAGGAGTAAAAATTGGCTGCATTTTCAAAAGGTGAAAGTTAAGGGGACGGGTGCGTTGAAAGCAAGGTGTTTGTATTGTAAAAAAAAGTTAGTTGCGGAACAAAAAAGCGGAACAACACATTTGGCTGATCACTATAACTCTTGCTTGAAAAGAAAAATGGTTGATGGTAACCAGAAGATTTTAACACCTAGTCTAATGGCAGGGTCGGGAAAAAAGAACACACTTCAGCCTTATTCTTATGATCCAGAATATGCTAGGCAACAACTAGCTTACATGATAATAATGCATGAATACCCTCTGAACATAGTGGAACACGTAGGGTTTAGGAAATTTTGTTATGCTCTGCAACCTTCGTTTCAAGTGGTTTCTCGAAACACTATCAAGAAGGATATCTTGAACATATATGATGTTGAGAGGTTGAAGACGATAAGGCTTATGGAGAAAAATCGAAGTAGAATTTCCTTGACTACGGATATGTGGACAGCTAGCAATCAAAAAAGGGGGTTTATGGTCATCACGACACATTTCATTGATGATTCTTGGAAATTGCAAAGCCGCATTCTAAGGTAATTTAGATATGTTAATATGCAAATTTTATGCATTTTTTTTTTGTATTCTTGAAAATTATATTAATGTTCTTAGTTCATTCAATGATTAGAGCAACTTTTTTTTTTATCTAGGTTTGTGTATGTGCCATGTCCACACACAGCTGAGACATTATGTGAGGTGTTGATGGATACGTTCTTGGAGTGGAATATTGACAGAAAATTGTCAACTTTGACCATTGACAATTGTACTACCAATGATGCAATGATTAATCTCTTGTTAGAAAAATTTGGAGATGATAATGTTTGGTGTAAGAGTTTCTTTCATGTGCGATGTGCTGCCCATATTCTTAACTTGATTGTGAAAGATGGTTTAGATGTCATTAAGTCATCGATTGAAAAGGTTAGAGATAGCGTTGCTTTTTGGACAAAGAACTCCAAAGAGAGAGGAGCAATTTGAAGATGCAGCTCGTCAATTGGGAGTTTTTTGTAGTAAAAAGTTGTCTCTTGATTGCCCTACTAGGTGGAACTCCACCTATTTGATGCTTGAAACCGCCATAAAATATTAGAGCGCTTTTGGCCGTTTAAGACTCAAGAATAACCAATACAAATGTTGCCCAAGTGATGATGATTGGAACTTAGCCATAGATATATGTGAGAGATTGAAAATTTTTTATAAGGTCACTTTGTTGTTTAGTGGGACTAGTTATCCAACTTCCAATCTATTTTTTGCAAATGTGTGTGAGATCAAGTTAAAATTGGATGAATGGGTGGAATGTGAGAATTATGTGGTGATGCAAATGGCCTTGAACATGATTGAGAAATATAACAAGTATTGGGAGAATATTCATGGGTTCTTAGGAGTAGCAGCCGTGTTGGATCCGAGGTTCAAAATGTCATTGATTGAGTGCTATTATACTGATATTTATGGGGTTCGTGGTGTTGAGATGATTGATGATATTAAGACCCGTTGTTATGACTTGCTTACGGTGTATGAAGGCAAAAACAACAAGAATCATGGCGAAGCCTCAAGCAATCCTCCACCCTCTATGGATGGTAATCTCGGACGATATGCATTGTTTCTTAATTCAAGGAAGAAAGGTAAAATTTCACATGCAAAGTTAGAATTGGATCACTATTTGGAGGAGGAGGTGTTACCGACTTGTGATAACTTTGATATATTAGCTTGGTGGAAATCTAGTGGCTTGAGGTACCCTACTTTGCAAGCCATTGCTAGGGATGTGTTGGCCGTACCCATATCTACTGTTTCATCGGAGTCATCTTTTAGTACCGGTGGTAGAGTGGTCACTCCAAATCGCAATAGACTCCATCCTAAAACTTTGGAAGCATTAATGTGTACTCAAAGTTGGTTGGCGGCCCTTGAAAATGGAGATTTTTTTTTGCGTCTTATTTTTTGTCATGCTTTTATAATTTATATGCTATCTATCAATCATTGATTTCTTTTGTATTTTAAGGTGAGGCAATGCCAGGGAATCCTTTTCCAACTATCAACTATGACGATATGGACACCGACGAGTATATATCCGATGTAGCATATGTTGATGAATGATCGGGTATTTGAAAGTCATCCATTCATAGATTCTTTTTGTTTTCATTTTGATTGAGTATTTCATTTTTTATCGCGTATTTTAACATCTTTGATACATGACAGGTTAATGGTTATTGAATGGTTTTGGATAGCATGGAGAATCAAATTGTTGGAGCTTTTGGAAGAGGGGTTGTTGGAGACTTACTTTTACTTATTAAACAAATTTATGTTTTTTGTTTGATGTTTGTTGAAACTGAGTTGTGTAATTGAAATTGTTAAAACTATTGGAGACTTGTTGAAACAAATTTATCTTATTCCCATGTGTTGCAAATATAGATTACATATTGAATTTAATGCGTAATGGGAACCAAATTGCACAGATGGAATGGAATTTTAGCCGTCGGGGTTGAATTTAATGGGTAATGGCATAGACTAGTGTATGAATTTTTGGATCCCCGATTCCCCGTGGGGATCCCCGTTCCCCGCATCGGGGCGGGGATGGATGTTAAAATAAAATCCCCGGTGGGGATCGGGGAGGGGATAGGGATTGATATAGGTTTGGGGATCGGGGATGGAGGTAGTGGTATCCACCCCCTCCCCTCCCCATTGCCATCCCTAACACCCGAGTGTAAAACCCCCAAATCCGAACCTAGGGTTTAGGGTTTCGTGAGTTCAGAATCAAAGCAAGCAAATCCGAGCAAATCAACCTCTCAGGGAGTAAGTTCCGAAGGTTACAACATGTTTTGATCGGTTTATTCTTCTACCTTTGTTCAATTCACAGTTCAATTTTGCATATTTAGCTTTCTGTAGTTTCGGTATTGGGAAGAACACCGATCAATGCACACTGATGCGCCAGCCAGCATATTGAACAGCGTGATCTATCGACCATCAAATCCATTGGCCGACTGACAGATCAGATAGCCAGCATAGTTTTGATTTCTGTAGTATATACTTGTTCTATTGCGTGATCCCCATCCCCTATCCCTGTTTGGTTTATTTTCTGCTTACATCACCCATATCTGTCTAATGGCTTAATAATCAATTTACATGCGAGATGTTTTAAAGTGCTAAAATAGCTTTATGCCAAATGAGTATAGGCTAGCCTTTGCGGTTAGGAGGAGAGGGGTGCCTAACACCTTCCCTCACCGTACCCTTATTTCCCGAATCTAGAATCTATGGCAAGGTTTTTTCTTCATTTAGCCTAAACCAGTGGTGACTCTTTCATAAGGTGTGCTGCAATAGGCTGCTCGATGCTATTGGCCATCCTATATAGTGAACACCATCCTTAACTAGAAACTCGAGCAGGAGTATCTATAGCCTCCACCAAATAGAAGGAAGTCTAGAACACCAAAAAAGGCAAGGAGAAAAGGTGAAGAGGAGTCAAATGCAAGTATGGTTAAGGTGATAAAAGTGACCAAGTGTAGAAAATGCAACCAGCCTGGCCATAATTCTAGGACATATAGAGGTGAGGTTGGTCAACCTAGTCAATCTTCTACAAATACAGAGGTTAGGGAGGGCACTTCATTACTAATTCGTCACTTTGTTTTGTAAGTTAAGTTTGGTTTTTTAAACTTTCTAACATAACTTTGTGAATGAGAGAGAGAAAAAGAGATGTAGAGAGAGACATGTGAAAATCAAAACTACTGGATGTGCTAATGGCAACCATGCCTATTTAATGATTTTTCCAATTAATTGCTCTTCTAATCAATACAGAAAATCTTTTCCCAGTGGCCCCTAAACTAAAGCCTGATATGCCTTCTATGTGGCGCTATTTATTTCTCTAAAATGTTCTCCTATTTTCTCTTGAAAAATTCCTCATTTACTTGTCTTGTTTTTCTTTCTTTCTTTCATCTTGACCACATTATTGAAATAGTTAGAAGATGATAACAAGAACCGCTTAATTTTGAATTTAATTAATGGGCCTTTTTGCTAATAATGCTTTTTTACTCTTTCAATTCCACTGTTTGATACAAAGCATGAGAGTAAAAGAAATTTAAAGAAAAAGAGCAACTACAAGTTTGATGTGGAATGATTTACAGTTTCCAAATTATTAATGTAAAAGCAAGTCATTTTGTGATAGTATCTCACAATGCGTGCGATGACACCATAAAACAATTTTGGAACAAATCAAACAAAGCAAATACTACAATTGAACATAATAGGTTGACAAAATTTTTATTAAATATCCATGAGAACATTAAAGTTGGATGAAGAGAGCAAAATATTGACCTAGCTTCAGCCAATTTTCGAATAATTTGTTCATAGTGAAAGAAAGAAAAAATTTCTCTCTCCATCCACCCCCAAATTGATATTGTAGAGGATTTTGGTCAAGATGCCTTTACAACCTCAATTGGTAGGATTTAGAAGATGCATTTGTCAGTAAGTTTAAGAGGTTCATATTGTAGGGTGGCTTGCTAGTCATTTGTCTGTCACAATCAGACAGACGCCTAGTCTTGAGATTTGCAAGCAGTGGACTGGCAAGAGGGGCAAATGCAAGATGGGCAAGAGGCAATCTTGTGATAACTGGAGTTGCAGGTGGTGAACTACTAAGAGGGGCAAGTGTTGGACGGGCAAGAGGCAATGTAGTGGTAACTGGGGGAGGTGGAAGGGGTGGGATAGGTATAATTGGTTCAAGGGGAAGGGCACGAGGAGAAATAATTGGTGCAAGGGGAAGGGCAACAAGAGATATAATTGGTGCAAGGACAAGAGCAAGAGGAGGTATATGTATTCCAATTTTAACTTTGAAGTTATCTTTCATTTTATGATGTTTTATCTTAGAAATGTCTCAATCCCTGTATGTATTGTAACAGCTGGTGGGACAAATTTAAGTGCAACTGGTGGTTCAAATGTTGTTGCACATGGTGCTACAACAGATGGTCTTAAAACTGGTGAGGTTTTGTAGTGCCTGATATTTGCATAGTTTTGTATCTCAAACATTTCCTTGTCAATAACAGGTGGTTCAAAAATTGGACCAAGTAGTGTTCAAACTGGTGGTGTAGATAGTGGTCCATCTGCTAGTCCACTTTCAAAGCTTAGTGGTAAATCAAACTTACCAAGAGGAGGAAGAAATGTGTCATGGCTGACTGCAAGAGGTGGTGAATCTCAACAGGTCTGGAAGACAGCAAGGATTGGAGATGGTGTCTTCTCATCTCAAGTCACCAATGGAACCTCTATGGGATCTACTCAATAGATTATGACAATAGTGATGCTTTTTTGTGGCATAGTGACAATCATAGATTGTGGTTGTGTTTTTTGTGCATTAGTCAAGACACTAGTAATGACTGTGGTTGTGGTTTTTGTGGTCTTGGGATAGGCCAAAATACTTTAACACTGTGATTATGTATGCACTTGTGATCTTGTCCACCGTTATATTTTTTTGATGTGGACAATTTGCATAAGTGTAGTCAATGTGTAATAAAAGAGTAATGGGAAGTTACTAAATCTAATGCACAAGTGTTTTGGAGAGTTTGTATGTAATGCACAAGTGGTTTGGACTGATTTTGCCTAGGTTTTGTCACACCCCACTCCGGCAAGACCAAGCCTACCCAAAGTGGTGGGGACCACCTGACACTACCTGTACACATCTCGGGATACCTGCATCCACAAGAGATAAATTAAAATGAAACTAAATTGCAACCCACAACAGAAGTGCACAACATATATAATTTCATCAACACCATAGTCATACACAGTCTAAGTGTTCATGACTCTGCAACATTTATACAAGTCCAAGGTACAACACAACCACACCATCCTCGCAAGCCAATATGTACATACCCATAATCTAACAAAAGTTAAAGAACAACCACTATAAACAACTGAGTGGCACTGTAGTTGGACTGACAACTAGCTCATCCAGGTATCTACAACCAAAAAGGTTACAGGAGAATGTACGTTAGCAACATAATAAAAGAAATGTTCAAGCTCCTTAGATGGATCGAAGTTTAAATAACATCCACTGCTTAAAATTTCCAACCAACTTTGTCTGTTCACAAAACCCATTTCAACAACATATCCAAAGAGGATTTTTCAATAATCATATTCTCACCCATTCCTCATAACAATAAAACATGAATTTTACCAAGTGTGCCAATGAGTCGTCTACCTCACGACCAGGAGTTAAGACGGTACCGTAACCTCACTCACAAGCTCACATATAGTGGCGGTGACAAGGGCCATTCTTTATCACCAATGGTAGGTGCAGCCCAAATAGTAAGCAAGAACTAAGCTTGCACTGCTCACAATTGGTACAACCCATAAATGCAAGAGTTAAGACGGTACCGTAACCTCAAGTGTTTGTTAATTTAATCTTTTTAATCTTCCGAGTCATTCACGAAGTTAAGTGAATTCCACCCTAAAACTCCAAACGCCAAGTTTGCCGCTTTAAGGCTAAAAACCTCACTCGCAAGACAACTCTCATGCTGGGTGCGTTCGGTCCCTGTGGATTCGACCCGGTCTTTCCGGTTATTATGCTACCGCCGACCTAGCCCTACGCTTGGGGCGACACTCTCTACGACGCAATCCAAGGTCGCAAGCATTTTTTATAGTGGTGAGTATTTGCAAGCATTTTTTATAGTGGTGAGTATTCCCGCCTGTCACGCGGGTGACCCGGGTTCGATCCCCGGCAACGGCGCCAAAAATGCTTGCGACCTTGGATTGCGTTGTAGAGAGTGTCGCCCCAAGTGCAAGGCTAGGTCGGCGGTAGCATAATAATCGGTAAGACCGGGTCGAATCCACAGGGACCGAACGCACCCGGCATGAGAGTTGTCTTGCGAGTGAGGTTTTTAGCCTTAAAGCGGCAAACTTGGCGTTTGGAGTTTTAGGGTGGAATTCACTTAACTTCGTGAATGACTCGGAAGATTAAAAAGATTAAATTAACAAAGGTAAAGCCTAGGGGTTCATAACGATCACAACCAAAGCTAACCAAATCCTCACGCTCGGTAACCGACTCAAGCCACCGTTAGGTGCACCGGAGCAAATGGTTTAGAAACTAAACCATCGCCTAAAAAAATGTGTTCCACAAAGAATAGGATTCTTGTGCCATTTAGACAAACATTTGAGTCGCCCTATCCCTAAGCATCGCACGTACCAAGTGGTCAAGCCCCAGGCGTCGTGCGATCAAAGGGGTTTACAGACCCTAATTTTGATTCGTAAAAGTGAATCCCAATTCATTGCTCGACAAAAGTTGAAAGCCTTTTTTAAATTGCGCGAGGAACTGGATTAACCTTGGTCATGGGGAGTCAATCACCCCATGACCCTACCTAATTGACTACTCACTCATTAGGCAAAGACTAATAAATTTAATTAAGGAAGTTATAAACATGACCAATAACTTTGAAAAGTGATTTTTAATGATGATAACAAACTTGCCAACAACTTTAAACCTTAGAGAAATAACAAACAACCAATAAAAACTAGAGTTTAAGAAGGATTTTGTCACGCCCTCATTTTTTTTTTTAAAAACATAAATAAAAGAATCTCAAACAATAACCAAGTTAAAAGATAAAGATTTCCATAAATAGAGTACATCATTAGCCCAACGGCTATCAAATGTTTGGGCACCCTTACCCCAAAGGTGTAATCAAATAATAAAGTTTGGGCACCCTTGCCCCAAAGGTGAAATTAATTAACATCCTGTGATTCAAATATTTGGGCACCCTTGCCCCCAAGGTGAAGTTGAAATAATATCGCATAAGTTTTTTTTTACAAACCCAAAGTCAAAAGATGGTAAAGGAAATTAGAGTTACATTAACATCTCCCCCAAAAAAAGTTTAAATGTGTAGAAGATGAAATAAATAACTCCATGCCATGTATGCTCATCATCCAAGTCATGCATTCCAAACCATGCACGATCAAAGCTGGGTACCTGAAAATGATAGGGTGAGCACACTTGCTCGTAGGAGAACTATTCTACTAACGCTAGGTATATGAATATGATGCATGCACATGAGAGTAAGATATGTCAAACAGTTATTCATATGCGAGTCCAAGTATCCAAGTGATTTTCAAGTATCCACCCACAACTCATGTTTTCAAAAGTCCTTTCTAAGTGTCCAAAATATAATCCAAATATCCATTTCATTTCACCCAACCACCCAAGTTCATCACACAAGTCAAAATCAAGTTTACAAAACGAGTTTCAACAAAACTTTAAGGATAGTCCAAAACTTCAATTCTCATTTCTTTCATTGAAGAAAAATCATCATGTTCATTTAGTACTAGGGTTTAACCCCTCTGCCGGGTTCCATAGGCCCCGCGTGCCTCTGCCGGGTTCCGTAGGCCCCGCGTGCCTTTATCAAAAAAAAGTTTACCAAATGATGGTATCGGTTTAAGAATATCCCATTATCCCAAACATTTCATAACAAGTCCGTTTTTTTCAAATTTCATTTCATTACTTCACATCTTTCGATAAAAAGGGTGACACACACACACCCACGCTTTCTAAAAACCATCAAACTTTCATGTGATGCAAAATGACATATTTGTTTATAAAATCAATGTCCTCGAGTCAAAACATGGTTGCAAGTAATGCCAAATGTCAATTTTATGAAGGAATAAGCGATCGGGGACCAAATGGACATCAAAGGGTGACCGAAAATCACCCCAAAAACAGGGGCAGTGGCTGGAAATTATAGGGGCAGCAGCTATGAACAGTAATCTAAGCAGATTTTCACCCTTAGGGTGTGGAATTTCAACCCAATCACAATAGAGATAGTTTAGGCTCAAATTGGAAATGCTAGGCAACAATTAAACATGGAGGGATGTCAATTTCACTCTCAATTTCACCAATCAACAAGCAAATTCATAGATCAAGAAATCAAAGTGGAAAAACCCACACAAATTGGGGAAAACATGAAATTCAAAGAGATTGAGGCCAAAAATCAAGTATGTGCAACAAATCATAAGCATATAACTAGAGAGAGTAGACATTGTTCCCCTACCTCAAGGATTTGCTTGAAAAATGGAGATTAATGAAACCCTAGCCCCAAATCCTGAATTATGTGCTCCCGGTGTGAATCCAAGGTGACCCAAGCTCCCCACGGTGCGTAGAACGTGAATATGGCCTTGGTTCTTGAAGAGATTGAGTGGGGAGGGAGAGTTTTGAGCTTGAAGTGAGTAAAAATGGAGGAGAAGAGAGAGGGAGGGTGAGCCGATCGGGGAGGAGAGAGGGAGAGTGAGATATTTTGTTTTTTTTCAAATTTGCCCCACACTACATATTATAACCCCCTAATTACCCCTCACACCCAAATGTCACTTGTGTACATAGTATGTGACCACAATACTTATTTTCATAAACCAAACTTACTTTAATTTATTTATGAAAATAAGGAAGTACCTCCCATTTGGAAACAATGGCATTTCTAAAATTTTAAAATTCTAATCACATCAAAATCTCATCCCCCCACTTTTAGTACAAAACTGAAAAACGGCAGATTTTTCTCCGAATAAAATAGGCGAAAGATGACTTTGCCGTACTTAAAAATAACTTCCGATTATACCGTTGTGATTAGAAAAATCCAAGGAACAATTACCGGCATTTTTTTTTGGCTAAATCGAAACTTCTCCAAAAAGTGATTTTTCATACGGGTTCTTACAGATTTAGCTAGGAAATGAAGAACAAGATTTAACCGATAAAAACACAAATAAATTAGATTTATATAAAGAGAATGATTGTAGCTACAACAATAAACCTTGACAAATTAACTAGAAATGAAAACTTACTTGAGAAATCTAGAGAGATAAAACTTCAAAATCCTCCAATGGAGGAGCTAAACTAAAACTAAAATGAAAGAGTGAGAGGTGGAGAAGGAGAGAGGAGAGAGCCCAATATAGTCTTCCCTTTCTCTCTCTACATAATATCTAGTAAAGCACACACATTAAACAAAAGTTTCCATAAAAGGAAAGTGCAAAAAGAGCTCAAAAAATGATGGTCGGAGGTATTTGGATCGATCCACACCACATCTGGATCGATCCAGATTCGTCTGTTCGGGCAGATTTTTGAGCCAACTTCGCGGGCACGCCCCGGCTTTGTCCGAACTCGGAATTAGGTGATTCTTGAACCGTTGGAAAGCTCTATGAGTCTACTTTCAAACCCAATTGACCTCATCTTCATGGCCTTTGTAGAATGAGAGATATGAGCCTTTATCTATCGGTGCATCGGATTTCCTCGAGCCTCATAACTCTACATTTCTTGTTCCTTTGTTCCGGGCCTTCCTTGAACCTTCCAAAGCTCTTTGAATCGACTTCTAAGCTTCGGTGATTGTCCTCCATGGAATTGCGGGACCTTAGGTACTTCCGGATACAACCGGGGATTATTTGGAGCTTTGGACACGCCTTTTAGCTCCGATTTTTTGAAACTCGTCAAAAACACAACTCGCGCAAAATCAATCATATAAAGGCACAAAATGCACGTGTGTGTGATCACAAAGAGCAAGATAAGCCCGGATATATACAACGTAAAGGGCTTATCAACATTCTCACTGATATAGGCGGGACCTCAGCTTCTGGGTCAAAGGTGGGCAGAATCAGGTTTTCTTGGTTAAAGTCATCTGAGTTGATTTGAATGAAGTTGGCACGGTTATTTTGAATGAGACGGTGTTCGGGAAAAGGGTTAGTGGTGATGTTGGGTTTACTAGCAGAGGGTGGTGTTATTTTTTTGGAGTCAATGAGGTCTTGGATTTCATGGCGAATACGCATACATTTGTCAATGGTATGGCCTGGGGATTGGTGGAAAGCACTGAATTGAGAGTCATTGTAAAAGGATGGTAAGGGGTTTGAGGCTGCCATAGGTTCAAGAGGTTTAAGCTGCCCAGCCTTTACCAGTCTTTCCATTGCTTCTGTCAAAGTCATACTACCCAATAAGGTGAACTCCCTTCTTGCCTTTGTTCCTTTTGAGCTTTGTAGTACTTGTGTATCCAGTGTATGGACCTCAATAGTTTTGGAACTAGTGACTGGGTTCACACCACTACCACCATACCTCTTAGGTTTTGTACTACTACTTTCTCCCCTATCCAGATCTCTTGAATGGATGGCGTCCTCTACCTGAATGCTAGCGTCGAACAAGTCCTTGAATGTATGAATAGGTTGTGCAATCAAATGCTTCTTCAAGTGGTTTTGTAGATTCTTAATGACCATCCAGACTTGGTCTTGCTCTGTGGGCCTATCCGTGAACTTGTTTGCCTTGCCCCTCCAGCGAGTTATAAACTCAAGGAAGCTTTCCTTATCACTCTGGCGAATAGTCTCCAAGTCACGGGTAGTCACATCCAACTGCTGATTGTACGAGTAGTGCGCTATGAATGTGTTCCCAACAACCTCCTAGCTGCTAGTCTTAGACTTATCCAACTTCATTAACCATCTTAAAGCCATACCAGAAAGGGTCCTCGGAAACAACTGGGCCAGCTGCTCATCGGTCATACCCATGGGTGCTAGTGAAGTCACAAAGACTCCTAGGTGCACTGTCGGATCTCCGGTACCATCGAACTTTTTCATATCGGTCATTTTAAACTTTTGGGGCAACTTCACATTAGGAAACATGCAAAGCCCCTTTACGTCCAGCATGTATCCGTCAATGCCTTTGGCATTCCTTAAAGCCTGCTCTATCTTCTCAATCTTACTCATTTGTTCTTTCACTACGTTATCGGTGGTCGGTTCCTTTGGAGGTCCATCCTAAAGTTGGAAAGGTTCATGACCAGGCCCTTTCATGGTGGTCAGACACTCTGCATGGTGGCCATAGCAGCCTTGAGGTCAGTCGTCATCTCAATCAGATCCTTCATGGATAGGGATTCGTCGTCAGCCATTGGGGTTTTAGAGGTTTCAGATGATGAGGTTTCAAAAGGAGAGGTTCCGGGAAGAGGTAATTCTGTTGGAAGGGTGGTGGAGGGGAAAACTGGAGAAACTGATGGATCACTACCGAGATTTCTATCTAACCATCCGTTAATGCGCTGCCAACGGAGCTCAGTAGGTCTTTGACCTCTACGCTCAATCTAAAGAGTAGAACAGAACTTCCATCAATACTTGTACAAGTCACCGACCCCCATCCTAACGATACCTATGAAACAAGCCTAAGGAAACAAGAGGTGTAATGCAAGCACAGAAGCCATGATATGCCTTACAGGGTGATTTCCTAAAGGATTAAATGCAAATGCTTACTACATGAACTAGAAGCTTGGGTGGTCTCAAAAAAGGGTACCTCGTAAGTTAAGGTCTTTCAACCTTTTTATCATACCAAAGTGGTAAGTAACTCATGGGGGGTGGCCGCGGTTCCTTGGCAGGGCTACTTAATGATGCAAAAAGATAAAGAAAACGCAAACTAACCTAAACAAATGAACCAATGGCATTTTGAAGTTTAGCCCTCTTATCTAAACTCCCCAATAGAGTCGCCATTGTGAGCACCCCCTGCCCCACTTTCGCTCCCGTCGCCGAGAGGTTGAATTAGGCTGGCTTCCGTTACCAGAAATGCACTTGATGTGGCGTCGATACTCTATCTCTATGTTGGGCTAATGACCATATGCACTACCGAGTATTCGGGTTACGAATACTCAGCGAAGACTAGAGTTGCCACTTGGTTATAGGTCCAAGAACCTTGAATGACTCTATATATGGATAGGTTCGATTCTTGTCACCATACACAGGTCCAAGGGCTAAGGTACCAAGTGGGAAGGTGTTGGGCACCCACTCCGCCCAATCAAATGATTGGCCTCTACTCATCACCATTGGTTCGATTTGTTACTACCCTAAATGCATGAGACTCAAGCAAACGAATAGGTGGGTTTTAGTAAAACGTTTTCGAAAGAAAATTGTCTTTTTGCAAGAGGAAAAAACAGTCATTTGAAAACCACCTCCTTTAGATGTAGCACCCAAGAAACAGAAACAAACGTCTTATGAACGTGGACCTGATGCTAAATAGCTTATTATCATCTTACATCCATAAGTGATGATAAGGAATTACCCTCGGTTCCTCGCATGAAACTAACACATTCAAAACAAAAGATTAATCCGCCGTTGCAAATGCCAGATTATGCACCTACTTCTAGGGGTTCTATCCTAACGTGAACATGATATGGCCTTGAATTGAAACAGGGCTCATGCGATACCAAATAATAAACTAAACATGATTAAATGAGCGTTACGCATGCATGCATGAACATAACATGGAATTGAAACGGGAAACATGATCAAATTAAGCAACTTTCCTAAAATGGATACTTTCTAAATATGGAAACTAATATGCATGCAAGACTCAACATGAATTAGGAAACTTTCATAATATGGGAACATTCTAAATATGGAAACTACATGTATGTAGGACTCGACATGAATTAGGAAACATTCCTAATATGAGAACATTCTAAATATGAAACTATATGTATGCTGCTACTTATGGAAAGACCATATGGACGTGACAACTAATTAATCATGCAATATGCAGATGCAGGGGGGTAAAGCGGTAATTTGACAGGTTGAGGATAAATGGGCAGCATAATGTCTGTAAACTGACAATATTCATGCAGTAATGCGGACATCATAACGACATGGGCAGAAGCGTAAGGATGCATGCAGACAGGGAACTACTTAAGATACGAACTTTTCGAGTATCCGAACCGGCAACATAACAACTGTGTATGTTACGTGCGGGGTTCCACTCGGATAGAATAACAATTGTGCTGGCTATTAAATCATGTGTGCATATTAATTACGTGCAAGTTTATGCATGCAGAACAATGATTAAACTACTTTAATCATGCGAGGGAAAAACAGTAATTTCTCATGCTAAGAATATCTAGATGTTCAACTTAATTGAAAATCCCTAAATTATGCATGAACTAAGCATAAATAAATCCTAAACATGCTTTTATAAACAAAACTAGACCAAAACAAAATAAACAAAATAAATTAATTTAATCTAAACTAATTAGACTAATTAATTTAGCTAAACTAAACAAAACTAATTAACTTAAAAGCAAAATTGATTAAACTAGACAAATTAAACTAAACTAACTAAACGATAAAGAACCAAACTGAACTAGACTGTCTGCGCTAAGATAGTCATGATGCTCAACCTCTCTCCGGCAGCCTCCAAAGTCGAAGAGAAAAAGAACTAAACGAACTACTCCAAAGTTGGACCAAGACTTTATCTCAATTCAGAGAGGAGTTTACACTATACCTGTGAAGAGGTTTTACAAGTGTTTTTAGAATTTCTTTTAGTCTACTCAAACCTTAAGTGAAGGGGAGTATATATAGGCTCATTCCAGGTGAAAAAAGGATTTATTAGGCGATGCGGGACGACCAAAAATACGATTTTTTCGTGTTTAGAGGCGGTGGCATGCAAATCTAGAATGTTTTGGCTGAAAAAGGAATCTTTCTGGAAGGGTAGGGCTGGACAGGCCCTAGGCTAGAGCCGGACCGACTCTGGTCTTGGTACGGGCTGGGCTGATTTGGGTCGGGGTCGGGTCCGTTTTGACGCATTCCAGGCTGTTTTTTGGGCCAAAAATAGCGATAAATTGGGCTACAATCAAGGTTTTTTGCGGATTAAAAATAAAATACTTTTGGGGAATAAAATTACTCAACATTTTGAAAAACACTCGATCCGGAACTCAACAAAAATATTTTTGGGAACTTCAACAAAAGGTTTTTCAAACATCCTTCAAAATCCAAGCTTGAGGAAACGACAATAGGCTACCGTAAGAGATCTTTTCATCAAGTCCATCTTCTCAAAGCGGATAAAATCGTACCAACATGTTCATCATCAAGCAATGGCACAACCAAAGGGCCTAAGCGTTATGGACAACCAAGGTGGGTTGTCTACAGGTCGACAGCATCCTCAAAATTGAGAACCTCCAGTAATTTGGTAATTTGTTTAAACCATGCCTCAGTAGCAACGGGGTCTGGTTCTCCATAAAAGATTGGAGGTCGGCGTTTACAGAAGGTGTCGAGCATCTGGCTCCTGTTCATCTGATGGCGTAAGGGAATTCGCTGGTTAGATTGTGGGACCAAATTGGCAGCTGCTATTGCCTGAAGCAACTGGGTAAGGTCTGGCACTCCATTGCCAGTACCGTTAGTTTGGCCATTGGCATGGCCACTAGTTTGGTCATTTGTTTGCTCGCTGATGTTAATATTTCTTGCATTCTGGGCCCCTCCATTATTGGTGTTCGTTTGGGTGTCGTTCCTTAATTCAACCATCTACAAGGTTTGAATTTTAATGTTAAGAGGGAGTTCTAGTTTTCATACTTGAGTCAGAATACATGTTTCAAAAAAACTAAAACTTCACTAAATAATAAATATACTGATGATTTCATAGATAATAAAAGGAATACAAGGGTTAAAGGTACCTCAGAAATGAAAGGAAATGCATCCTAATACAAATACTACTAATGCCATAGAGGCTTACATCAGACCACAGAGGTCAGCTACGTCCTACAAATGCTTGAAACATGAAATAAACATACAAAAGTACTAAGCTAATGTCATCTCTCTAGTGCTCTCAAAATAACCTCTACCCTTTTCCACTCTAATAATGCGGATTAAATATATCAGGAAAGTCCCTCCGCAGATTGGAGTTTGCTTCCAAGGTGACTTCCTCAACTCCCATGCACCTCCAAGTGGTGCGCCAGTACACGTCTCTTGGATCCATGTTATCATCCCACCTTGGTACGTCGGCATTTATGGCTACCTCATCAATAGAATCGTCGATTGTTGAAGTTGGAATTTAAGGGAATGATGCGGTGTTCTGCCTCTGGCTGACGATGAGACACACAGTGGAAAGGAAACCTCCATGCTACATGACGGCGAAACCCATGTGGCACTGCCACGCTGTAGTGGCCATCCTCACAATCTGATAGTAATGTTACTGGTCATGTAAGGACCCATAATTTGGCATAACTTTCTGAAAATAATGTTGGGTAAATATGAGAAATTAAATTTTGACTAAGAGGGGTCAATGTGATAGTGGTAGAATGCATTTGAGAGTTTTTAAAGTGCATTTGAAAGTTTAGGGGTGTAAGTGTAAAGCAGTGTGAGTATATAAGACTTTTTAGTCTTGCATTTTTTTTAAAAAAAAAGAAGAAAAATCAGCCCCTCCCTCTCCCAACTGCCGACCTCCTCTCACTCCTCTCCTCCATTTTTTCTTGCTCCAAGCTCCAAAATTCACCAAAACCTCAAGTCCCCTTCAAGAACCCCACCTAAAATCACATCCTCTACGCGTTTTGAAGCTTGTATTGCACTCGTTTCGTACCAAGAACCCACATTTCCGGTTGGAGCTCATTGGAGGCTAGGGTTTTCTATTTCCCACTCATTTCAAGAAAATTTCTTGAGGTAGGAAGACAAATTCTACTCCCTCTAGTTGTATCTATGTGATGTATAGCATATATCTTGTTCTAGTTCTTAAATTCCATCAAATTCATGAAATTCTTCCATAGTGGGTTTGTTTGAGCTAAATTTTGTGACCTATGATTTGAGTACTTGTTTGATGCAATTGATGGTTGATTTGCACTCCTTTGATGTCCATTAGTTACTCTTCATGTCCAATTTTTTGCCTAAAATCTCACATTTATGTTTGGGTTGAAATTCCACACCTCTAGGGTGAAAATCTGCTTGCTGCCCCTGTTTTCTAGAGGCTATCCCCTATTTTTGGGTCATTTTCCAGCCACCCTTTGATGACCATTTGGTCCCCGATCGTCCATTTCATCATTGAAAAATCCTATTTTGCTAGCAATCAAATAGTCAAGCAATAACAGGAATTAAAAAATAAACAATGAACGCACGATATACTTGGAAAACCCCTTTAAAAAGGGTAAAAAACCACGGGAGGAAATCAACGCACTAAAAGTAAACATTGTGCAGTTACAAAACAATCTTAACTAACATAATCGTGAATCCTCACCGACTAACCAAAGACTGTTTTGCCAAATCCACGTACACCGCACCAAGTGGTTGATTGCCGCTGCCTTGAATCCTCAAGTCCTCTAAGATACTCCCAGAAATCCACAAAGAATAAAAAAGGATGTGTTGCTCTATCTTGTTAATTTACGTGAGGTTGTGCACACCAGAAAACGTCCAAACCAGGCCCTCATATATATGTTCTAATGCATGATATATTCCCATATACTTACTACTCCTTTGTTGTTTCTTTTCTAAACAATACTGCCGCAAATCTTCTTGCCAAGGAACAATTTCCTTAATGGAAGAACAAAACTTTCCAAACCTTGGTGATACCTTAAGTTGGCAGCCAAGTGGGATTATGCCATAAAATCCACGTGCCTTTTGAATTCCCCTTTTTACGGTCCAATTTGGTTAGTTGCCAACCTTTCCAATTCGAATCCCCGTATCAATCTCATTCAAATCCTTCCAAAACTCTACCTAAGAATCTTCACCTATCAATTACAAAATATGTGATTTCCTCCACTTCCTAAATAGACACACTAAAAATAGAAGAAAAAATAATTTACAACTCGATAATTAGAGATACAATAAAATGTGTGTTTTGTCATGGAATTTGCCAATACAGACAGACCGTGGCCTATGGTCCTAACAATCGTGTTTTTAACCCATACGACCATTTTGAACACCGAATCCACTTCGAATTCATAAAACTAACCCTTGGGCATGTGAATTAACAAATTTCATGGTTTATGTATCGGGCACGTGTCGGTTGACACATTTTTTGGCAAAAATGGTAAACTTTTAGAATAAATGGGACTTTTGAAAGACAAATGGTTTTGAATTGACATTGTTGGATAAAATGAACTCTAGGGATCACACGTTTGGTGTCCCTGGCCATGGGTGCACGGAGCCTGCAAAATCCTGCAAGGGTGCACAGAGCCCATGAAATCCGGCAAAGGGATACTTCCCTAATAAAATTGATGAATATTTTCTTATGAAATGTTGGTTTTGATGTAATTGGGTTAACTTGGCGTATTTGGCAAAAATTGGCTTTCGATATGCGAAAATGAGGATTTTGGTAACTACATGGACTTTGGTTGGATACTTAAAATAGTTTTGGAACACTTAGACGTATTTTGGACACTTGGATACATTTTGGCTACTTTGTGGTCGAGTAATAGCCTTCCGTTCATCTTAACCTTATACATTGGTCGTGTCCACCATTATACACATTCATTATGCATGTACCATGTTTATACACCTAGCGTTGGTAGAATAGTTTTCCTACTGGGCTAGTGAGCTCAACCTATCAATTTTCAGGTACACGACATGGAGCATGAAGTTGGATGCTTATCGAGTGATACTTACATGGAGCTTTAAGATGCATGAAGTTATTTTCTCATCTTTATATTATATTTTTGGAAAGATAATTTTGTAACTTCCTTAGTTTATCCTTTTTGACTATTTGGCAATGTAATAACTCTTAAACTCAGTATTTATGCTTTTGGGATTTGGCCTTTCGGTGTTAGAACTTATTGACTATTTTTAGTGAGAATGTAATATTTTGACCTTGACTATTCAAAGGGGTAAATATAAGACTTTGGACTTGTCCCACATGGATTTTATGTATATTGTGATTATTAAATTTGAGGGCGTGACAGGTCCAAAGTAGAAGGATCCGCCTATTTGTTTCCATGAACAAGGATACAGATTTGGTACATTTATGTATACCCTCTAATTAGCATGGTAGTCTGCATGATGTTCGATCCACGGGATCCAACTGGGACCCTCATAATATACCACTTCTTGCAGTGGCAGCGGTAGAGGTGGACCATCCACGACATCGTTGTATGGCTCTTCCTCTACTTCTTCCACTGGCGGCAGTAGCGGTAGTGGTACAAAGGGCTCTTGATGCATTGCGTTCCACGCATTTTCAATGTCCCAATCTATTGGTGCATTGATTGGGGCCATGGGAAAGTAGACGTCGTCGTCATCATCTTTATCACCTTCACTTAAAAAGCCATTAGAGTCGATGAATGGTGGTAGGTCCATTGACACATCATTGCCGCTTTCATCTCTATCAATGTCTGTATCCTCCTCAGAATCATTCTCACATTTGCTCTTGTTCCAGATTGATTTCATTCCCTTCCGGTTCTTCCATACCCTCAGCATCATAATCCTCCATTGGATCTTCCTCGTTGTTCTATGGCACCACCTGGTTTTCCACGTTGTTTTCCGGCGCAGGCAGGTTTTCCAAATTGTACTCCAACTCATCCGGATTCTCTGAGTCATACTCCGGTGCTGGTTGTGAGTTGGCCAATCAAGCTTGCACCTCAGCACATAGTCGGGAAAGTAGGGATCACCACCAAGGCTATAGCCGGGTCTCATACGTTGCATGAGCGCATTGATGACTTAATCTAAGCACAAGTGTTTTGGACATTTGATGTGTAATGCACAAGTGCTTTGGACAGATTTTTCCCAGGTCATGAAAAGTTATATTTTTCCAAGTTTGGGACGGATTTTGCCAAGTGTGTATCTGAATTGTTGTGTCATCCCCAGCTAAATGTCAATGATCGGCCCCATCTATTTACTAGCTTTCATTTAATGTAACCTGGATATGCTAAAAATCATCCAATTTCCAATACTCTTTAATTTAGTTCAACTGCAATTTTGTAAAAGTTGAACTAAACTAAATTACAGTAAGCAAGATACCAGGAAACAACAGCAACCATTATCATTCCCAAAATGGAGTTACAAGTACCATAGTTTAGGGACATTTTACCCCCCAAAAAAAGAAGCCACAATTGAGGTAATGGCCAACCTAATAAACTTTAAGGAACGTCAAACACAACTGTAACGCCCCAATTTTTGGAAGCATTATTTAAAATACTTTTTAAAAGATTTATTCAAAATAGTTTCATTGATTAAGCAGCAGAAATAATATAAGTGTCTTAATTCGATTACAAACATAAACATAGTACTTGTTAGGAAATTAGATGACCTGTTCCAACACAAAAATAGGAGACTTTAGGGTTCTAGAGAATTAGGTTGAGATCTTGATCCCAATTCTCCTCCTGCACCTACTCGGTAGCAAATTCCTCCATTTCATAGTAGGGTTCTTCTTCCATACCTACAATGCCTGGCGTAATATGTCAGGGCCATAATAGCACCATGAGCAAATAATCACTCAATAGCTAACTCTTACCCACCAACCCTTACATTACAATTAACCACAGTTTATGTATATTCAAATTTCAAAAGGAAGTGCAAAATTGAATAACACATAAATGATTTATTTAACTAGCCATTAGCTTACATTTTCTTCTAAGCTCTCAACCTAGACAACAATCTCCCAAGTAGCCACTAAGTCTATTACCATTTCATGATTCAACTCACCCTTGATTGCCCAGACTAGGAGCACCGATGAAAGGCTTAAGTTATCTACTTAGTCGGATTCATTAATGCCTCACAAGGGTGAACTTCCCAAGGACTGATTGTACCACGAGGAACTAATTGTAACCTCAGAAGTATATGGTCATGACTCAGTCTATAATACAAAACACTCTTATATCACCAATCGTTCAATACAGAGTAATCATGAAATACCATAACCTAGGGTTTCGAATTTCTGTCAGTACATAAATCACAATATCTCCTTTTCCATAATCACTGGCGGACTGCCACTAATCTCATCAATTTTCATTTGAAATCCTTATTCACTTTTCCCATTAACTTAACGTCCATGTGATTTCCATGCACGTACACCAAACTCGGGATCCTAATCGTCCAGTCTAACAATCCAACAATTTTCACAAATTTCATAATTTCAACATTTTTTATAATTGTAACACAAATTGACAAGCTAAGAGCACAACAATTGATGCATGCAATAAAGTAACACGTAATGTAATCATACTTAGCAAGCTCTAATATAATTAAGAAATTCTGAAACTCTAACTTCTATTATACTATTAGTAATTTATTAACTTAGATTTAATAAACTATTTTACTGGCTTATATATAAAGATGAAAAATAATCAACTATTGAACGATAATTAGTTACCAATAAATATAAGTTTTTATTAATTTCTCATATTTATTAACTAGAAACTATACAAAGTGTATATAGACAAAAAAAAAATCTTAATTGTAAACTTGTATTATAACAATGAGTTGAAAAATAGACTTTATCGAACATAACCTTCTTGTAATTGTTTTGGGCCGAAATGTAATCTTTACTAAACTTGGGACTAAATTTAATATGCTATACAAAACATTTAGGCTAAAGTAAAACACTAAATAATGAGGACTAAGGTGTAATTTTTATACAAAATTTTAAATCCCACTTCGGGGGTCTACTATTCTTGGATGAAAGAAAACAAAGGAGGCCACGGTTTTGACTGTGCAACGTGGGAATTCGACTCCTCCTACTCCGTAATTCTAAAAATTAATACGCACAAGCTTAATATACTTAGGAGAAAGTAGGGAAGCAGATATCTACCTCTCCTCCGAAGTCTTAGTGAGAAGATGATGGCCTTTTTCTCTTTCATTTTCTACCCATTTTCAAAGAGAAATTTCAAAAAGATTCCTTATTTTCAAAAAGAATCTCTCTCTACTCATTATCTCATTATTTCATTTCTCTCTTTATCTCTTTCTAATCATTATCTCGTTATTCTCATTTTCAAAAATCCAACCAAACACTATCTTAAAAATTCTTTTCAAAAATTTCTTTTCAAAACCTATCCAAACACAACCGATATTTTTTAAGATAACCGATACCGGAGAAGATAACCAGTAAGATGGGCTCCGAGGTGGCAGTTTGGAGCGTCTAAGGTTGCTTGAGAGTATAGGAGAAATTTCCTATCTCAGATTCGTGTGTGGAGGAAATAAACCCAAGTTTCACCTTTCTCTCTCTCTCTCCCCTTAGAACTCCATAACCCAACTTAGAGTGGAAATAAGGAAGGAGGGAGGGAAATTGGAATTTGAGTTCACAGTTTTGGGGGGAAAGGGTAAGTAGAGATATGGGAGGGCACGGCTTGAAAGTTTTATCACTTTTCAAATAATTTAGGTCAAAAATTTAACGAATCCCTGACGGAAAGGGTGTACGGGGAAATAGAAACTTTAATGAAGGGGTATCCCCAAAGGCAAACATTGTATAGGAGATGAGCGAGACAAACAAGTTTTGTGGAGGGGGTGTGCCTGTAAATAACCCTCTCTTTATTTCTACTAATGACCTGAACTTAGAAGTAGATTGAATGAGAATTAAGACCAGAGAAATTGACATGAAATCAAATTCCAACAATGTCGCAATGCAATGGAGAACAATCCATGAGTTAATAAAAGGAAAATTTTCAAAAAAAACACTGACCTTTGAACAAAATGTTACATACACACCTGAGCTTTACAAAATATAAATGCCCCACCTAACCCTTGCCCTTCGTTATCAATTGAACCCCCACCTCCATTTTCTATCAAGAAACTAACGGATCTAGCAAAATCTAGAGGGAAAATTTTTAAAAAAAAAACCCTGACCTTTGGCACATTTATCAATTTCCCCCTCGTCCCATTTTCTATCCAATACTTAACATAAACTCTCAAAACGACATCGTTTTGTGGGTTTGTCATGGGCTTCCAAATTTCTTCGTTAAACCTTGTCTTGTGGGGCCAACTTCGGGGCATACACAAATTATCTGAACTGTTTAATAATTTTAAAATAAATAATTAAGTGGTCTTGCAAAAAATGAGGCCCATCGGATATTTATATATAATTGATCTAATTAGTTCAATTTTTTCCTTCAGAATCAGGAACCTATAATTTGAAAGAATTTTGAAAAAAGTTATAAAATTGTGCCCTCAGTATCCCCTTGATCTGAACTGTAGATATTGTAGTGCTTGTTGAGATAAGCATTCACTAATAAAATTATCTTCATCAGATATTGATAGGTACCAAAACAGTTCATAATTTTGTGATGATCCAAACCGTCAAATGTGTTTAAAACATGTTTTCAAGGTGTCCCCGCGAGAAATTGCCTAAATAAATATTGGGGAGGGCTTGATCTGAGCAGTTTTCGATAAAACTGTAATAATTTGCATTTTCATACCTAATGATGTCTGATCAAGATAATTTTTTAAGGGAATGCTAATCTCAACAAGTGCTACGATATCTACTGTTCAAATCAAGGAGATACCTAGCCCATAATTGTATAACTTTTTTTAAAATTCTTTCCGGTTACAGGGTCCTGATTCTAAATGAAAAATTGAACTAATTAGATCAATTACTTATAAATATCCAATGGATCTAATTTTTTCCAAGACAACTCGATTAATTGTTTTAAAATTATTGAACGATTCAGATCTTCATGTGAGACCCCGAAATTGGCCCCACCATGTAGTAAAGAAATTTAGAAGCCCTTGATTACTTACTGATTTGGTTGACCAGAAGACAATCTTCTAATAGTGTTGAATTACAAGTTTTAGAAGGGAAAAAAATTGTATTTTCATAATCATAGTAATCTTTAGCAAAAAGATTTTCATGATTCATCAGAAGTAAGGTCTATTGCTACAAAAACTGTGCTAATTCCAATTATGCCTGATACTTATAACAGTAAGCAGAAGGAAGATATTCAAACTGCATTGTATCATTTTGAAACAAAAAATGATGGAATTATTTTTTTTTCCTAATCAGGGTAAGAAAAGATATACATATCTATCTAATAGATACTTTTAATTTTCCGGAATATATAACCCTATACTTTGAATGTTTTAATAGACACGAGCTACTATATGCACATGTAAATGGAATGCAATTCCAAAGGAAAAATGGGTATTAATGGAACAACCAATTTTAGTTATAGTAATTGATGGAGATAATACTAAAATACAATTTTTAAGGCAAAAAATAAAAAATACTCCATTCATGTTTGTTGGTTCATTTTCAGAATTTGTACCACTTTTAGAACGTTTATATCTTCTAATTTATAATATTTTTTCGCAATTTAGAAAATTTTGAATAATAGAACTAATTGAGATCTATTAAGCAAGATTTATATTGCATATTTTTTGAGATCTGTATTAAAAGATCTAATCAATTGAAAAGTGGCACAAACTCCCAAAAAGGACCAACAAACACGGACAGAGTACTACTCAATGGTGGGAGTATTACTCTATGGTCCAAGGTTGTGAATCCTGGCCAATATTGGCCACTACATACCGGATTTGCACTAAACCGGTATCTTGCACTCTTAATTACGTCACAACTCTAATGCCGATCCTTACTGGCAAGTATCGGAAATTCTAGCCAATACCGGGCGAGGTGGTGGTACAGGTGATTCAATGGGCTTAAACAGGTTTCTACAAATGAATCTTGCTCAGATCGCACCCACAAAGAGAGATCAAGACAGAGGGAGGGCTATACATTTTTTGCTATGAGAGAGAGAGAGAGAGAGAGAGAGAGAGAGGAAAACACTAAAATGCAAGGTTTTGAGCCAACCTATTCGAGGCAGTCACCATATTACCCTTCATCTTTTGTTTAAAGTGGTTATTATCAAGTGTGATGTTCCTGTCACTGTTGCACAGCTTAAGTGTGATGTTCCTTATATATTTTGTGTTCTGTTTAATCTTCCTAACTAAAATCTTACATATTATGTTTATGATATTTGTTCTCTATAATGATAATTTACCTTACGATGAATAAAATTATATGGGAAAAAACTTCGATTTACAAATACATATAGATAGTACCGCTAAATCCGAAACAGTATCCAGTACCGGTACCGTACCATACCACTAGAAAAACTAGTACGGTATTCAGAACCTTGCTATGGTCTCACCCGCCCCATCAAAAACCTATGAAGTCACCCCTCATCCTCCACACCTCTTTTTACCAGTTGTGGTGGAGTTCAAACCCCACAGGAGCAAGAGATATGGAAGAAGTCCTCCACACCTCTTTTTACCTGTTGTGGTGGAATTCAAACCCCACAGGAGCAAGAGGTATGGAAGAAGTCGGGCAGCTTTAAGGTTAGGGGAGTGGAGAGAAAAACATTTTCTTCTTTTCCTTTAATAGAAGGGTGTGGGGGATGCACCTTTAGTTCAATCTGATAATATTTTGATTTGAGGTTAGGGGAGTGGAGAAAAATAGTTTTTCTTCTTTTCCTTTAATCCTTATTAAGTAGAATTTCACATTTACACATTGCCAGAGTGCGTGGAAGCTTATCGAGTTGAAATTCTATGTAGAACTCAAACAAACGCTTGCTTATACTGTTTTGGATTCTGGAATATACGGGAAAAAAAATACAGCAGAAGTACACAATGTTACAAAATTAAAACAAGGGAGACAGAGAACTCAGGATCAATGTTTTGTGCCCGACTAAAGACAAATATTTACATAGGAAAAAAAGCTCTTTGATCATAACATCTGCAGTGTGTAAGTTTCCTAAGTTTGCTTCTGTAGTTCAAATCAAAGTGATGCTCAGTGTTGCTAAAAAAATCCAACAAGAACAGATCACTGTAATATATTGACATTTACACAAGCTCCAATGCATTTATACAAGAAGTGAAGCAGTAATATGTTAATCCTACACATCATATACAGGTAATCGTTCCTCAATCAAGACACGGCAAATAGGGCATTTCTTGCACTTCTCAGAGCAGGCACTGCAACAAAGCAGATGACAACTTATGCATTCATTATATAAAGATGAAAATGAGGAGAAACAAATATCAAGGTATTACTCGCTGCATACCATGAAGTAGGGTTAGAGGTAGAAGAACATACCTGCAAAGGATGCGATGCCTACATGGAAGCAGGACCACACCAATCTCAGCCTCAAAGCAAACCCTGCATAAAACTTTTTCCTGACCATTCCACAGTTTATGTTTGTGTTAGTATGGGATCATCAACTTCATAGAGAGACTAAATTAGCTCCAAGGAAACTAGAAAAACTAAAGAGGGACATGGTTCAACTCGATCGACATATCACAGTCAACAATTAAGAAAGGTGAATCAGATGCAATCACAAATCTTGCCAATCGACCAATCCTATGTTACTAATGGATTCATAGGACTGTTTCATAATTATCTTACTCAAAAGCCTTAACAAAGTGAAGGAAGTAACTGGTTCAAAGAGTCTTATCAAACAGTCCATAAGTTTCAGACATGACAAAACAATACTTTCCCCAGTGTCCGGATACGGAATGGGGCTTATTCATGAAAGTTGTAAGAGCAAAATAATAAAGGTTTAGGTTCCACAAGCACAATGGTAAGCGATCTATTTGAATAAGAAGAAAAGAAATAAATCACTTAAACATGTGCTCATATTATCAATCTTGCATTGTTTACTTTGGCCTAATGTCAGTTTCTATAGCAAAAAGGAATGGAAGCTTCATTTGTTGTGGATAAATGGTAAATAACTTATTTTACTGTTTAGATATGTTCCAAAATCTACACAGCGTTCTGAAGTATTTGAGGTGGGATTCGGAAGCAAATGGGTCAGTGAAATTTTTTTTACCAAGTTTTGGTTGCAGAGACAAGCACATGCTTCCCCTAGATAGCCATTTGATGTTATTGTGTTACAAACAAGGTTTTTCACTTCGTTTAGCATGTGGCTAACGATAAGATTGTTACTATTGATAATCTTATTCGTCTTAGGAAGGGTTTTGTGAGTCCGTATTGCATGTGCTCCGACCATTTACATAGGAGTGGGTCTGGTACTCTGGTTGTCGCTTTATTGTTGGAATCATGTCTAACATTTCTATTTTTTTTTTTTATTATTATTAGTTTTCTTTTGCTATTTTTTGTGTTTCAATTGTGAAGCTAAGGAGTAGGAGAGTCCTTGTACTCTTCAAAGCTTTTCTTTACTTATTGTTCCCAATCTCATTGTTTATCTTTTATGCTAATAAAATTTTCCTTCGCCTATTGAAAAAGGAAAAAAGTATCACAATCTGATATTCTGGTTCTATTCAGAAATACCCAAACAAAGAATTGAAGGATTCAATCCAAAGTGCAGGCATACTTCTTGAATAATTATGGATAACGAAATACAGTCGTGTTTCGTCAAACCGATGAGAACAGATTCATGAACACAATATAGAGGGCGACGGCTCTTAATGACTGTATGATATAATGCATATGTCTTCTTTAAAATAACACAAATGCAATAAGAAACCGTAACTCCATTAAACCGGCTGAATATCAAAGTGTGTATTTCCCTACCGTGTTTACAGATATCCTCTCTTAAGTTTAATTTAACCTCCCCCTGAATGGTTCTCCAGCGACCAAAACCAAAACAAAAATCACCTAAAGCCTAATATGGAGCATGATCAATGAGGTCCGGAGGTAAATACATCAGAGGGAAATAGTTACTACACCAAGTCCCCCCTTATCTGATTTGCCATATGCAAAACAGAACATTCGACACTTCAAGCATAAAAAAATTGTAGAGAAGAACCACCAGTAGTTCGATTATAGTACGCACTATAAAAGACTCGATGTAAAACACTAAAGCAGTAAACTTGAGAGTGTTACATTTTGAAGTCTTTCATACTCCTGCTGGCTGAATTTTGTGATTTCTGTTTGCTCACCAAGTGCAGCTTGAAGTCTCCAAACCTGAAATAAAGGAGAATTAAGTGAAACTCAGGAAAGAAGATAAATGTATAGAAACTCCAGAAATGTATAATACAATCTTCATAACGGGCAGAGACCATTAACCAGTTAGTTGGGAAAAAATGTGGTATGAAAACCCAGGGAATAGTAAAGCAGGCAAAAAAGGGAAACCAATACTGTATTATAACTGATCACCTCCTCTGCAAGATCCTTCTTCGGCATTTTCTTAACAATTTCAGGAGGATAACCGCAAAAAGTGTTATATCTGCATACAAAGGAAACATGTACACATATTAACCAACAAACACTTAAGAAATCAATTCAGCACTACTTAAGCCCTGAGACAATCTGCGACAGATCTTGCAATTTTCATGGAAATGTCAACTCATTTCAATATTGACAAATCATGTAATCAAAATAAATCAACCACGCATCTGTACTTAAACTCATAATTCACTATTAGACATAAATGAACATTAGCTACTCTGTTTAGATGGGCAAAACACTACAAAATACATCATTGCCATTGGGGGAAAAATAAGGATGTTAGTTCACAAGTTCTTTGTGTTTCAAAGTGAGTACGAGTTCAGTTCTTAGTTGCACAAAGCGGGGGCGGGGGAGCGGAGGTACCTAGAAGCTCCTAAGGTTGGGAGAATCTATGTATATTCATATACTTTTGTGTATTTTATATATTTTAAAGGAGGCATATAAAAAAATAATGTCTGTGTAGACACTTGAAAGGAGGGGCCCAATAGAAGTCCATTATCTTGATATATGTGTACACTTTATTGGGCTGCCTGTATTTACTCTAGCCCAATTAATTGGTAAATTCACTAAATTGCCAAAATATTACTACACAGCAGTTGTTGATTGCAATACAGCTGTAGTAGTTCATATCCCCAAAAAGAAAAACAGTTGTAGTGAATAATATCCAGCCCCAACGATTCATTTGTTCTCACTCTCTCTCTCTCTCTCCAACAAATCGATCCTCTCAGAGTCGCCAACGATTACAGTCTGCAAGCAAATTGTCTCTCTTATTCACCGACGATTACAATCTTCGAGGAAATCGTTTCTATCCCATCGTTGGAAGCAAACGACGAGGGCGATCAAAGTCCAGTTGGAGCTCAAAGTCCAATCAGAGATCTAGCTATCGAAGTACAACCGAAAGCATCTTCCTTAGGAGCGCGATCTCGTCTCAAGGGGAACGCACTCCCGTCTCATTTCTTAGTGAGAAACGTGGAATCGCGTTTCTCATCAGGGAGCGGCTTCAATGTAGGTGTTTCCAGCAACTAAGGTTCAGTTACAGTGACATTATTTTTTTTTTTCAAAATTATTTTCCCAAGTTCATTGATTATTTCTCCACCACAAAAATCACTTGTCACACATATCAAGCAAAATAAAATGGAACAGAGGAAAATGTGAAGTATAATTTAAGGTTAGCATTAAATAGGGTTTCATTGTTAGGGTTTCTATTAAATTGGTATTTATCTTTTATGTCAGGGGTAACTTAGTCCTTTAATGTTATTAGGGTTTCGCTATTTATCTGTTTTGGGTAGTTTAGTCTTTTTGTATTATTAAGGTTTCTTAGGTTATCTATTTAGGCATTGGTTCTTGTATTCTAATCATCTGATATATGCGATGTGGTCCCTTTGGGTAGTCCGGCTCTCTCTCTCTCTCTCTCTCTCTCTCTCTCTCTCTTTGCTTTCATTTGTATCATGGTATCAGAGCAGGTTTTGATCCTGTATCAATTCTCTCCCTCCTCCGTTCTCAGCATTTGCCAGCCTCCTCTCTCTATTTCTCTTTGAGTAGCAATCAGAAGTAGCAGCAGTAGCAATGCTGCAACAGTAGAACCAATCAACAGCAGCCATGGGTCCTCAACATCACAGCAGCAACATTGAACAGTATAACGCAGCAGCAGCAACCCTTGCCAGACCTTTGTCTGACTTCGGCGAGCCTTGATGGAGCTCCGGCAACCTCCGATGACTCTCTTTTGGGCTGTTTTGGCCCAGTTTCTGGATTTGAACCCTCTCTTTTGTACTTTTTGGCACTCCTCGGCACTCTGCAGTAGTTGATTCGTAGTATGATTTGCAGTATTTTATCGGCATTGGCAGTGGCAATGGTTCAGCCCCTATTGCACCGTTTGGCTTCACCATTGTCTTGGCAAACTCACAATGCTCTCCGGCTTCGCATTAACTAGGGTCTGCTAAATTGTTATCTATCTTTTATGTTAGGGTAACTTCGTCCTTTTATGTTATTAGGGTTTCGCTAAGGTTTCATTATTTATTTTTTACGTTTAGGGTAGTTTAGTCTTTTCATATTATTAGAGGGTTTCTTTGGTTTTCCATTTTAGCATTGGTTCTTGTCTTCTAATCATCTGATATATGCAATGAAGTCCCTTTGGGAGTCCGGCTCACTTTCTCTCTCTGTCTTGTTTCTCCATGTTTTGATTTGTATCAGAAAACGACATCTTTGCACTTCTAATAATTTCAAAGTTTCTTACCCAGAGGCGCCATCTTGAAAAAGTCGAGCTTGTTCTTCCCGGCTCCCCTCATCAATTGACCACCAACCAAGAAGCCTGATCATAGAGATAGTGAAAGAGCAGTGAGAATTACTTCATTCCCCAGCGCCACTTTATATTGAAATTGAATTCATTTTTTAGGATCACCTGGAGCCATGGTGCAAGTACCCAAAGCATTCATGTACTTTTGAAGACAACAAAAAATATCGTCCTGTGTCAGCTCCACTGCGTAGTAAAGCAACAAATTTCTCCACCAATCTAGACAAAGCAAACAGTACACCAACACCTTGCAATAGAAAAAGCGGACAGAAAAGCACCGGCAGTGGAATATCTTTAGCACCAGTAGGTGTCCCCTGAAATAGGATATAACTGACATGTGTCTATTCGACGTTTCAATGGACTAAATTATTCATCCAGCCACCAGCTATACTAAATGCAAAAACATACCATACCTCCAAACGCATACAAAGAAGGATTTGGAAACCAATTATTGGAACCTTCATAATATGGCCTCCAATGTCTTGCAAACTACATACTCTGTCTTGCGACTGATCATCTGAAGAAACAACTAATCCACTGTTCCAGTCAAGATATCTTATAGCATTAGAGGATGAGCTGGCTTCTCGTGTACGAGAATTCCTATGTATCACCGAATTAGACCACTTTGTGCAAACAAGAAACGCAAAACACTCTGCAATACTGCAAAAGGCAGGGGTGATAAAAGTCCAATAACTATCACTTGTCATGCACAAACATTAATTAGATCTGGAAGAACGCAAAACAGCAGAAAAGGCAAGTTAATCAATACCCATAATTTATGAATAAATCCCACCATCCTAGAGCATTCACATCCCCTGCAACGTTTCATAAAAGTAAAAAGAAATTGATCAATAATTGGCATCGTAACATATCAATATTAAAGCATTTATGAAAAAACAAAGGATAATTAAAATTATGCAAGCAGATCAAAGCGCATTGTGATTGGTAGTTGCTGAGATAGTGCAGTAAGGTGGGCCACTTAACTCGAATGTGTACATACTGCAGGAAACTAAACCAACAAAACAAAACAGTATCCCTACCAGCCTAACTGACGTATATCATCCAAGATCCTGAACCAAGTTCTCTACCCAGGGACATGACTGCATTATGTGAGGCAAAACTATGGCAATTCATTATGAGAACAACTATTGACACTTTACCTCATAATATTAAAATCTGAACAAAAATAAATGTAAACAACATCAGTTTATTATGACGAGGCACAATTTCAGTGCGTGACACGTACGTAGAGGTGTACGTACATGTACTTATATACGAGTAAATCCAAACAGGGGTAGGTTTGCCTAATATATCATTGCAGGCTTGCAGTTCTAAGGTTCTTGCAAATAAAAAAATGGCCAGGAAAAAATGGCCAGTTTTATCTACTTATGATCATATTTCAGGCATCACACATACACTCCCCACGTCTAAGAAGTCCAGGTAATACAAGTTTTGAGGTGCTGGATGATCAAAAAAACACCAGTGAAACAAGGGAAACTGTATGATACGCCAAAACTTGGCAAAAGGTTCCCATTTCTGTTTGACACTAAAAAGGTTAGAAAGCGGTTTCAAATTAAGGAAGTTACCAATGCCAGTTGCATTTCCAGGAACCAGATACATAGCCGATATTGGATTGATCAATTCATCATAGTGGCAAAATTTACGAAATTCATATTACCGAAAGAAGACGACAGTGCAAACTCCACACACAACATACACCAATTTCTCAACATTCGCCATCCTATTTAAATTATTAGCTTTTGTTAGTTAACCCTCCCACCCTTGACCGACAATATATGAACATGAAAACATGCACGAACACCCCACTCACTATCGTCTCGCGTGGATTGACTCCAATACCTTCAATTTTGGTGCTTTCTTTTGCTTATCAGTAAAGGATGAATCATCAATCCACCAAACCATTTTCTGATGCTGAGTGACTCCAATTAGCTGTGGTTAGGGCTACAAATGAACCAAGCTGCTTGGCTCGAAAAGAGCTCATTCAAGCTCGACTCGGTATATAAATAAAAGAGCTCAAGTCAGATTTCCCAACTCATTTGCAAAACGAGCCGAGCCCAAGCTACTAATAGTTCAGCATTAATGGGCTCTCGAGCCAGTCATATGTGTAGCCAACTATAATGAATTACTAATAGCAACGTTTAGGCTTGAAAACTATCGACTTAAATGGCCCAAATTGCAAAGCTGACAAGTGTCAGCGGCTTGTGCAACTCCATTCAACGTATGAAATGAAGGGAAGAAGAACTATTTATAGCAAAAGGAATGCCTGGTGCCTGGTAGGTCTTTGGCTTTTCGATGTGGGATTAGAACAAGTGAAGGCAAATGAAAAGTTCCTCAACAGAATCTTCTACATCAGTCGATTTACTTCCACATCGAACAAATTCAAACATGGTATACGGAGAATCCTTATCCTCTATAAGAACAGCACCCAACTCTTACCTTTAAAAGACAATTCACATGCGAGTGAAAAAATCGAGCTGTAGAGAGCCGAGCTCGAGCCCATTGTTAGCAGCTCGTTTTGAGCTTGAGCCAACCTTATTAGGGCAAACGTCCAAGTAACCAAGTTCCATTAGTGATTTCAAGGATTAAAACGGTGGAAGTAAATTTGATAACTGAATAAAAGATTGGGAGTAAAATTTATTTTTTTGAAAGTCGGGGAGTCGATGAGACATTTGGGCCAAAGTTTGGGAGGTATTTTGAAATTTTCCCTCTCTAATTCACTTAAAGTATAAAGTTCATCAAATTAGCAACCTAAATTACAAGTTAATTTCCCCTTTCCCGTCTATTAACTAACCAAAGTTTTTGTTTGCAAGAATGAGAACAATGACAAATCAAGCAAAAAAGGTGCATTGCTTTCATCAGGTCATGCCATCTAAAAGAAGCCCTGTTAATTTGATTTACTACATATGGAAAGGAAAAGGTCAAGATACATCAATACTCCCACACTCCCGCATAAAATAGGGAACCAAAAAGATAGAGAAATACCGCACAGCTTAAGGAGGGTGAACAACGTAGCAGCGACCAAGAAAACCATGGAGATTGCCACCCAAAAGTGCTAAAAACAGCAAGTTATCATTTCAGTACGCTCATCTTTGTAGACATATCACAAAACTGAAAACCAATGTTAAAGAAAAGGAAGAACAATGATTTTGTAGAAACATTGACTTTCTTACACATGATATCTACTAAGGAATATAATACGATAAGCCATAGATTCCACACTTAAAACTCCAGCACTAACAAAAACCATAGTGATGGATGAATGTGTTGATATGCAAAAAGACCCACGCTCCACATCTTCGATCTCTGATTGACTGATGCAGAGGACATGGCATACGCATGAGGAGAATCTGGATGTTCAAGGCCCCCTAAACTGCAAACCCAAGGTGTTTCAAAACTGCCACAAGTAAGGCAAGCCTCCAAGTTCAAGAGAACACAAACGCTTTCTAAAACTATGTAGAAGGCTAGAAGCCACAGGTTCCATATAACCAAAATCTTCATGTTTGGCTGTTCAAGGTTTCAGTTATACTTCAAGTGTAGCTCTCAACTGCAAGCACCTTAGAACGCTACAATCACAGATGACCCAATCATTAGCTTCATTTTGCATTATTTTTTGATGTATATTGTGAGTGCTTTCCCACCCACCCACCCCCAAAGAGGAAATTTCCGCAAAATTATCCTTTGCCAACCAAGTCAGCATCAAAACATAATCCTACAGCACTGAAGGAATCTCCAGGGTTGAAATATACAATTCCAACAAAAGGTTAGATGTGTGTCACCAGGAGACGCTATATGGTATGTCGACATTATAAAATGTTTTGAGTTCAAGGATCCAAAGTGAGTATTTACTTGCTTAACAATTTCCCTAGGAAAAAAAATGTAATGAACTTAAAATCCATGGACAAGTGTAGCTTCAACACGATGAAATTGCTCTTGCTATATGTTATTTTACATGAGGGTTGCAAAATAGTAATATATTTTACTGGATGATTTACCTCTAGAAACTACTACATTCTAATATTGTAATCTATAGAAGCTTTTCCCATGTGTAGCACCCTTTAGGGTGTGGCTCACTGCGGGTTCCATTCTCATACCTCGTAGCAGACGATTCTACGTCCCAGGTAACCAACACATCATTTAGTACAGGAAAACACTTCTACACTCAAATGATACAACCATGTCACTTAAAAAGGCTGCAAAGAAGCTATAAAGAGCCATTTTCCTCTAATGCTGTCTTTGACAATGGAAGTTCTATTATTACCTCAACTCAGATGATGCAAATTATAGGCAACAAAACAAAGACACAAAAACATTCTTTTCTATCCCTCAAAAACAGTAGAAGTGAGACCGAAGGAAGCATCCAGTAGAAACCATCTGTGCCAAACCAGTTTCCAGCCATAAATGAGAACAATAAAAGGAGGATAAGGAAGCTAAATAATTGGTCATCTCTCCTCATAAGTGCAGCCATCACAAAAAAGAAATCAACCCTTCACTCTTCAAACCCACCAATCCTGTGCCTTTGGAACCGATTCAATTGCAATACTGCCATTGAGACCATACCCAAGATCAAGCTCAATTTCTTCGTGGCCTCCTATCCATGACAAAGCTTCACTTAAAATGACCTACGTAAATGGTGAGAACATAAATGGGCATTCGCCACTTGAACTTCACTGTTGCTTCCAAATCTGATCTTTTGGTAATCATTTCATGACATGCTAACTACATTAAGATAGACAATATCTGTCCAAGTCCCCCTGCATACACTTTAATGCTTAAATAGTTGTACTGTTTTACTATTCGCACAATGTAGGAATGAATAATCCAGTGTACTGAATTTAACGTCCCAAACGGTGACGAATATGGAGAACGAAAAATTAATTATACAAGATATAAAAAGAGACAACATGAATCAGATGAGTAAGTACCAATCTGCATAAAGTTAGTATCGCTTCCAATGAAAAGTTGTATGAATCAACTTGCAGTTAAACTTACAGGAAGAGTCTCCCATATTGCCTCATCGCTCACGCTTTCATCATCCCCTGGCAATAGAGCTTTGCACATTCTGCACAAGGAATAGCCGTGGTATTAGGATAAATGATTTCAGCAAGTTCAAAAACAAAGTATATCCTTTTACTCTTCTGAATGTAGAGAACTAGAGAAGGATAGGAGCGTTTAAGGGTAAAGGTCAATTTATAATACCCCAAATAAAGAGAGCAAAATAGAGGATCAAGTGTCAGAACTGATAACTGTAGTAAATATGCAAAAACAGTGGTGAATTGCTTGGTCATTAAATTAGTTAGCTTGGTACGTAAATATGGTGATTGCGAATAGCTAATAATGTAGTGTTTAGCGGTAGCAAAGGTGGTTTCGGCATTGACTGCTTTAGTACAAGTCAGATCTACTACTATGGCCCCTAAAGAGAGCTGAAAAATAATACAATATTCAAACTTAAAAGGACTAGTTAAAATTGGAACATGCTTCAAAATTAAAACATCAATTTAACTTCAACCCACCTAGCTGCACAATCAATTCTACCATCAGTTCTAATACATTATTATTTCAGCATTATTTCGTTTGTCTTCCATCAGGCAACCCACTTGGGCAATCATCCAATTGAATGCATTTTACCCTCACTACTGACATTGAACACAAGAACATTTTATTTTTCTTTTATTTGACATACAGAGCCACTAAATGGAACAATACAACGATTGCTTGGTTAATAATTGAACGAGATGTACTTGAACATATTGTAACGTACCAACTATGCAATGATTTCAAAATAGGAAAATACATCAACCACAATTATTAAACTATATGTCCATTCAATTTGTTGCCAGACGTTCATATCAATGTCTTGGACTTCATGTTTGTTGATAGTTTTCAATAAAGCTGATAAATAAAATGTACCAAGGACTACACTGACAAAAATTCCTGGTGCCACTGATGGGAAATTTGCTACGGGTTATCACTTCAATGGTGATAACACAACAGAGTAAGAAGCAAATACATCTAGTTCAACAGTTGGCTTTATGAGAATGGCTTACAAAGTCTATGAATTGGCCCAGCTTAAAATAGTGTTAAATGATCATAATTCTGCTCTCAGAAGCACAAACATTTTAAAGAAGGATACGTGTCCTCCAACACGTACCGACACTGACACCTTCGGACACTCGTCAACATAAGTACAATACCCTTTTTGTGACCATAAATGAGATTTAAAATCTCAATTCCAACTTGTTCTCAAGACTCTTTTCACAATGTGTCCGACACTTGGGTATTTGACAAAAAAATTGTAGTGGTAATTGACACTTTTTAACAAATTTGCTAACGTATCATTATCAAAATTACAAAATTGACACCAATATCCAATTCAAGTCGGACATATATAAAATTCCCTCAGAATTTGGAAATGAAAAAAAAGTACAAAAAAAGATGTATTAGGATATGGATTTAACATTTCCTAGCCATGTCCATGCCTGCCATTTGACCAAGTTCTCGAGTCAAGATTCTTCATACCTTCTTGTTCTTTATCTATTATTTAATATGAGACGTAAACTTATAGTGATAAGTATATATATACTACTGCTTTTAAAAGTCCGAAGATGTTTTCTACTCTTTGTTTTCCACAAATGCCCCAAAGAATTTTTATCAATCCTTCCAAATCCCATGCCCCTTTGAATTTCCTAATCCCTACGACCCTTCTCTGGCTTATGTGAATTCTTACAACTCTTTCTTATGTGAATCGGTGTGTTTGATGCTTCAGAAGGACTCATGGCCTTGATAGGCACCTCTTAAAGTGATTGGCCCTGTAATTTTAATGAGCCACATTAAAGCACATACTCCCTTCGTCCCAATTGCTTGCCCTTTTTGGGTTTCCGTGCATTTTACACACAAAATCCAATGTATTAGAAAACATTTTTTTTCAAAAATTTTTACACCAATTTAAAGATCTCATCGAGTAGAAAAAATTGGCATAAATTTTTTTAAAAAATAATTCTCATAAACACATCATTTTTTGCGTGCAAAATGCACACTTCCCTAAAAGGGGCAAGCAATATGGGACGGAGAGAGTATTATTGTAAGCCACTAACTTTTGGGTACTTCCACGAGAGAAGTAATCAAATGAAGCAACAAAAAGGTGGAGAATTTTACTATTGTAGAAAGTGAGACTAAAGTTGGCCCAAGAACATCTAGAATGTGTCTTCGTTTAACAAAGACATTGAATCACCATATTTTCACGTAGAGTTTGTAATTTTATTGAGCAATGGAGCAATGCGTAAACACATCATAAGCACTTCAATATAGACAATGGAATGGAGAGTCTTTATGAATGTTCATAAGCACTTTGATATAGACAAACACGTCTTTATGAACGTTCATAAGAACTTCAATATAGATTTATGAACGTTCATAAGAACTTCAATATAGATTTATGAACGTTCACAAGCACTTCAATATAGATTTATGAACGTTCACAAGCACTTCAATTTAGACAAACACGTCTTTATGAACATTCATAAGCACTTCAATATAGACAAACACTCCAATGCATTGCTCCATTGCTCAACAAAATTAAAGCAATTAAGTTTTTCACAACAATGTAATTTATATTTATGGACACGAAAAGCATGAACATGTGAACTCTCTCTTTTGTTTGAGCTTGTTTTGATTGTTGACAAAAAGTCCCACCTTGAACGTGAGCCTTATGTTATAGCATTATCACTTATGCAGCTTCCTATCTTTTTTGTTCTTCATCTATCAACTCAGGTGCTTCTATAGTCTCACATGATTTGACTAGCGAAACTGCATTGGGATAGTGGTATGGTCCACCCAGATCTCGATCTAAAGTGATGCATCAGCGAGTTTTCAATAGCGAAACACAAAGGATAATTAGTCAATGTCACGAAAAATCTTTGGCAAATATTATATTCTTCAGAGTTTGTTTTTCGGTGATCCATGCTCCTATCATCACTCTAAGAAACTCTCTTTGCAACTAACCTTTGACTAATGACTAGATGTGCTTCAATTAACCGTAACTTAAGTTTGATGAATTTTATGTCATAAGCTATGAAGCACCGCCACTCCTAGAGGTCGCCACGTCTGCATATCAGACTTGGGACGTGGGGACAGGCGTGTCATGCGGGGTCACGTATTGGGCAAATATTAGATCCTTAGAGTTCGTTTTTCAATTATCCATGCTCCTATCAATACTCTAAGAAATTCTTCTTGTAAACAGGCTACTAATGACTAGATGTGCTTCAATTTACCATAACTTAAGTTTGATGAATTTTATGCCATGATCTATGAAGCACGGACACTCCTTAATTTTTTATTTTTTTTTTGGAGGGACACTTGTGGACACGTGTATCCCACATATACACTCACGGTCTCTCTCTCCCTCCCTCACTCTTTTTCTCTCTTGTTGCATATATAAGGTGTGCACGTGTGTGCACCTTAGTAGCAGGATCCTTCTAAAATGGGTGTGCTCCCTAGATGGGAGCTCGATTCCGCGCTCCCGAGACAGGAGCTTGACGGGAGCTCGCTCCCATCTAGACGGGAACTCGCTCCTAACTAGGATGGGAGCTTCCACACTAATCTTAAGGACTTCTCTTTCCAAATATATGCAAGGAGAAGGAAAAGAAAAAAGAAGTAACAAAGATTTAGGACTCTCTCTTTCTCGTCTCATATTCTACTACTTATCTACGTGTTTAATCCATATATTTGGCACAAAAGAACCTATTGGGATGTCATTTCTCACTCATGTTTATACATATAAAATGCTTATGTACGCGCACGCTTTGCAACTATAAAACATATGTACAATACATATAAATAATTAAATATAGATAAGTTTATTCATATATATATTCCCTCGCCGCTCCCAACCTAGGGAGCTTCTACATACCCCTGCTCCCCCGCACCCGCCCCTGCTTTGTGCAACAAACATGTGCACGCGCGTGCGCATGCATGCATGTGTCTATATTACGTGTGTACTTGTATATATCTGATATAAATATCTTTGTCATTGTGTGTGTATATCTTACATATATATGTGTATGTACTGGTATATATACCAACACACAATAATGTATATATGTAACATATAAAAAGAAAAGGTATATAAACTATTACTACATACAAATATAATAAATATATAAAGTTATTTACTTATTTATTTATTTTTTGCCGTGTCAGTGTCGGGTCGGGTCAGGTCATCAGGCTGGGTCTAGCATTGCTCACCCCTAATTTCCTTATATAAGAACAGGTCAATTAAACAAACAACAGCATCTTTTAAAAAACAAAACAAAAAACAAAAAATCAATAAGAACACAAAGGATTCAAGTATATCAGAGTCTGCTTCTTGGACAGTGAAATAATAATGTACTTGTCCAAAAAAATGGAACTGCAACTGTGAGGTGATTTCCCTTGACCCAAATCACGTTGCAACAAGATATCAAGCTAAATGACATTAAAGACAATGGGCAAGTTTTTAAAAAATGTCACAAGAATAGAGGGGACAAATTCATGCAGCGACAGATTCATGCAGTAGTAAATACCTGAAATTGTCTATTAGGATAAGTATCTCAAATGCGAGCAGGGGAAGGAAGACAATCTTTAAGTTTACAGCTGCAAAACCGGTGGCTGTATGAAAGAGAAAATGTTAATAAGGTCAACACACTTCAACCGCTACCCCTATTCATCAAAACAGGTTTCTTATAGGGATGATGCCTTTTTTCCAAATATGCAGTAGATCTCACAATTTATATGAACAATAACTGGCCATGAATATAAGCCATCAGATTTTTTCAGGAAGTTTGCATGCTTGGACTGTATATGATATATCTATGACTAGGAAAAGAAATTAAAGAACTTGAACTCTAGATCATCCAACCAACCAACAACTGGAAAACACCTATGCCAGCTGAGCTGGCTACTATGTTTGCCTCGGAACATTCCTACTAGAATTCTGTGTCATAGCAGATAAGAGGCTGTGGTTATGTTTCTTTTGTTTAGCTTAGTTCGTTCAGCTTGGCTAAGTTGTAGCTTAGATTGGTTGGCTGTTGGCAGCTTGTTGTATTTTAGGGAGTATGCTGCACTTGTTTTTTGTACTTCAGTGTTTGTGCAATAAATCTTAAATAAGTACAGAAAACAAATAAAAAAGCCAAGGTCAGCACCCATTAGCCACTATTCTGCAGTGAGATGGCAACAAAAACAAGAATCAGAGCAAACAAATTGTAAACAACACTGAACATATTTTCTGAGGAAGTAACGAGTAATTGAGAAACAGTGTTTAGTTCCCTACCATTAATGCTCTCAAGATATATACAGAGTAGCAGCTCGAACGCAATAAGCAATGGCGCCGCAACGATAGCATGACATGGTGCCCACTGGGGGGGAAAAAGTGGGAATCTTTATGATGCGTATTCAATATATCCATGAAACTAAGTATGTTATTGTTACTAGAAAAGGTATCCTGACAAAATATAAATTGAGATTAGTAATGCATTACATGACGACCATGAGGAACAGATGGCGCAGGTAAAGAGAACCTTCCTCGTGCAACAACTCCGTGAAAGAGCCAAAGTGGGAAGAAAATGACCCTACAAACAAAGTCAACACATACGGTAATTTATAAACCAAAATGAAAGAAAATAACACTGACAGTCCACTAATAAGCAAACTGGAATTATGTGGGTATATTATTAGCATCCAATGACTAAGTGGACAAACCATGGCATAAATACATACATGTGAAAATCGAAAGCCATTTAGACATCCCTGTACCAAGTCAAGAGTGATGGGAACAAAAGGGCAGCACAAATGATAAGCTAACAGAAGTACAAAGTAGAAGCCAGATGGAGAATATGAGAGGCTCGAGGAAAAGTAAATTTAGGGAAGCAGGGAAGCAGCAATTTATGGAAATTCGCATTGTGAGTCGTTTTTAGTATCAAATAGATTTACAAGTCTTACAGAGCTTAATATGATTTGTTTAGAAAGAAATGCATTAATATGATTTGTTTCCTTTTTGTTTTGGAAGTCTTCTAGGCTGTATAAAGTGGTGTAATGCCCTTAATTTGATAGAGTCGATTTTATGAGAAATTGCAGAGCTTTTAAGCTTTCTTTTGAGTTGTGTGATGCAATTCTAACCCTAAGTGCGATGCCTAAGTCTAAGAGTGATGCCTAATTCTAGGAGCGATGCCTAGACCTATCTTCTTCTATTATTCTCTTTTATTCTTGTTTTCTGTTTACTTTCAGCCCTATTAGTGTTCACATACTGTTCACAGCTCTATTTGGTTGTGTTTCTCCTATTTTGTCAAGCCCTAACCCAAGTCCCTCCATTAGCTACTAAAACCCTAGTCCTCCCTCATTGTCCTACATCAGTTTGGTATCAGCGCTTAAGGTTTCGCCACTATGCTTCCACAAAGTGGGAGATCCTATATGCATCCATGTGTCATACCCCATAAGAAAGAAGTTCTGGATTTCAAAGGAAGGGGTGATCCCATGGTGTTCAGTGGTTGGCTTGCTTCAATCGAGGATTCTTTTTTATTGCTTTGACATGATGGATGATCGAAGAGTGAGATTTGCTAAGATGAAACTTGTTGGTTTGGCAAAAAATGGTGGTATGGTGTTGAAGCAGATATAAGAAGACTGGAATCACCACCAATAAGCACATGGAATGAGATGAAAGGCAAGCTTCAAGAGAAGTATATTCATTCGAATCAACACGATAAGTCATGAGAAAAATTTGTCGAATCGGGGCGTGGCAACACGTTGTTTGAAGATTATATGCCAAGACTTGAGGCAATTGACACTCCAATTTGAGTTGAGAATGACCGTTGTTCAATATGTGCTCAAGTTAAATCTGATCTAAAGCCCATTTTTATTTAGAATCACCACTACAGCAAGCATTACAAGTAGCATCAAACCCGAAGATATCTGGTGCAACAAAAGCTAGGAGCGAAAACACATGTTCAAAATCTGCTGAAGGTAGAAGATGAGCAGATTATGGAGGGTGGTAAGGCTTTTATTGAGGATTTAACAGCACCCCAAGAAGTTCCAGTTACTATTATTTTCAAAGAGGCTAGAGTCCAAAGCAATAGATTGGATGCTACAGAGGTTGAAAACTTGCTATCCAGATTTTCTGTTATGGTGCCATAGAAGTCGTCTAATGAGCCCCCAACTGAGCTTAACATCAAGCCGGCCATAGATCTAACACAGGAGCATTTGAATTGACATTAGAGAAGGACACAAAATTTAATCAAAAGGCAACCATACAATGGGCATGGAACTGAGGTTCTTGCTCAACATCAATCGAAGGAAATGCTTTCTTCTTACTTCGGTCCCAAGATTGATTTGCAACTCCGGAGAAGTTCAACTTTGCAATTGAAAATATCTCATTGTTCTCCTTCTTTTCTCCAATGAAGACAAAAGGGCAATATCAACTTGAAGCATTCCTGTGAAGCCATTGATGCCAAACCTCATGGTTTCTCATACTTAGACACTTCAAAAATCAAGGTCGAGTTTTCTCCAACGACGGAAGAATGAGGAGAATGTGAGAAGCTCGAGGAAAAGTAAATTTAAGGAAGCGGCAATTTATGGAAACTCGCATAATCCCAATACCTCAAGAAAGCATTGGGTTATTTTATGGGTAAAGTTATTTACTTTATTTATTGTGAGTCCTTTTTAGTATCAAATAGATTTAGAAGTCTAAGGAGGTAGTAGTTTCTTTTTTAGTATTTTATAGATTTAGGAAGAAAAGTTTTAATATGATATGTTTTCTTTTTGGTTTTGGAAGTATTCCAGACTATATAAAGTGATGGAATGCCCTTAATTTGATAGAGTTGATTTTATGAGAAATTGCAGAGCTTTTAAGCTTTCTTTTGATTTGGGTGATGCAATTATAACCTTAGATGTGATGCTTTGGGAATCTAGGTGTGATGCCTAATTCTAGGAGTGATTCCTAGACCTATCTTCTTCTATTATTCTCTTTTCTTCCTGTTTTCTATTTACTTTCAGCCCTATACTGATCACGTTCGCTGTTCACAACCCTATTTTGGTTGGGTTTCCCAATGTTTTCAAGCCCTAACCCTAATCCCTCATTCTCTATTAAAACCCTAGTCCTCCCTCATTGTCCTACATGAAAGCCTTCCAACGTTCTCCACAGGCTACACACGCAAAAGGCAACTGCAAAAATTTATGAAGCATGTTACATCCCAACGGGGTGCCAATGCGGTCGTGATATGTCCGCAAATCATGTATAAAGACAATCTACAGGAATTCATAATTATATGCAACAAATAGGAACTAAATGAAAAAATCTGTCAAATGGATTAGCCAACTGAGGACTAATCCGTAACATACCAACCACAGTTTGATTTCAAAAGTAAGTGCAAACCAGAGATTAACGTTGTTAGATCAGAAGACCTGGTACTGTACGGTACCAGCTATTCTAAAAACTATGTGAAGTCTCAAGTATTGTGAAACAGCATCACAACTCAGTCTTATAATTTACCAAAAAAAAAAAAACTCATTCTTATAATTTTCCACTTTACCATTTCTGTCACTTCGAAGGTACTTTCCAAAGAAACAATTTCACACCTTGGTTCAAATTGAATGCAAGTGCATATGCACACGCATACGTTGCTTGTCTTGCTCTAAATTTGTAATTTGTAATTTCTCATCCCGACTTTATTGCGCCAAAGATAATCTTAACCATTAAAACCCAAAAAGCACTCTCTCCGTCCCAAAAAAAGGTTTCCAAAACGAGAAATTTAAAAATGCGTCTAGGTCGAGAAAAATTCAAACTTTGTTCGACAAATTAGAAGTTTGAATTGCGTTTCAAATTTCCCGACTTGGATAAACAAAATTCCCCTCGGGTCCAGCACAGGGATTAAATAGTAGGAAACTCAAAACCCTAGCACAATTCGTGAAAACCCAATTAAGGTCAAAACAAACAAAGCAATAAACGTCCGATTATACTGACCACCAAGAGTAGTAGACGACGTGATCGAGCTTGAAAACGAGTAAGAGAGTGAAAGAAAACAGGAAGGCGTGTGCAGCTAGGGCCTGCGCAGACTTTGCGACTCTTCGCCAGCTCATTGCTTTCCTCCAAACCATGAACGAAACTATAGCATATGGATATGTATGCGTATTACATAAATATGCGGGATTAAATATTTACTGCAAAGGGTGGGACTCGGTATGCGTGTGTGTGTGTGTGTGTGTGTGTGTGTGTGTGTGTGTGTGAGAGAGAGAGAGAGAGAGAGGTGGGGAGGGGAGGTTTCGATTCAAGCAGCGGGCGACATTATAGAGGTAGATTCGTTCCCCGTGTATTCAATTACGTGAAAACAAAATATTTAATTCCCCAATCTCTTTCCTTCCTCTCTTTACTAGCATTACTCTAATTATAAACCCTCGCTTTCACCCCATCTCTCTCTCTCTCTCTCTCTCTCTCTCTCTCTCTTCTACTTTAGATTAAAGTAAACGCAACTCTTTTGAGAGGGTGTTTGGCCAATGGTTGTTTCTGATTTCCCCTTTTTTACTTATGGGTGTTTGGTGCCAAATTTCAAAAGACTGCTACATTATACCAAAACACATTTTCATATTTTAACATTAGAGGCAATAAGTGAAAAGAAGTTTCTGGGGAACTTTTCAACTTCTGTCTAGTTTCAAAACACTACACTCCTCTGCTAAAATACATTCTATACATTTTTATAAACACTTCCTATTAGATTTGTAACACATTCCAACCATAATTTAAAGAGCCAAAAAGTAAAAAATGGAAAACTAAAAATGAGGCTCCCAAATACTTCTGAGTTTTTTAATCTACTAGTATAACTTTTTTTTGTACAACTAATACTAGATTTGGAAAATGGGAAGGAATAAAAATAAACGATTAAGGATAGACACTCATCACTCAATTAGAAACGCGAACGGCGTATAGATTATCATAATCCGAAGTGTCTAAAATGGAATACAAGGCATAGGAGTTGCTCAACACTCAAAGGAATCCTCTTGAGAGCTACAAAAACGAAAACAAGAAGTATAATTAGCCAAAAGCCAATTTAATTTAAATCATATCTATATAATTCATTCATGGCTAAAGACCGATAAATATCTTGGAACACCCCAAGAATAAGAATAAAAGCAATTACATTTTCAAGACACCACACAAATGCTAAACAAGACTTTGACTCCAAACAACTAGGAAGACTCTTAAAGAGATAAATAAATAAATAACAAGTAGACTCTTTGACTAGGAACTAGAAAGACACGTTAGACTAAAATAAAACATTATTTTCAATACGCTTAATATATACTCTGCACATTTCTCCCTTTCTTGGAGGGGAAAAAAAAATTCGTCCTCAAAATGCAACTTCTTTGGGATGACACGGCAAAGGCGTTTCTCCCTTTTCATTATTTTCACTCTTCTGAATAACTTGATGGTTTCATCATTCAAGTCCAAAATTTGAATCGTTCTCTTAGATTGTTTGTTTGTTGGGATCAAGCACTTACCATCTCACCAAAACCCACAGGTGTTAGTGAATGCACAACTTTATTTCCTTATTCCATATCGCGCCCAAGCGCCAATAGGTCAACTGAGACTTGGCCCACTTGATCTCTGCCACGGCAGGATGCTGGACTTGGCCCATCTGGCCTCCACCCAACAATTACCATTACTCTACTACCGTCACCACTACCACATATACTCTTCTACAACCTCCACCACCACCATCCCACAACCGTTTTGCCACTCCTAATACAACCACCACTTTTCCACTACCGCCACCACCCACTACCACCATTGTTACTGCCACAACATCACCACCACTCCCACCATCACTCCACTACTTCCACCACGATGCCACCACTATAGTACCACCACTCTACCACTACCACCACCACCACCACCACCACCACCATCGTCACTACCATCAATATAGGTATCACCACTACTCTACCACTTCCATCACCACTCCACCACTACCACAAACACTCTTCTATCGCCTACACCACCACCACCACTCACACCACCATTATCGCCACTCCTAGCACAATTACCACCCACCACCACACAACCACAACCACTACACCCCCACCACCATAACTACTACCAATTCACCACCACTAATACCACTACATCACCATCACTTCTCCACCACAACTACTCCCACCATCATCTCCGTCGTTCACCATCACCACCATTCCACCACTCCAACCACCAGATTCAACCACTCCATAACCACTACCACCACCACTACCACTACCACCACCATTACACAAACCACACTCCCACTATCACTCTACCATCACCACAAATGTCAAAACTCTCATCAATATTTCACCACCACCACTACAACTACCACCATAGCCACCTACCCCCAACCACCACTCCACAACCCTAACCTCGAGCCACCATAATCACCATTATAGCAATTACATGGTGACCATTAATAACAACCTCATCCTCGAGCCATCTTACCAATACTGTGTGTATGTTTTTCATTTGGATGACTATACAGTTTTTTTTTTATTGATTTGATTTTTGCATTTCAATATGAATATATAAAAGGTAAAGTAGGAAAATTAGTGAATTTAATACATCAACTTTTTGTACACATCAAATGGCTTATTTTTTAGTGCTTAAAATTCAGTGCATACCAAAGAGTTTATCAGTTTAACAAATTTATCATTCAATACTTAATTTTCAGTTTACAGTTTTCCGCTTTCAACTTTATCAAATAGTACCATAGAGAAAGTCTGCAATACACACCTCTTAAAGGTGTGACAGTGCCATATGCACCTAATATGTGGTTTAAATTGTGTCACCTCACAAAGATTCATAACATTTTTGTGCATTCATAAATTTTATACAAAAAATTCATAACTTTTTAGCAATATGATTTATTAATTTTTCACTAGAAATCATAACATTTACTTCTAGTAACTTTTCCCTAATAAAATTCATAACATTTGCTTTGAGTAACTTTTCCGTAATAAAATTAATAACATTTTCACTAAAACTAATAACATATTGGCTGGTATCATTACTTTTATACTAAAAACTCATAACATTTTGGAGGTTCATATGATATACACCTCTTGAACTACCAAGCTTTTAGATACCATTCGGTTATTTCCTACTACTACGGTACGTACTGGTATTGGTGAGATTTCGGGTGCTGTTTTAAATTTACCACTGTTAAATTATTTTTGTACATTAAAAAAATTAGCTTAAAATATACATTCTTTTAAAAAGAAAAACAAATTTAGTATTTTGTTATCGACTAGTCTGGGCCAGTACAAATGGGTATTTGAGCCAAAATGAAATTGGAAGTCTAAGATATGGAATTGCTCAAGATTAGTACGGTACGTGATTCAAATTCCTTCTTTATTACACATGCATTGTGTATAAGTGTATTTAATGATTTGAGGCACAATTCATGGTTTTTTTTAAAAGATAGATTGCACACTCTCTCTCTATGAATTTTTCCCTCATCCATTCAGTTGTCACTTGTCACAAGAAAGGATAGGCCTAGCATATTTTACTAGTATTATTGTTCCGGCAATCTTTATCATGATAAGCAAAATTAATAGAGGGACAATATTTCTGACCAACAACCATATTCAATTCCCTTGAGCCTTTGATTTTATACGAGCCATGTATTCTATTCTTATGTAAATACAAGAGAAACCAATAGATAAGTACCACTAAGGTTACAAATACATAGGTAACACTACTGTTGACACATAAATTTCAACTAAATTTGGACGACCGATTAACAAATTTATGTTTGGCCTACGGAATATCAAGTTATGTTGGCCCAATGAACCCGCGAATCAACAAATTTATGTTGAGTCTGCGGAATATCAAGTTATGCTAGCCCAACGAATATCAAGTTATGTTGCCCCAACGAACCTGTGAATCAACAAATTTATGTTAAGCCAGCGGAATATCAAGTTATGTTGGCCCAAGGAATATCAAGTTATGTTAACCCAACGAACCCGCAAATCAACGAATGTGTTGGGTCTACAAATCAATAAATATGTTAAACCCGCGAATATTAAGTTATGCTGAGCCCGTGGATCAACGAATATGTTGAGCCCGCAAAACATTAAATATGTTGGGCCCAACAAAATCACATACGGGTCAACGTAGTCTTAAGTCAGATAAGACGTAGGCCCCAAGAATTGCTTCTGAAGGAGCAGGAGAATATTCCAAGGTGGATGCCATCAGATGAAACCACCTTTTGAAATTGAATAAAGGAGGGAGATAGGAGCCACTATCCTGATCTCATCTCTAATGACAATTCAAATTCGAATTATCCTTGATGGCCAAACATATGGTGGTTGGAGCACTCTATAAATAAGAGGTCCATCGTCAAAGGAGGAGGAGCTGATATCTCATCTCTGACCCTCTAGCTCTCTACCTCTCTCCTTTCAACGTAGAAATTATACGTATACGGAAAGCACAACAGAAAGGCAAGCATACAAAAGCAAGGCATACACCTCGCTCAAGCTACTCACGTTCTTCAACTAGCAAGGTTCCACAAGCTTCGAAGATCCATCATTTTTTTTTGGTGCATAGGAAAGCACGAAGATCCATCATAGTAAGCTCCGAGAAGTGCTAGGTAAAGGGTTCCAATCCCCTAAATGTAACGTGTTCTTTAAATTACTGTTAACGTAAACCCAGGGTATCAAACCCAAATCAATAAAATAAATTTATACTCTTATTTTCTCTTATATTTGATCTGTTGTTTTATTCTTCATTAATCTGTTGTTTTATTCTTCATTAATCGGAGGTTTTACTGTTATGGTATGTAATTAATGATTTGGATTCCCAAATCGGAAATAGGAGCCTGCAAACAAATAATCAATATTGTTCACTTGAACGATGGATGTATGGGATACGAGTTTCGAATCATGATTCAAAATCTTTTACGGTTCAAAATTTGCGTCTACAACTACACAACAAAATATAAAAACGTATGGTTATAAACAAGATTTATATAAACACAGTTTTGAACTTAACCAAATCAACAAACTTGAAGATTGTGTTTACTAGTTTCAGGCTACAAATCAAATGAGTGCAAACAAAGCAGAGAAATAATTTCACAAAACCGAAATGCGGGCAAAGACTTATGTATAAAAAACGTACTTCATGGAATCTAGAAAACAAAGTTTAATTTTTCCCCAAACAGGGCAAAGAAAAACAATCAAGTTTGAATACGAACAAATTTTGGTTTTTGTAGATCAAAAATACAACTGACTCCTTACGGTTAGAATTCGTAGAGCAAATCCCCAAACAGATTATGTGCATGTAAACTACAAGAACAAAGATTAAACTACTCCACAAAAGAACAAACGAAAAAAAACTGCAAAATTTGAATTCAAAGTTATTCGGTTCTCTAGACCAAAAAAACACTTCGTCTAATTCTTGTTAAATACAAACAAAGAAAACTACCAATTATAAATTCAGAGACTTTCAGTTTCCTAGATTCAATAATTATCACAAAGGATTCTCGTAAATAACCAGGAAATCCGACCGACGGTTATCACGAAACAGTTAACAATTGTAAGATCAAATACTGATACTCGGTGAAACATACAAAATTAAAATAAGGCTAACAATGGCATTTAACTTTCCCACCGCCTACAACAGAGAATTGAATTTTCCGAATAAACAATTCGAACGATGCAATTGAAATTGTGATTAACTATATTGCAATTGACACTATGGTTAACGATGCAATTAAAAAGATAATAGCAAATTTAGATTGTTAAGGAAAAGTAACAATAAATTATATATATGAGCAAATATGAAATTAGTATAAAAGATAATCTGGCCTATGATTAGAGAGGCACGACGTCGCTGTCCTAAAGTTGCTATTGCCTCCCCACGCAAGGGTATCGACGAATAATCAACAACTCCAAGATCAGTGAGGGACACAGGATTGTAGCTGTGGGGGGCCACTCCATAGAAAGAGGGGCCACACCATAGAAAATATACAAAAAAATTGAAAAATACACTGAAAAAATTGAAAATTTGTCCAAAATTGGGGGGAGTGCGGGGGCCAACACCCCCCTCGCACCCCCCCCAGGTCTGCCCCTGTCCAGGTGTGTTTGGTTCTTTTTACTTCTTTGCAATGGAAAATGATTGTGTGCGAGCGTGCCAGAGAGAGTTTTAATCTCCTCCCTCAGATTAACTTTGGAAAACCAAACCTAATCAGGCAATTGTGTTTTATTGGTTCAATTACCTCAATTAAGAGGATTTTTCTTAATAAGTGAAGAGATGCAAACCACTGGAATTTGGAAATCAAAGAACAATAAAAGAAACAAGACACTTCGATTGATGAATCAAAGGTAAACTTACTTCGAAATTGTCTTCAACTTCAAATACAGAGTAACAGAACTTCGAACAAGTGATTGTTACAAGAACAACCGAGATAGGGGTGATTGTTACAAGAACAATCAAGATAAATCATAATCTAATTCCTAGACTATTTCCTAATCTACTTCGAACTGGGTTCGAAATCCTAAACTACTTCGAACTGGGTTCGAAATCCTAAACTACTTTGCCAATGAACATACCAAGCATTAGTTCTTTGATAGCTGTTTGTTGAAGATTTGTCCGGGGGCTTTCACTCTTCAATTTCTTCTATTTATAGACGTTGCTTGCAGTTTGAACTTCCCGCTCTATGAGCTTGAATCTGGATTGCTTTGAACTCTAACTTCCACTCTGAAAGTTGACAGTTATTCCTCCTCCACGTATGAATTTGAATTCTTTCTTCTCCCAGAAGCTTTAAATCTGTACGTGTATTTACCAATTCAAATGATAACATGTTAAGGGAATAACTGCCTTCCAGAAGTATTCCACGTGTCTTAACTGCCAATTGCCTTGTTTCGCAAGCTTACACGTGGGGCTTGTGTGCTCAGCAGTTAACATTATGGCTTCGAAGCCAACCTGTATTTTAATAATGGATTGTAACTGCCAATAATCGTCTCTTTAACTGAGAGGTAATACGACATCGTATTTAATCCACTTCATCTTACTAATCCAGTGTATCTCTATTGACGAGTAATTGCCAACGTTTGGCACCTTTGATTACGTGTCAATTAGTCATTGGACTGGTTAATTTTATATGTAAACACCAGGATACAACCCAAATCACGGCCAAGCCTTCTCGATGTTTGTGTCCACCGGAAGTAAGATGAATCGTCTATGATCGAAGTTGCCCGAAGAATTAAGAAGATAATCACTCACAGAGAGAGAGAGAGAGAGAGAGAGAGCATTTTTAACGTTATAAAAGTACTGCCTTTTATAGGCTTATGTTGCACCTTTTCACAAGGGACACAACTCTAGAAATTTAAATGGTAACTCTTGGAATTAATAAAATATTTAAAAAGAGTTTTAAAACTTAAAATACTCGAACAATTTCTAGATGTTATAGAGATTTTTGAACACCCTACTTAAAATTTCTGGAGCCGCTAAAATTGATACCGCGTGGTGTGTGTACGTTTAGGTTTTTGTAATCTTTTTACCTTGCGAAATGCAAATGGTCGTATATATTTGACCATCATAATCAGCAGTATGAAATGGTAGTGATGAAAGCAACTTCACACAAGATGGAGCTGGGAATTTTACTACGCAGGGGTGAATTTTTTTTCCAAAATACTTCGTAGGAGCAAGTCTATGTAATTCATAGAAAAAATATTTTATTTTTGTATAAAACTAGAGGGTTTTTTTCTCCTTACAAGGACGATGGCCCCTACTTGTCCCCCTCCAGCTTCATCCTTGACTCCACACAACTACTATCAAATAGTTTGTTATACCAAGAAAATGGTTTTATGCGGGACAAGAACATCAACTACCGGATAAAGTGAATAAAACCTTTACTAAAATTTATCATGGGAAAATTTCAAAAAAAAACTTGACCTTTGCATGCAATGTCACATACACATCTGAGCTTTGCAAAATATAAACGAGGACCTGACCTTTGCCCTCTGTTATCAACTAAACCCCCACCTCCATTTTCCGTCAAAGAACTAACGGATCTGGCAAAATCTAGCGGGAAAATTTCAAAAAGACCCCTCACCTTTGGCACTTTTATAAATTTCCCTCCTCTTTCCATTTTTCGTCCAATATTTAACGGAAACTCCCAAAACGACGTCATTTTGTGGGTTTGTCATGGGCTTCTAAATTTCTTTGCTACACAATGGGGCCAACTTCGGGGTCCCACACGACAATCTGAACTGTTCAATAATTTTAAAATAATTATTCGAGTGGTCTTTGTAAAAATCAGATCCATCAGATATTTATAAGTAAATTGATGTAATTAGTTCAATTTTCATTTAGAATCAAGACCCTATAAGCTGAAAGAATTTCTAAAAAAGTTATACAATTATGGGCTCGGTATCTCCTTGATTTGAATCGTAGGTATCATAACGCTTGTTGAGATTAGCATTCACTGAAAAAATTATCTTCATCAGACATCGATAGGTAGGGGTGTCCACGGATCGGATCCAGACGGATCGGATATGGATCCGATCCGATCCGCTCAGAGCGGATTATGGTTTTTAAGATTCGGAACCGAACCGAACATTCACGGATCAGATCAGATTGGGCAGATTTGACAGATTAAAGAAGGATTATTGAGCGGATCAAGTGGATCCGATTCGATTCGATCCGGAACCGGAACCATCAAATAAGAAATTCTTGATCCGGAAATGAACCGAACATTCACGGATGGATCAACGGATGGTTTGGATCGGTTCAGATTGGCGGATTGGATGATCCGCTGGATAGCCCTATCGATAGGTATGAAAATGCAAAAGTTATGAACTATATTGATACCTACCAATATGTGATCAAGATAATTTTATCAGTGAATGCTTATATCAACTAGTACTATGATATCTACGGCTTAGATCTAGGTGATACCGAGCACACAATTATATAAATTTTTTCAAAATTCTTTCAAATTATAGGGTCCTGATTCTGAATGAAAAATTGAACTAATTTGATCAATTACTTATAAATATTTGATGTGCTTCATTTTTTATAAGACCGCTTAATTATTTATTTTAAAATTATTGAACAGTTCAGATAATTTGTGTATGACCCTGAAGTTGGCACCACGAGACAACGTTTAACAAAGAAATTTGGAAGCCCATGACAAACTCACAAAACGACGTTGTTTTGGGAGTTTCCGTAGGGGGAAAATTTATAAATGTGCCTAAGGTCAGAGGTTTTTTTTAAAATTTTCCCGCTAGATTTTGCTAGATCCGTTAGTTTTTTGACGAAAAATGAAGGTGGGGGTTTAATTGATAATGAAGGGCAAAGGTCAAGTGGGGCGTTTATATTTTGCAAAGCTCAGGTGTGTATGTGACATTGCATGCAAAGGTCAAGGGTTTTTTTTGAAATTTTCCCATTTATCATTCATCTCCGGAAGCCAACCGAGAAACCCACGAACTAGGAAGTTACTCAATCCTCAATCCTTGTGAAAGGATCATGCGAGCCTTAATAGTAAACAAAACTGATGGATAATGCAGGCAAATTTCGTAAGGGTATCCGGAAATAATACTTCAAGGATCAACATCCATAGGATTTCTTCGAAAGAGTGAGTCTTTTAACTTCCAATACAAATAGGGAAATGCACAACGATTCTTCACAATATATCTAGTAGAACATGCAACAATGTGGAGCATACATCATAAAAGTTTAGCACGTGACTAAACACCATTGGATATCTCCAAAGGGGCGAGCTCAATTCTTATTTTTCAGCCATTACCATTTGGCGGCTAACTTTGTGCTCATTGTTGTCAAGATAGGCTGCTTAATTATTGAGGTTTTTTTAAATATATATTACGTTTTAAAAAAAAAAAAGTTACAAAGAGGTCTGGAATTTTTTTATGATTGCATTTTGTAGAACTATGATTGTGAGACCAAACCAAATGGTAGTTTATGGTGCAATTGTGCACATTTGAGCAGAGATTTTTTTCCCTCTTTTGTTCATTTTATTATTCTCTTCTAATTAAACTGAATAAAATAAAAAAACCAAACCCCTCAAGTAAAACCCATCTATGAAACACTTAATGGTGTCCCAACTAAAGCTTATAAATAAATAAAAAAAAAAAGAAGAAGAAGAAAAATCACATAGAAATAAGGGAAAAGAAGCAAAGTGGGGAAAAAAGAACGAAACACTTAATGGTGTCCCAACTAAAGCTTATAAATAAACCAAAAAAAAAAAAAAAGAAGAAGAAGAAGAAGAAGAAAAAAATGACATAGAAATAAGGGAAAAGAAGCAAAGTGGGGGGAAAAAGAACAAAACACTTAATGGTGTCCCTACTAAAGCTTATAAATAAACAAAACAAAAAAAAGAAGAAGAAGAAAAATGACATAGAAATAAGGGAAAAGAAGCAAAGTGGGGAAAAAAGAACGAAGGCAAAACACAGAAATAAGGGAAAATAAGAAAAAGGAGCACAATGTGTTTACACATTGCCCCTCCAAAATTCTAAAAATGCCATTCGACATATGGAAACTTAGGCAAAAAAAAGGGAAGCGGATCCGCTGTCCCAAACTCCGTGTCTCGTCTATCCGAGTTATCCATCCGTGCAATCAACGGCTTGGATTCCATCTCACCCCAAACAAATCTGAGCCAAACATGTTAATCTCAAGGGACCGGAAGTGCGTTGATTGCTTTCGGATGGAAGGACCCCGGAGTTGGGACACAATTTTTGGAAGAGATCCAAGAACAAAAAAGGACGTAAACTGAAAATCTAGCAAGGGCAATACGATAATCATGTAAAACCTGTCAAGATGACTTCAATACCTCTCACAAAGCCACACATCACCTCCAATTATAGACAAATAAGGGTACAATACACATTTCCCATGTGTTGATATAGCTTTTAGTAAAAGGTTTTTTTTTTTTCCCTTCTTCTCTCCTTTCGTGGTTTCAATTCCACCTTTGATTTTTTTTTTTTGGGTTTTGTTTCCCAGAGTACTTTCCCGGCCATGAAAAAACTCTCCTTTTAGGCTCCATTTGTTTGGACGTAAAATATTTTTGTCAAAAACAATTTACACAATTTCGGTGTTTTTGTTGTTGAAAATCCCAGAAAATGAATTTTTTATTTTGAGAATCTTTTTACCCATTTGGCTGCAAAACGACTTACTCTTGGAAACCTGGTAAGTTTTTTCTTTTCTTTTCTTTTTTTAATTTGTGCCCCATCCGTTTTTAGCTTCCCACAAACCTCCCTTTGGATTGGTTGTGCGGCAAACGATGCTCTCTCTACCCCCATAGCAAGACACTCTCTCGTCCCACATCCACTCACAAACTAAGCAATAATGGCAGAAATTCCCCTTCATCTCTCTCCAGACTTTCTCCAAACATCAAATACTCGCACTTTGATATTGCGGTAGGCCAATTTGATGAGCTGTATATTCCGGGAATTTTTTTTTGATGAGCTGTATATTTGTTCGTAAAAATAAAATTGGAATTCAACAAAACACTGGAAAATAATTATAAAACGTGTTTTTTCAGATAAAATGTTTTACATGGAAAATATTTTTAACCGTAAAATATTTTACATTCAAACAAACGGAGTCATTTAAGTTTAAGTCCATCACACTTCCAAAAGTTCCCTCCAACAAAGAGTAACAACATATTGACAGCATATTACATTCGGACTCATTTGTAACCTATATTTCAATGGCCAAAATATCCAAAAACTCATTACAGCAGTGAGAAGCCAGGGTACCCTTCTTGTTTACCAGTCTAGAAAGAAGAGATGCATACAAGCACCACCCATTTCCCCCCAGGCATTTACCCTTAGATATTATCAAGCAAAACCCAGGAAATTATCCCATTTTCCTCCGAAGATGCAGAAGAGGGAGAATTCTAGTTAGTAGGGCCAAGGATTTCATTTACATTGAAAAGCTCCACAAACATCAGAAAATGTGGAATGGCAGAGGTTACTGAACTACACAAATTGCTGAAGCCAGAGGGAGTTGACAGCATCTTTAGCAAAGTCATTCTTCAATTCACTCAGTTTCTCAAAAGCTTCTTTGAAGTCCATTTTATCTAGTGGCAATTCAGAGAAATCTTTAAGGAACTGGTGGGCCCGTGCGGTGCCGCTGGACATGTCATCAATATCATATTCTCTCTTCCGTTTACACCCCACCTGTAAATGACAGTTTCAATAGGGAAATTACAGTTAGTTTCAACTCATCATCATAGAATAGATGAACAAATCTAAAGCAAGCATATGGTTTGCTAGACACTGCTTCTCATTGAAAGGGAACAGTAACAGACCTCTTCTTTGGCATCATTAGAAATGACAGCTATTGGTGAGAAATCTTCCAACTCTGCAGCCTTTTCTCGGGCAAGAGCGATAACAGTTTCTGGGAAGTTTGCAAATTCAGCAACATGAATGCCAAAACTTTGATCGCAAGCCCCTGGTTCAACCTAGAATGTAAATAAACATAGGATGGTAAATCACTGATTCTGCCTGGACTTCCGTACAGATTCACAAGATCATCAAATACATAACACACACACACCAAAAAAAAAAGAAAAAAAAGGGGATTAGTGAGAAGGAAATTATTCAGCTTTAAATTAAGATCCTTCTTCCCTCCCATACTTTTTGCCTTCTTTATGGAGACAATCCCAACTTTTAAGAAGACATGCAATTAACATGTATGAATTCGAATACCAAGAGCATTACTGCCTAGGTTTGCACCCCACAGTTGCAACTTTGAATATATGTATGAGTTCTATCTATGATGGATGGCTTTAGAAAGTTACGAACATTTTACTTTGGCTTTCTAATGGAAGGTATTTTTGGAACATCTGAAATAGGAACAAAGGACCACAAATATGATAAAGAGAGTAAATTAATGGGCATAGTCATTTTCTTTTCTAATTCTACTTCGAATATGTCAGCACAAGTTTGCCAAATCCATAGATACCTGTGATACATGCTAATGCAGCCATGGATGGGGGGGCATGATTCATTTTAGCCACTTTTTAGAAAATTAGGGAACTGATTTTATATTTTTGCATTGAAGTTAAGGCATTCTGTTCATGCTATAGTAAACTAATTTAAGGTGGTTAACATAAGGCGTTTAAGTTAGTATGAGCCTTGTTAAAAAAAAAAAAGAAGCAAAACTAGTTCTTGAAAAAAAAAGTTCACTATTCCACATCTTATACAATGAATTCATACCAAATTATCCACGGGTGTTGGGTCTTTCTTTCAACGAAAATGTACTCATTGTATGTTTAGATGTTTCTATCATCTCCACTAAAAACATAGGAAATTATAAGCCTGCTAAAACAACTAGATGCATAAACTAGTTGATCGTATCGCACTTGTACAAGTTTCCAGCTAAACCTTTTTCTTTGGGCTTCCAAGTTTAGGTTTGAAATTAAGTGGAAGTGCTGACCTTTGTTATAGAGTACATGAGATTGAAAGAACTAACTAAAACATAGGAGAAGAAATAATTCAGGAACATGCACCTACCTTGTAAAGCATGGTCAACTTTCGACTTGATGAGTCAATGTGTGCACTGACATGATAATTTACTACACCAACAAGTTTCTCTGAAGAAGATTCGTGATCGGCATTTTCATGAGCTAATGTAGTAAGTTCATGAAAATGGGTTGCAAACAAAGTAGGTGCTTTAATGACCTCAACAAGGTGCTCGCAGATGGCCCAAGCCAAACCTGAAAATCAAAAGACACCAAACGACAAATTCTCTTTATGTTCTGCTTAAACTTCAATGCACCTTAGGAGACGTTCATGAAAAGAACAAGCAGAGCATAGAGAAATGGCCTGAGAGAATGCAAGTGTATTATATTTTAATAATAAAAAATAATCAGGATTCAGGACAGACCATACTATGAAAACAATAATCCTTTGGTGGATATCTGTGCTTCTAAGGATGAATGGTGCAATTAATGACTTCTAGTCCAGAGAATAGTGTTTTTTTAACAAATACACATTTGATTTACACCTTTCATGTCATCAAAAGATAGCCTGAGTTTATTTCTTAACCTGTGCATGCATATTAAGAGGAATTACAATAAGAATAAGTCCAAAACTATTACTTTTAGCACAAGCACCACTGTTATGGTTGATGTCTTGGCTAAACTGGCTTACTTGTTTGTCACACAGAGCAGTTAAAGAATCAACCTAGAACTAGAATGCGGTGGATCTTTAACTACTTGCATGAGCTTTGTCTCACTGCAAACTACCATCTACTCAGACGTTGCGAGATAAGACAGCTTTTGCTGTATCATCTATGATAGGCCAAGATAAAGCTATACAACTCATGTTTTTTCAGTCAAGGGAAAACACAATTTCATTTCAACTTTTGTTGGTACAAACACTCCTGGAAACATGTGAAGCATAATTTAGGAATTAGGGTTTCCTTTTGTTAGGGTTTTAGTTAAATTGTTATTATCTTTTACGTTTGGGGTGGTTTAGTCCTTTAATGTTATTAAAGTTTTGCTATGGTTTTTAGGCTTAGCATATATAATCCCTTCATTAGTCTTGTAATGGTACACAGCTTTCTAATGCAATAATAGCACGTTTGTTTCGCTTGGTAGTATTTGTTTGTTTGTTTCTCTCTTCCTTTGAAAGCTATCATGGTGGAGCGATTCTAGGCCGTCGCCACTATTGTCTGCAACCTTCGTATCTCTCTGTCTTTTACACTATCGATCTCTATTCCTCTCTATTCTCTCTGTCGTCACTGTACAGCAGCCGAGAATCTCCACATAGCAAACCTATGGCCACCGAAGACTCTCCAGCACTCGCTGTCCATTCTCTGATCTCTGGTGACCCTCTACGGCACTCGCCGCCCTTCTTCCAACCACAGGCAGCCATCTCCTGCACTTTCCAACCATAGGTTTGTGTGTTCAGACCACCAGCGACCCTCAACTTGCTTCAAAACAAACTGGGCTTGATTATCTGGACCCTAATCTCCCATATTCAGCACTATTTGATAATCATCTGAGTTATTTTTGCAGTATTTTGATCGTATTTGCATTTGAAATCCACTGGGTTACCCACTGTTGCACTCAAACCCTACTGGGTCACGTCTGTTTGCATTTGGTACCTCTGGTTGCAATCGAGATTCACTCAAAACCTTCTGGGTCTTCTCTATTTGCACTTGGTATTCTCTGATTGCACTTGAAACCTCCTAATTTTGATCTTCAGAGGTATTTCAGATCTGTTTTGCAGTTTTTCAGTAGTACTTGCAGGATCTTTGCACCTTATTTGGTTGTTACTGGGTTTGAACTACCTTTATATCTCTGCTAATATATCTTTGTTATCGCTATGTCGACGTCGGAAGATGACGTAATCAGTGTTCATTTGACTGGTGTTAATAACTTGTATTGGGCAAGTGTGATGAAGAATTTTGTTTTGGGTAAGGGTATGTGGGGACACGTCACAGGGTCTATTGTCAAACCTACCCCTCCTGTGAAATTAGATGGGAAATCAGATGATCCTACATATGCAAAAAATGTTATTGCCTTTGCAAAGTGGGAATTGCAAAATGCATGAGTCCTTACGTGGTTTCATATTTCGGTTGGACCTAGCATTGATATGAATTTTCCGAAGTATGAGACAGCCAAGGAAGTTTGGGATTAGTTGAGGGGTATGTACTTTCAGTCCAATTTTGCAAAAGAGCAAGAAGTTAAGCGCTCTATTCGGGATGCTAAGAAGCAAGATAAATTAATTTAGTACTTTTTGACATAGTATTGGGATCAGTTGACTTTAATGGAACCTGTAGGCTTGCAGTCCTTGATTTCTATATAGAGGATTACCGTGAGAGAAGCCACCTTTACAATTACTTATGGTTCTTCGGGACCAATTTGAGCCTCTTCATGGGGCTATGCTTCATCGTTCTCCCCGAGCTACAGTTGATGAAATTAGATTCAAGATGGCCTCTGTGGCATCTCCATCACAATTAGTCTTTGCTGCTCCTTCGGCTCTGCCTGCTCCATATATGGCACCTTTCTTGTTTACACTAGTTTCTCACTTGGTTCAAGTTATAGGCAAACCTAGGCCTCGGGTTACTTTGGATGAGGGTAGTTTTTATCACCAGAAGGGACATTGGAAGAATGCGGGTCCCAAATCATTGCCGATGATGGTCAACAATTCTCAGCAGTTTCCTTGACCCCCACAGCAGTTTCAACAGTTTCCTCCGCTGTCTCCTCAGCAGTATCACCAAGTTCCTTGTCCTCCAACAGCTTTTGATACTCCTCTGGCAAGCTACTCGACCTCCAATGGGGTCCCCCTTTCTCCCTTGTTTGACTAGTAACAGAGTATCAGGCATATTTGGCTACCAAATTGAATCATTGACATGCTTCTGCTATGACCAATACCCAGTCAGGTTTGCATGGTTCTTCTACCACATGATTGGATGCCCAAGAACATTGGGGCCTACTGTAGTTGGTGATCTCTACTACCATGTCTATGTCGCCTTCTAGTTCAAATAAGTTAGCATCTCTTCTTTCTCCTAGTATTGTTTGCATTGACAATTTGGCATCTCTTTGGCATCAATTCTTCCTATTCGAATGTTCTAGTTTTTCACCGCTTTGCATTGTTTAGCACCTTCGCAGTAGTTGATTTGCAGCAGATTGGTTGCAGTAGTTGATTCATAGTAGTTGATTTGCAGCAGTTGATTCACAGTAGTTGATTTGCAGTAGTTTATTCGCAATAGTGGATTTGCATAGTTGATTCGCAACAGTGGATTTGCAGTTGTTATCTCCTTGGCAAACTCACGATGCTTCGCATCATGAGTTTGAGGGAGGGTGTGAAGTATAATTTAGGGTTTCCGTTTGTTATGGTTACAGTTAAATTGTTATGCATCTTTTATATTTGGGGTAGTTTAGTCCTTTTATGTTATTAGGGTTTTGCTATGGTTTTTAGGCTTAGCCTATATAATCCCTTCATTAGTCTTGTAATGGTACACAACTTTCTAATGCAATAATAGTACGTTTGTTTGGTTTGGTAGTACATATTTTTCTCTCTTCCTTTGAAAGCTATCAAAAAGGTGATCTCTGATCTTTTTGAAGATACAAAGCCTTAATGCTCAGTGATGTTAAAGACGATAGAGGGAAGAAATTTGATAGCACTATACTATTACATACACACATAGGTTACATTCTGCATGTGGAAATTTGAATGCATTATACAAACATATGTTACATTTTCCAATATGCAGAATGGAATATATTGGATGCTGGTGTTGCCATGGTGCTTCTACATGCACCAGGTGCAGCAAATGCATAACTAAACTTCTTTAGTTTTGCAGCACATGTACCTAGTGTATACACAAGCCACACCACAACTTGAAGATTATTTTCTTTCAGAAAAAGATAATGGAAGGTTGATTGACATTCTTCCATACTAGAAACAATTTTATAATCAAGCTCCAGTGGGTAGTTTTTTTGTTGTTGGATGTACTAACAATGAACTCTGCTTTGTACCCTACTTTTGGCATTAAGCCAAAGTTTATAACTGGATCCTAAACCGACTAAGCTATTTAACAAATTCTTTCATATCATTCACCCAAAAATAAAAATCTTTCAAATGTTTTTGTTTGATATTTATCCTACATTCCTCTAACTTATATACAAATATCTTTCTGGGATGTGTTCCAACCACACCATGCCCTACTTTTTTAGGTTCTGTGTACATGTATTGTAGCCTACCTGTACACATGCTTCATAGGGTGTATAATGCCATGTCTAATGATGCATCTTAAGCATAAATACATGCTTCGTTGTTGGTATATAGCACCATATAGTTATCTAATGCCTGCCACATCAGTGACAGCAGTAAAAGGGGTGACAGCTTGTGACAAGCAGCTACGAGCTCAGGGAGAGTGAAATGATGATGGAGAAACAAATTTTCAGACAAATCCCTCATTCCCCGTGAGTGTAGTTCAATTGGTCAGAGCAAGGCCCTGTCAAGGCCTTGGCAGCGAAGGAGAGGAAGTTTAGAGATTACTATCCTAGGATATTAATAAGAACAGCAATTTAGGTTTACCATAGGCATAAAACTCTGCTTTACTTATCTTCTAACACCATAACTAGTAGGAGGAAATGGACAATTATGCATATTTGGCATGTTTTTGTGTCCTTGGAAACATGAATTAGATGACTTCGAACATTTAAATAAGCAGCTGCCCCTCGGCGTGCAAAGGAGCCGCGCCTCCTTTGAAATTCAGTGAACTCGACCACTAGATGAGACTCTTTATACACAAGCTGACCCACAAATATGAGCCGAGCTTATCTGATCAAGCCAAGCCTAGCATTTATGAAAACACTCACACACCCACACCTACACACACACACACAATTGGACCAGGGGAAATGGGCAATGTGTTTCCCTTGAATAGAATCCTTAAGTCCTAAGCCAGCAGGGATTTTACTTCCCCTCTGAGTTGAGTAAGATTTCATAAACACACCCACAATCAAGACTAATAATTTACAGTATTGACCAAGATTTTATGAACAGAGACACCCAATTGTTAGTTGAATACATTCATAGACAGCAAGTAGAGATAACAGAATGGTTCAAGTATAAACTAACCAAATCCATCATATGTTGATGTTCCACGGCCCAATTCATCAATGATTATCAGCGACTTGTCAGTAGCTCCTTTCAGAATCGATGCAGTCTCGAGCATTTCTTGCATAAAGGTAGAAACTCCACGAAGCTATGGAGAGAGAGAGAGAGAGAGAGAGAGAGAGAGAGAGAGAGAGAGAGAGAGATTATAATAGCACATTAGAGTCTCTAGTCAATGTTCCCACCTTCCCAGGAGAGATTATTTGGTGCTCCCCCACCACACTTTGGAGTGGGTTCCACACAAATATGTGGGTGTGGGAGGCCCTTGGAGCAATGCTCTAGGAGCAAAAAATAATTTCTCCCTTCCAAGGCTACCAAAGAAACACCTCTTACTATAACAGAAATGCGTGAACCATATCACAGACAATTGAGAAGAAACTTATTCTCAGTTCTTAGCATAGATATTCTTTAGTTGATTAGCATCTTTGAAATACAAACATTGCAGGGGTAATGCAGTCATTACATCAACCCAAAATTTATATGTAATGTGGATAATAAATGGTTGTTCCCCATAGTTGCCTCAAAGAAAATTGAGAGAGGCAAGCCGAAACCCGTTTTAGTTCCCATTAATTTATGGAGCACCCAGCGGTGACTCCTTGCAATCTAAATGATGAAAACCATAAATTTGAAGGCCAAGATTAAGAACTAAATGACCCATAGATTAAAGAAAATGTGCAGGGTGGAATGATATTCCTAAAGTCAACTTGCTATATATTGCGTATCCATATGAAGAAAAAACAGTGCGGTGCGCAACTTTCAACAAATCTAACAAAAGCATGCCATTTGAGTATCACCTGGCAGTCCCCGGCACCAACGCGAGCAAAGATACAATCACGAACAGAAATGCTAGCTTTGTCACAAGGAACGAAAGATCCAACTTGCGCCATCAAGATGTTCACACCAACCTGCATGCTCATACAAAATAGGAAGATATTGTAAAGTTACCAATTGTCTCAAAAGCTTAATGTAACCCTTGAATGGTCTACACAATCATAAAACCTAAGCTCTGATACCAATACTGTAACAACCCAGTATCCACAAGCTCCAAAAAAGAAAACATAAAATTAATCAATAACCAAAAATTAATCAATAACCAATCCCACTTCCTTCCGTACTTGCATACTTTGCCGTATACATTTCTATTTAGCTTGTCAATCGTCACTGTTAAACATGTAAGCCTCACCAACGTGAAAGACATACCGAAATCTCATTTGGATCGGATACCATCTCGCTATTAATTGGTCGGCCCATCACTTCCTAGCTCCCGGCCTAACTCGCATGTCTCTCCTTCCTCCTCCCTCCCTCCTCCTTTCTGTTGTATTCCCCTCCCTTTGTAAAGTCCCAACACCCCTAGGTGAAAGTCCCCAAAAAAAAAATGGACACATGTCCTTTCTTTCTGTTGCCCCCTCCTCAAGTCCAAAAACACATGCACACTACACTACCCACACTAACAGTTCACACGCACATCTCTCACACAATGTGCACACGTATGTCCCCCATGCAATTTTAATATTTTCACGTACTACTAGCCCCTTCAATTTTTCTTCTCTTTAATATACCACCTCAAAATTTAGTTGATCGCTTTATTTTCGTACCTTGGCCTAAAAAACATTGTTAACAAAAATCCAAATATTCTTTTTAATTCTTACCAAATCATTCTTTTAGTGATGAAATGTCCCACTTAAGCTGTTAGTAAATGGATCCAACAATTTGTATTAAGCTATCCAACAATCTCCCTCACAGACAACCCTGTCTTGGACATGGAAGATGCAAACACACAGAATGAACCAGAATGCGAAGGGGAGAAACATAACGTAAACAGGAGACAAATGCAAAAGGAAATAATTGAATCCAAGACCTCCTATACCCAACACTATGATACCATGTTAAGTTATCAATTGTCCAAAAGGCTTAAATTGTTAGGAGATGATCCCAACAATGTATATGAAGCTATCCAACATTTGGTAACCCACACAAAATCAAAAGGGTAAATTTTAGAAATAGTCCCTCTAGTTTGCATGAAGTCTCAATTTTGTCCCTCTAGTATTAGATTGTGTCAATTTTATCTTTAAGGTATACATTTTGTCTCAATTTTGTCCCTCTTGCTGACGTTGTCAATGAAACAAATGCAATTCAAGAGCAAAATTGACATTTTCCCTCCCAAAGGAACTAAGTTGAGATTTCATGCAAACTAGAGGAACTATTTCTAAAATTCCATCTTTTACTTTAGTTTTTGCAAATAAAAATAAAAGACACCATACATGATATATTTTTCATATCATTTTTTTTGTTGAATAATCAAAATATGTTGAGAAAATTGAAAACTTCATCATATTATATATCACAAATATATTACTATAAAATTCAAAAAGCAACCCTTTGTTAAATGTCTTGGTATCATATTTTTTCAATTGGATTTCAACAATCTCGTAATTTTCGTTTTCGCAATATTAAAAGAAAATTTGTTTGGTATCTTGTAATTTTGTCTGATTAAGAAATGGAATACTCTTGAATATTACGTGATCAAGTGCATTAAGAATGGGAGATATATAAGATCACTAATGTTAAAAAATAAAAATTGATTGAATATTGGCAACTACATGATTTTTGAATTTCCTAATATATTTGTAATATGTAATAACATGTAACTTTTAATTTTCTCAACTAATTTTGATTATCCAAAAAAATATGGAGTAATTGAGTTGCCAAATATATGGCATATGGTGATTTTTATTTTTATTTGCAAATTTGAAGGAAAAGGTAAAATCTTAGAAATAGTCTCTCGTTTGCATAAAATTTCAATTTATCCCTTTGTGAGAGGAAATGACAATTTTGCCCTTCAATTCCTTTTGTTTCATCGACACTGTTAGTGAAAGGGACAGAATTGAGACGGAATGTAAACTATAGGTAAAAATAGACACAATTAATCTTAGAGGGACAAAAGTGAGAAATTATGGAAGCTAGAAGGACCATTTATAAAATTTACCCAAATCAAAAACTCCTAATAATATATTTATCCAAAAAAAAACCTATACTATTGACTTAGTTTGTTGCATCTAAAACACAATGATAGTGACCTGGTTTGGTGTCGGCAATGGATAAGCAATCCAGTAGAGTGACCTCAAAACGGCACCTATCGGACAGACTTCCAAATAGAATTACAGATAATAACACCAGATAGAAACTTCCTAGTTGCACGTATGGATGAAGAAGCTACATACAATTTACATTGACAGGTTTGGATAGAAAAAGAAGAATTGCACCACAAACATGGAACCCATACCTGCCTAATGAACGTGGATTTTCCACCCATGTTAGGCCCTGTGATTATCTGAAACCAACTTTTCCCCCTAACCTGTTATGACAAGAACCAAAGATACAACTACTGCGCCACTCTCTTTAAAAACAAAAGGACAGTAAAAACAAGAAAAGCATAATCTCACCAGTCTACAATCATTTGGTATAAAATTCACCCAATCTTGTGCCTCCACACAAGGATGTCTACTCCCTTCTAATACGATATCACCCACATCCTGTTATCAAAGACATTATAATAAGAATACCTGGTGAAAGAAAATTCTCCAATGAGGTTGGGGCATCGTTGTTACAGCAATAGATCAAAAGGCAGCAAAAAAAATGCAAATCATTACCGACGGCGTGATGTCCGGCCTTGTGTAGGGAGTTGGGGAACTAGCAGCCAGGTCAGCAAAACTAAGTAAGACATCCAGTTCAGAGAGCAAAACTGCCAAAGACTCAAAGATCTGCACAACTAAAACTTCCGTTAGTCGACAGAAACATCCAGATCAAAAGTAAACCAAACTGGAAAATAGAACTACCTCACAGAAAGTTGCAGCAGTTTGAACTACTCTGGCAACCAACACTTTTTGACAGTTCTTATACTCCTCCAGTATCTTCTGGTACTGATCCCCTAACTTCTTGAGCTTTGTGTTTGTAAACTTCACCCCATCCTTACGAGTTTCAAGAACGATGAAGTGGGTATTAAGCTTCTTTCTGATTTTTGGTTCTTCCTTCTTTGTAATTCTAAAGACATGGCCAAATTGCGTGCCCTTATCCAACTTGAGAGCCTTATCTGCAGCCAAGTCAAGTTCATTAGCTGTTTGCTGATGCAATCTATGTATTTGCTGTTCCAATGATTCTTGTTCATCCTTTAGTTGACGTAATTTGGGGTCATAACTGGGTGAAATCATGTATTCCCCATTCTCAAGTTGATCAAGGTCTACAGCAGCTTCCACAAGGCTAATGAACCTATTCAAGTGACTGTCATCTGTCAACTCCTCCAAAGGGTCCAGGTACCTCTGCTTAATGAGTGGTGAAAATTGCCCTCCATACCTTTCCAAGGCACTTTTAATGTATGGAAGTCTAATGCTGGACTGCATGCAAAGAAGAACATAACATATTAAACTGCCAATTCACTAAGAAATATTACCAGAGGGTCTATTACAAAAATTTGCGCATAACGCCTACTGAATGGAGGGAAGCATGCATTCTCAATCTAACTGCAAGTCTTCAATCATTTCACATCTTCTTTTTCTCATTTTCCATTTTGACAAGTGATTCAAGCTGTAAAAACTTCTACTTACCACTACATTTAAAGTGACCTCTAAAGAAACATTAGACCCTACTTGATTAATATTGTAACAACCAGTAATGGAGATCACTTCTTTCCAAAATCTGTGGAAGGTGAAACACTCATCATTACATATATTGTTCATGTAAACCAGGATAATTTCACTAATACGAAATAATAGTTTCAAGATAGGTCATTTCATTTAAAAAAAAAATACGCATAGAGAAAAGGTTTTGAAAACTGCCAACCATGCACATTAGTAGGAAGTATTTTGAAAACTGATTCTGAAAACAAATAACCATACAAAGATTAAAAATGACGGGGACAAAATACGGACCTCAAAGGGATGTTGACAACTAAAACCAAAAATTTAAAGCTATTTACCTCACAACTCAGTGATTAAGTACCTGATAAAGCTTTACAATTTGCTGTAAGTTAGCTCTCCGCTTTTCAAGATAACGCACCAGTCGCTCCATATCAGAAATTCTTTTCAAGTGCTGCCTCAAATCCTGGCGAAGAGCAGCATCCTCCACAAAAGTTTGTACCAAATCCAACCTCGAGTTGATTTCATTCACATCTAGTAAAGGCTGTTTCAGCCACATGTGCAGTAATCTCTTACCCATCCCAGCAGTACAGGTTCTATTCATGAGTCCAAACAAACTGAAATTTTTGTTAGCGTCAGTTTTGCTCTCCATGACATTCAGAGCTCTCATAGCAGCAGAATCCAACCTCATGCAGCTGTTAAGGCAGTATTCTCGGACACTATAACTTCCATAATTGCTCTCATCTGAGAGTAATTCCGCATAGGATAGCAATGAACCCAATGCCCCATTGGCAAATTCAAAGCCAGATACTAAATCCCGGACAGGTTCAATAGAACCTTTGACAAGTCTACCAAGATCCTGCACCAAATCCCTTCCTTTGAACTCAGTTTTCTTTCTCTCTGTTAGCATCACACCACATCTTGACAATGCGTCATGTAAGGGTTTACATTCACTAGATTTTGCATTGTCCATTGGTAAAAGACATTCCTTACAACCAAGAGAAATTAGTGCTGACTCCACATTTGCGAAGTGGCTATCATCTAGAAATTCAGCCAACCCAAGCACTCTCTTAGTAAGATCAATGTAGCCCATCCCAACGGTGCACTCGTTTTCACGGAAATTTGTTGTAAGGGCAACAATCACAGGAGAATCCTGCATCTCATTGTTAGCAAACAAAATTTCTTCAAAACTGCCTACATTTCCAGGGCTTCCACTTTTCACAAGTCTCCAATTTGACCCACTCCCTTCATATAGTTCAAGAGTATGGTCTGTCCTCTCCAAGAGAAGATCTCGGGTAATGGTCTCAAACATGCTTCTACTTACACTAACACTTGAAATAGCATCAGACCCATTACCCAGTTGTCGTAAAGCAGTAGTAGTATGATAATACGTCTTTGCGATGAAAGTTGCATTCTCTCCGTGAGCGGTATAATAGTCCTGATTGAATGGAACAATTATTCTTTCCAGAAAAAGGAAAACCAATCATGATTGTATCCTTCAATTGGATATTAAGAAAGCCCATAATGATTGAATAAACGTTTGCCAGAAAAATCACAAGCATTGGCAAAAAAGTCATATACGCTTTGATTCAAAGAATGAGAAGGAATATTAAAATGGGTAAAATGGAAAAAATAAGAACTATGGTCGGAAGGAGGATATTGATGTCTGGTTGTAACTAATAAAAGAGTGGAAAAAACCTACAGAATTGGGGGAAATTGGATTAGTTTTGATAAACTGGAAAAGATAAACACAGGTGCGAGTGTAGAATACAACCTTAAGAGAATGAGTGGTGTTTAAAAGGAAAAAGGAAACACCAAACCTAATTAATGCTTAAGCGCCCTAAATAGGATAAGTAGAATCAATTGGGGTAGTATTCCTTACACGGGACATTAACAAGTTGAGCAGTAACAACCAATTAGCAAAGCTAAAACCACAAAGATGCAAATTCCGACTCTCTAACGCACAACAAACAATTGATGAAACATTGATCTTTGAAACTTTGGCAGGAAACATACTTGGATGGCTGCTAGTTCATATGCCATCTCACATATCTATCATCCACACATACAAAAAAAAACCCCACCCACACACACACACACACACATATATATATATAGAGAGAGAGAGAACTCACCCGGCGATCGAATAACCGAACAGACCTAGGGTCCTAAAAAGAGAACAAGCAAACAACAAAAATTAGGGGCTTGAGAATGTCTCATACAACATTTCCCATTCAGGAATAGAAACAGAATCAAATCGACTGGGAGAAAGAAAAGAAAAGAAAAGAAAAAAAAAAAAAAAAAAAAAGGGCAAGTGTTTTGCTTACCCGGGGTAGGGTTTTGAAGAACGAGAGAAACCCTTGAGCTTGCTTAGCATCTATCACAACATCACAAATAAACAAATCACCAAAAAAATTATATAATCATCATATATTCAGCAACTAACACTAAAAGCAAAACAAACTCGAGCTAGAGTTATTGAATTTTTCCTCTTTGTAGGGACGTACCGAGTTTGAGCTCAGGAAGCTTGTTAAGTTCTTGAAAATTTTCATCCATTGTTCTTTTTTTTTTTTTTTTTGGGGGGCGACAAATGTGGGGAAAACAGGGGGTAGTCTAGGGTTTATATGAAGAGTGGCGATTCAAGAGTGCTTCGTTTTGTGTGTCAGTGGACAATTTGTGTGTTTGGCATACGGTTTTGATGATTGGAAATTGGCGGGAAAGAAATTGGCGGGGTTTGGCGAAGGGCGAGCGCCGGGAGGGAAAAGGGGGCGCGCTTGCACACTCTTCGCTCGTTACACCCTTCCGACAAATTAATTTGGCTGTGAGTGTTTTTATTTATTTTTAGAACTGGAGCGTTGCGACGCTAGAGAACGATTTTTTTCACATCATTAAACGAGGTGATCGCTAACCAGTAACCAGTGGTACTAGAACGAGTTGGGTTCCACTAATAAACTGCTCAACTTTATTAGCTGTGTTCAATTGAGAGTTTTGGGTCGATTTTGTTCATGTTTTAATTTTGTTTATATTATCATTTTTCTCTATCTCTTTATTTATTACACCTACTTATATCATCAAAACTAAACTAAATCTACTAACTGAACAAAGCCATTATTATTATTATTAAAATGTGCATCAATGATTTGGACCTTACACAATTTTCATCCTTAGTAAATATTCACTAATTTGGGGTTGTTTACATATAAAATTAACAAATTCAATAATTAATTGACACGTAATGAAAAAAGTCAAACGTTGGCAATTACTCGTCAATACAGACACACTGGATTAAAAGAACATATTTGAATAAATACGATGTCGTATTGTGTTCAAATGTAAAAACAGTTATTGGTAGTTACAAACCATCGTTATTGGAAAGAATTGACCTCGAAGTTATGGGATTAACTGCTAAATATATAAGTTCCACGTGTGAACTTGGGAAGTAAGGCAAATTGGCAGTTATAACACGTGAATTACTTATAGAAAGGCAGTTATTCATCTTAACGTCTAAATCATTTGAGTTTGTTTAAACAACTGTATAGATTCAAAATCAAAGCTTTTGGAGGAAGAATTAAAAGAATTCAAATTCAGACGTGGAGGAAGGAGCAACTGCCAACTCGGGGAGTGGAAGTTAGAGTTTGAAGCAAGCCAATGTTCAAATTCATTGAGCGGGAAGTTTGAATTGCAAGCAGCGTCTATAAATAGAAGAAATTGAAGAAGTAAAAGCCCCGACAAATCTTCAACAAAACAAACTATCAAAAAAACTGATGCTTGCTTTGTTCATTGGCAAAGTAGTTTAGGATTTCGAACTCAGTTCGAATTAGTTTAGGATCTCGAACATAGTTCGAAGTAGATTAGGAAGTAGTTAGGATTAATCTCGATTGTTCCTGTAACATCAACCGTTCGAAGTTCTTGTATGTGAAGTTGGAGACAAATTTCGAAGTAAGTTTACCTTTGATTATTTAATCGAAGTATCTTGTTTCTCTTTTGTTCTTCGATTTCCTAAGTTTGTTGGTTTACATTTATTCACTTGTTGAAAAAATCCTCTTAATTGAGGTAATTGAACCAATAAAACACAATCGCCTGATTAGATTTGGTTTTTCCAAAATTAATCTGAGGGAGGAGATTGAAACTCTCTCCTTTTCGCCAAGACACAATTATTTTCCATTGCAAAAAGTAAAAAGAACCAAACACATTTTTGGCACGCCGGTGGGACACCAAAAGTGTTGAATGACTCCAAAATTTAGGAAGCAAGCGATGATTCTCGACGTTGGCCAAACGCCAGAAGATGAGAACAATGTTAATTCTAGAGAGAATGAACAAGTCGAAGGCCTTCAAATAGGACCAGAGACTCGTACTGGTCAAGACTTAAATATGGGAATTGGCCAGACTTCTCGAATGAATACTAGGAATAATAGAACTGTACATGTTGATGACCCAAAAAATCCAGAGATTGGAGGAGGTGTGTCATCTAGTCAGTTTGCTGAAATGATTGCCACATTTAAAGAACTGGCTCAAACCCAGAAGCTTGTATTACAAGAATTAGAAGAGCAATCAGGACTTAAACATGATCATTTGCCTTCATTTGAGAAGGATAAAGGGGAGGCTAGCACAAGTAGATTTAAATCAAGGCCTGGAAAAGAGCCTATAATTGTAGACGACATACCAGAATCTTGGTATGAACCTGCAAAAACTTATGATTACCAAATTCCTAAACCTAAGAGAGTGTTCAAACAAAACACTAATGTCCCATTCGAACCAAATTTTGATGGTTTAAATGAGGAGAAAGGTTTCAGAAACATGGATTATGGGTTCGATGAGTATGTTTATACTCCTAGAAATCATTTTAATGAGAAGGATAGGACTAATGCAAAAAGGCCTAACCCAGAAATTGGAATTCCTAAGTATGCAGGGATACCAGAGATGGGTAGGGTGCATTCGAACCACTTGTATGAACCTTTTGCACAGCAAGAAGGAGGTTTCAAGCAACATAGGTCTTTTGAGGATCCTTTTCAGAGGTTTCCAGAAGATCACATGCCTAGAAATGTTACTTGGGAACCACCTGTTAATCCAAGGGTACCTCTAGGAGAACGTCCAGTCCTTCGAGATGAAATATTAGGTCTCATGCAAGAAGTATATGGACCTCTAAACCGAGGAATACAAACCCAAATTTATAGAAAACCCTATCCAGAATGGATAGATAGGCAGTTCGAAGTCCCTAGGGGGTTTAAAATTCCAGATTTTACTTTATTCCATGGGGATGGAAAACAATCAACAACTGAGCACATTGTCAGATTTACGACTCAATGTAAAGAATTGGGCAATAATGGGTTTGTTAAGTTGAAATTGTTTTCTAATTCTTTGACAGGAACAGCCTTCGAATGGTACTCTAACTTAACGCCAGAGTCAATTCCAAATTGGCAAAGAATGGAAGAATTATTCCATGCACAATTTTATCAAACTGAACCTGAAGTTACTATGGCTGATTTAGCAAGACTAAAGCAAAAGCCTGATGAAAAGGTTGCACAATTTATTGCTAGATTTAAAAGGGTTAGAAATAAGTGTAAACTTCAACTACCAGAAGTTGAATTTGTGAGAATAGCACAAGATGGGCTAAGTAGAGAACTTAGGAAGAAGTTCGATTCTACAGAGTTCAGGAATTTGGTTGATTTGACTTACAAAGCTTCTAGATATGAATCTTTGTTAGAAGAAGATGTCGATAGGAATAATTCTTCTTATTCAACCTATTATAAGGAGCCCACTTATGAAATTGATGCTGCTGAAATTGTTGAACATGACCCTTGTGTGTGTGAATGTTTAGTTCGAAAGGATTCTTCCATAGCACCAAGAACTAACAAGAAAGCAGTTAGTAAAGTATATTCATTTGATGTTTCTAAAGCAGATGAAATTTTTGATTACTTTTTGAAGAAAAAGTTTATCAAACTTCCTGAAAATGTTGAACTTCCAACTTTGGAAGAAACAAAAGGAAAGAACTATTGCAAATGGCATGCTTCTTGGACTCATTCAACTAAGAATTGTAATATTTTCTGTGACAGGGTTCAAGAGCAAATCAAGAAAGGAAGGATCATGTTTCCAGAAAAGACTATGGGAATAGATACAGATCCATTTCCTAAAATTAAAGAAGTAACTGCTAATACCAATGTGCCAACAACTTTGGCCAAAACAGTGCAGGAGATATGGCAGAACAGGCGAGTTCATGTTGAGATGAACTCTATGCAATTTGAAAGAGGAAAGCCAAAGTTTGGCCAACTTCGAAGTGAGGCTAGAAAGACCTATGGGCAGAAGTATGAAACAGGAAGTTCTTCTCAAAAAGGCTTTAAGCAATCTCATCTTCCCATGCTTAAAGCATCCTTCTTGGAATGCCTATGCATGAAGTGCAGGGCTAATTACTTGATTTTCAAAGATTTAGATCGACAGGGGGTTGATTTCTTTCCAAAGAGGATGGAAAGAAAGGCTTTGGATCATAATAATGAAAGAAAACCTTGGATAAGCCCAAAACAAGGAAAGAATGAGAAGCCTTGGCCAGTTTCGAAGAGAAATGTACCTTCTAGTCCAGTTCCATCAACTTCGAAGAGGGAGTATCCTCCTTTGAAGAAGGTTAACACTGGAAAGGCCTTAATAGGCCGAGAAACTGAAGAAGAAAGGGGAACAATTCACCTTGGTAAAAGGAGTTCCCGATTGATTTCTAAAGAAGGTTAAACCAGAACTCTTCCAGGAATATAAAACCCCTCTTAAGGTGGGAAACAAGATGGTTAAACCTCCAAATACTCCTACTGGTCAATGGGTTGTGATTAGAGATCCAAAGACCAAGTCACCTCAAATGATTCCTATGTTGACTCGAACTCAGAAGAGAAAATTGCAAAGGAGGTATACTAGCTTCCAAATGAAGGAATATGCTTCTAAAGAAAATCATAATGGGGTGATAAGTTTAACCCAAGGTTTAACAGACTTCGAAGAGAAGATTCTGAAGAATCTATTCAAAAAGGGTTTACTCAATCAGAAAGAGAAGCACTGGAAAGTCTGGCTGCAAGGATGGACAGTGAAGTACCTTGAAACAGTCCAGCATCACCAAATTCCTTGGCAAGCTATCAGTCTGGCTTATTAGAGGCCATGGTAGTGGAACAGGAAGAAGGTGGAGGAATGAATTCATCTCCTATTGAAACCTTGTCACCTATGGAAACTTCTGCAGTGGAGTTTCCTGAAAAGATGGACACAATAGAGGATGGATCAGAGTTACCAGTGCAGGAAAAGAGGACCATTCAGTTTGGAACTTTGCCTGAAGTTCAAATTAACATGGTTTCTCCGTCATTCGATTTTGGACCTTTTGGACCAGATTGTTCACCGGGGCCAAGGGCATTACAACCAACAACATCCTATGGAAATCATTGATGTGTCAAGTGAAGAGGAGTATAACCTTACATATGACAATGGTTGGAATGATGGTTGGGGAACTTTAGTATCTAAAATTCAAAAGGAAGAAGAAGAAGAATAGCTTATGATCATGGTTAATGCTATGGAGGAGCCAGAAGTAACATCTGCAGAAAGAGTAGTGTTTGTTCCAGAGACAGAGACTAATTCGAAGTATCCTTTGGTTGTTGATTTGAATTGTGCTGATCTTTCTTATCCTTTCAAATCACCTTCGAATGATATAAGGCGCCATTTGAAGCCATTATACATATCTGCTTTGTTTGATGGGATTTTGTTAAACAGAGTGTTGGTTGACAATGGTGCAGCAGTGAATATCTTGCCTTCTAGGACCTTAAAGAAGTTGGGGAAGAAAAAGGTTCGATTGATCCCAACAAGCACATCCATTGCTGGGTTTACTGGTGAAAGTAAAAACCCCAAAGGAATTGTTTCTATACGCCTGAAAGTTGGCCAAGTGGAAACTGATACAGCCTTTTTTGTGGTGGATACTTTTACAAGCAAGTATAATGCTTTACTTGGTAGAGATTGATTCATGTTAATGGTCAGTATTCCATCTTCGATGCATCAAGTCTTGATGATTGTGAAGTATGAAAAAGGGAAAGAAGTGGGAATCGAAGAGGTGAAAGCAGATCCACATCCCTTCAAGATTTCAAAGAAATTGTGCGAGGCTGAAATGTATAAGCCCCAAAATCATTCCTTTGAGTGAGATAGCACAATCCGCCACCCTTCCATCCAAAGGTATTGAAATGGGAGAATTGGCGAGTTAAAATCTAAGCTTAAACAAGCGGTTGATTATGAATCGCATAATCAACTAGATGAGGTCGCTTGGATGTGAATCCAAGGCAGAGTTCGAAGAGACCAATTCATTGGCCTTAGTCAAATTTATGGCTCTAGAAATAGAGCAGAAATTACAAGAAACAAATGATTGGGAAGAATTATTGGCTGAAAAATCTAACTAGGGGTTGAAGACAATTAAGTTCGAAGAAGCTTTCATAGGCCATGTCGACTCTCAAGACCCTCTAGAAGAAGTGGAATTGGGAGAAGGAATTGTTCCAAACACTGTACAAATCAACAAGGAGCTTGATGTCGCTCAAGTCCAAGTTGATCTCAATTGCTTAAGGAGAACAAAGAGTGCTTTGCTTGGAGTTACAAGGAATTAACAGGTTTGAGTAGGGATTTAGTTGAGCATAGATTGCCTATCAAAACTAATTGCAAACCTTTCAAACAGCTTCCAAGAAAAATGTCTCCTGAAACCATATCATTGGTTAAAAAGGAAATTCAGAATCTTCTAAATGCTGGTTTTATTAAAATAGCAAGATACGTAGAATGGCTATCAAATATTGTTCATGTTATTAAGAAAAATGAGAAAATTAGGGTTTGCATTGATTTCAGAAACTTGAATACTGCAACCCCTAAAGATGAATACCCAATGCCTATAGTAGATATGCTTGTGGATAGTTCTGCAGGTCATAAAATTTTGTCTATTATGGATGGACATTCAGGGTATAATCAAATTTGTATAGCTGAAGAAGATGTTTATAAAACTGCATTTAGAGCCCCAGGCAACCTTGGGACCTTCGAATGGGTCAAAATGCCTTTTGGGCTAAAAAATGCTGGTGCTACTTGTCAAAGAGCTATGAACACTATCTTCCATGAGATAATTGGGAATTTTCTAGAATGCTACATAGACGACATTATTGTCAAATCAAAATCTATTGATGATCATGTAGAACACTTGAAAACTGCCTTTTCAAAAATGAAGCATTATCAACTAAAGTTGAATCCTGCTAAATGTGCTTTTGGAGAGACAGCAGGTAACTTTTTAGGATATCTAGTTCACAGCAAAGGTATTCAAGTTGATAACAATAAAGTTAAAGCTATTATTGAAGCAAAACCTCCTTCAAATAAGAAGGAGCTTCAAAGATTTCTTGGTCAGTTGAATTTTCTTCGAAGGTTTATATCTAACACTGCAGGGAAAACTAAAGTCTTTTCTTCCTTGTTGAAATTGAAGGATGGAGAGGACTTTGAATGGACAAAGGAGCATGATGATACTTTCAAGACCATCAAGGAGTACTTGATCAATCCACCAGTTCTTGTTCCACCCAAAAAGGGAGAGTCTGTTAAATTGTATTTGACAGCAAACCATGACTCAATTGGAGTTCTATTGGCTCAAGATAATGAAGAAGGAAAGGAGCAAGCTGTCTATTATCTAAGTAGGTTTCTTAATGATTGTGAAAGTAGGTATTCTCAGTAGAAAAGTTATGTTTAACTTTGTTTTTTGCTTCGAAGAAACTCAGGTACTATATGATGCCTAGAGTAACTTATGTAATTTCCCAGACAGATGTTATGAAGTATATGTTGTCTCAACCTGTGCTTAGTGGCAGAATTGGGAAATGGATTGTATCTTTAATTGAATTCAATCTAGAATATGTTCCTCAAAAATCAGTTAATGGACAAGCTTTGGCTAATTTTTTAGCTGATCATCCAAATGAAATTGAGACTCCTGAGATAGTAGATGTTGATATTGTAACAATTAAACCATGAAAGATGTGGTTCGATGGTTTGAAAACATCTCAAATGGCTTGAATTTGAGTTGTTTTGGAGTCCCCTCAAGGTTTGAAAACCAAATTTGGATTTCAGATAAATGAAGGGGAATGCACCAACAATCAAGCAGAGTATGAAGCCTTAGTTACGGGGCTAGAGCTATTGCTTACTTTAAAGATTGACATAGTTGAAGTGTTTGGAGACTCTCAGTTGGTGATAAATCAGGTGAAAGGAGATTTTGGTTGCCATAGTGTTGGTTTAAAACCTTATCATCAATATGTGAAATTGTTAGTTAAGCAATTTCATATGATTACCTTCACCTATGTGTCAAGATTCTTTAATGAAGAAGCGGCAAAGAGTAAAAAAAAGCATCGAGATTTAAATTTATCACTGATGAAAACAGAGAGTTTTGTCAGTTGACTCTAAGGAAATCCTTGACAATGTTTAAAGATAGATATACTGATTTCGAAGTATGTGAAATCACCACTCCTCCTAGTTCGAATGATTGGAGACAACCATTGATTGATTATCTAACAAAACCTGATGCTAAAACAGATAGAGCAACAAGGTTGAGATCTGTTAATTACATTATGTACAATGGAGAGTTGCTCAAGAGAGGAGCAGATGGTTTGTTGCTTAAATGTCTAAGCAAGGTTGATGCCTTTAAAGTCATGGCAGAAGTCCATGAAGGTATTTGTGGAGCTCATCAAGCAGGAGTCAAGATGAGATGGTTAATTCGAAGGTATGAATATTATTGGCCTACTATCCTTAAAGATTGTATTGATTATGCAAAGGGATGCCAAGCTTGTCAAAAGACAGGACCTCTCAAGTGACTACCTGTTACTGAATTACAGTATGTAGTTAAGCCTTGGCCATTTAGAGGATGGGCCATGGATATGATTGACATGATTTACCCCCGCTTCTAGAAGTGGTGATAAGTTCATCTTAGTTGCCACCGACATTTTACTAAATGGGTGGAGGCTCAAGCTTTTGAGAATGTATCTCAAGAACAAGTAATTGAATTCATTAAGAATATTGTATACAGATTTGGATCTCCGTAAACCATAACAAAGGGATAATGGTTCCATTTTCGGTTGGTAGAGCGCTGAAAGCTTTTGCAGCCTTCTCATGGAGTTTCTTTGATCAACTCTACTCCTTATTATGCTCACCAAATGGTCAAGCAGAGAGTCAACCAATAAGATTATCAAAAAAGAGGTATTCAAAGAATGGTTGATAGAAACCCAGAAGAATGGCCAAGTTTACTCTTAAATGTACTATGGGCATATCGAACCACTAGAAGAACCAGTACAGGTACTACTCCTTTTGCTCTAACTTATGGGCATGATGTTGTTTTACCAATGGAAATTGTAGTGAGATCACAGAGAGTTGCTTCTCAAAATAACCTAAATATTGGAGCATACCATCAAGCAATGTATATGGAGCTCGGCGGATGGATGAAGAAAGAATTAAGGCTCTAAATCAAATAATCGCTACAAAAGTCAAGAGTAACTAGAAGTTACAACAAGAAAGTTGGTCGCTCAAGCTTTGATATAGGTGATTTAGTATGGAAAGTGGTGTTACCTATCAAAGAAAGAAAGCAAGGACTTGGAAAATGGGCCCCAAATTGGGAAGGGCCTTTTCAAATTCATAGAGTTCTTAAAAGAGGGGCATATCATTTGAAAGACTTAAATGGTTATGTTCATAGAAGAAAGATCAATGGAAGATATCTGAAGGCCTATTTCCCAACCATTTGAGAGTCCTTTAGTAGAAGATGAAATTGAAAGTAGTTTGTCTTCTATTTTGCTTGTGCTGTTCAAGATAAATTGTAAGGAACAAGCAGATAAAATGGTTCGAGCTTGAATGCTAAATAATGAGATCAACATTCCAAGCAGTCATAAAGTAATGAAATTAAGAGGAAAATAAGCATTTCATTCATTACTTAGAAACTGTACAATTGTATCTTTTAGGTCACTCCATACATGAACACTTCTGGTACAAACAAAGTCATAAAATTCCTTTTGATCAGAGGTTTGTTGCAGTTGAGACTTAAGATCTTTGATAATTGCGACTGTTGAAGAAGCTTTGTTCATAGAAGTCTGTATATTAGAAGAGGTCTGGTCAATTTTTCTTCTAACTTAAAGTAAAGCTTCTTCTAGTCGAACTTCTTCTTCTTTCAGATGATGAAGCTTCTTAACATATTGATCATAAGAAGAAACCACACTTCGAGCTTCATCATCTGCATTAGATAAGGCTGCTTTCAAGCTCTCTCTCTCGAGATGCCTCTTGAACTTCACAAAGTTGTTGAGCCTTCACTTGAAACTTCGCTTTATTTCGTGGTTGTTTATGAAGCTCTTGAGAAGCAGGCTTCAATGCCCAGGCAGCTTGACAACAGATGTCTAAGTGCACCTTTAAATCTCCCTCAGCCAGATTTTCAAAGTCTAACTCTGAAAATTGTTGGAAGATCTCCTTCAGCTCTTGAATCTCCTCTGAAGTGAAGGAAGGTTTCACCGACTCAAAGGGAGATAAGCTGTATTGAACTTTGAGTTGGTTGATGGGAGATTCAGGAGAAGAAATTGGAGCCTTGGGATTGGTGATTCTTTGGCAGAAATCACTCACTCTTGACTTGAGCTGTTCCAATGAAGAAATGTCACCAACAGGAGTGCTAGTAGAAGCACCAATTTCCTGCTGAGAGAAATGTATAAGCACATTTAGGTTCGATCTTTTGAAGGAGATATGATGGCCATAAGCTTAAATAGTAATAATATAGAGTACCTCAATTGGATGAGTGTGTCTTAAAGGAATCTGTTTTGTAGGAGTGTCAGCTCTTGGAACTTGATCAGGGATTGCCTCTTCTACTACAATCTCAGGTTGGTCAGTGATTTTGACTGTTGAGATATTTGGTGCAATTTCAGGAAATAAACTCATGTCATCCTTCGAGGTAGAGACTTCGAATTGAATAGGTAAATTAGCAATATGTGGCTCGTGCGTACCGTGTTCAGAAGTTGTTTCCTGTGGGAGACTCTTGCTCAGTGGAGTAGGGATATGAGCTTCAGCTTGTTTTAAAGGACAAGTCAAGCTTCGATTGAGGTTCTACAAATTCGTGCTCAGTGCTTGTGCAAAAAGTACTTTTAGAAGCTTCAAAGATGCTTGAACTTTGTCCTCCTTTCTGAAAATAGATCAACATATAAAATTGAGAAACGTGAAAGTAAATCCAAAGGGCCATGGTCAAATTAAAAACATAACAGCTTACCCTTCACAAATTGGCCTATAGTAATGTCTTCTATCTCTTCTCCTTCTTCTGGTTCTTCAGTTAATATTATTCTTCTCCGTTTCGAAGCCTCATAAACTTTAGCGCGATTTGGCCTCTTCTTGGCCGAAGTCTTTCCTTTGATGCTAAAGTTTCTTTTTTGGTTTTGAAAGGACAAGAAAGTAATGGTTAGTAAGAGCACAAAGTTAACAGAATTAGATGAGATAAAAGAGATACTTGACTTCGAACCTAGAGAAACAAAAGTTTGAACAGTCTCTCTCTCTTTTCTCACCCTTTTCTTAGGGATAGATTCTGTAAGATGAATAGTAAGTAAGAATCAGAAAAGAATTAAAATTGCTGAAATCACACAAACAATAAGAGACTCACCTGATGGAGAAGTAGGAGGGGTTCTTGTTTGTTGAGATCTAGTCACAATTTGTGGTACTGATCGAAGTGGTTTAACGTTTAAAGCAACAGATTTCAAAGCAGAAGATTGTATATCTGGTGTTGTTTCCCTTTGTTCTTGTTGGGATTTGCTTTTTCTTTCAACACCAAATCCATCATCCGATACAGAAAGTGAACTAGAATTCGCCTCACCTTCATGTGTAACAGGACACCCAATATGGTTTGCAAAACCTTGTGCTAAAGGGGTTTGAGTGTATAGATCCATAAGGTTATGCCACCAACGGGAAAAGTAAGTGAAAATGGGACTGTCCATTGAAAATTGGAAGGGCTTGAAGGCAAAATAGATTTTCTCAGATCTACATTTAGACGTGAAAGTACATTCTTATCCACTTTCTTTCTAACATAGAGAGGAACATTAACTTCTCCGGGATAAGGACATGGAATGGCTTGTACCATACCAAACTGTCTGGCAAACTGAGCAGGACAATAAGTCTCACAGTGAGTCTGTCTGCAACCACCAACAATCCCACCTATGAAAAGCTCTCTTGGAAGTAAAATACTTTCCCAAGCAGCAGCAAAAGTATTGGCACCCCTATTTTCCATCATTTCTTTTATCCAGGAGGGCCCAATACTCCAGTCAGTGAAAGGTTGAAATTCTGTTTCTTCCTTATCTTCCCTCATTCTGAGAAAATATTGCAGGTATGCACCCAGCGATAGGGGGTCAGAAGCTAAAACTCTAAACTTGTCTCCATAAACATTAACAAAGTTCAAAAAGGCAAATCGTGAAAACAGGGAAATATGCCACAATCCACAGTTGCAAGAACCAGAGAGGGCCTCCTATGTTGAAATTGAGTGGTTTGGATTGGCTATCAGATCCTATCTTGTAAACATAGCCCAAAAAGTATGAGGCCAAATCGAACTTCTCATCCTTAGAAAGACGATATGCCAAATGAGCAAATTCGAGCATAATCTTCCTACCACTATGGCAGAATATCATTTTGTATAAAGTATATAAAAGATATGCAAAAAATTCCCTGTCAGACACTGGTTCACCAAACTTGGCTTCAGAACGAAGAAAAGTCCCATATGATACATATGAACCATCAGTTTTCATGACTTTCAATAATGGGATACTAATAGAATCAGAGATGTCAAACATTGGACCAAATGGAGGAAGTCCAGTAAGAAATGATACATCTAAAACTGTGGGTCCCATCATTCCACAGTTGAAACGAAAATAATTGAATGATGCATCCCAGAAAGCTAGGGCAGCGTGTATGAGAGCAGGGTTCTGATGGATACCATATCGAAGCAGTGAAATGATGTGCCAAAGCCCAGTTTGCTTTAACTCCGTTTTCTTATGCTTGAACATGTGCTCAGTCCATTCACCCCAATCTCTATCTTGAATTGGCTAGCATGTAAAATTCTTGGTAGGCCATGCTACAAAATTCAGTTCTTGATCTTTTATAAGTTTACCCTCTCCTAAGATGGGATAACATGATGTAAACTTGAGGGGAAGATCGAAGAATGCAGGCCCCAGAATGTGGGTATCAACTCTGTCAGGATTTGTAATAAAGATCTTTTTATGCAAATCACCTTTCGGGTTTGACGTTTCTTCTTTAACATATCTTTGGAGGATGAGAGAAGAGGTGCCCGTTGTTATGCCACTTTCAGAAGCCATGAGAAGATTGGAAACCGAGGAGGGAAAGCGAAGTGTTTGAAGGTTTGAACGTGTAATGAAAACGGTCCAAGCCCTAATTTTATACTTTGTGATGAGGCGGTGTATGAATTCGGGTCAAGTATTCTATTAAAGGCAAGTGGGGCTATTTTATTTTAGGCCCAAGTTTAAATTTTAACCCATAAACAATACCTATCCTCGATTTTAAAAATTATTGTAGAGTTAAACCATTTTTTATTGGTTTAATATCTTCGTGTTTCGATTGTCAAGAGTTCGAATTGGTTTAAAGTTACTTCAAGTGCTTCGAAAGGCATCGGAGAATGCAAGATAAACCATAAAGGAACTAAAAATTGCATTAACATAAAAGGAGTTACATGCTGCAAAGGGAAATCCTATTACAATCGGGCGGGAATTAAAACATCTACTTCAGATGGAGCAAAGGTTTTTAGTAGGGATAACTTGGAGATAATGAGGAAAGCTCCAAGTCACTAAGGCATGAAATTTTGCCCAAGTGAAATCAAAAAATTCTTTTTCCTTCATTCTGACTTCAGCTTCTCCATCTAGCTTGAGTTTCTTCTCAATCAGAGGCCTGATCTTTAGGACCAGAGCTTTGGCTTTGACCTCGAACTTGGCCAATTTTAGAGCATTCCTCTTTGCACGACTTCTGAACTTCTTTCGAAGTCTTTTGGAGATTCCGGATGGAATTTCGACGGACTTCTCTTTCAGATTTTCTATCTTATTGTGAAGCTTAATGACCTGATCATGTGCTATTTCATAGTCATGAAGATCTTGGTTGAAACCATGAGCAAAGATCAAGTATTCCTCATCCACATTCGCAGAGAGAGAAACCGCTTAGAAAAGAATAGAGAAAAGAGCCGCTTAAGATAGAAATGTAACCTTGAATGGTCTCACAAGCCCACAAGAAAAGTTTTTGCAAGGGATGTCTTCTTCAAGAATCCCAATGTCCAAAAATGCAAAAGCGACCAAGAGTTCTTTGGCTCTAAATGTAAATCGAATGTCGCAGAAAGAGAATAAGAATAATCACTTGGAAGATGGTAGGATCGAAGTTGATAGTCTTCAATTCCCTGAAACCAATCTGATTCTCGGGAAGGGTTTGAAGAGAAAGGTTGGAGGGTCAACAAACTTTCCTTCAAAAATGAGGCCTTCGAACCTCGTTCAACCAATAAATATATTGGCTTTTGGTCTTTGCTTAAGTTCACCATAGTCACGTGGTTGGATTTTTCATCTTCACATACTTTGAAGAATGAAGGAGTCAGGCAAGTGGCAATGAGACTATCAAGAACCATTATATTAGGATCACGCTTAACAAGAGAGGGTAAATATTTGCTCATAGACAGTGAGCGATATTTACTCCAACTCCTGTAACCAACAGGATCATCCATCTTTACCACCACTATTTCAGATGGTAAACCCCATAGAAAGGGTTTAAAAGAAGGAGAGGTTGGAGGGTTCCATGGATCAATTGGCTCTGGATCCTCCACTTGAACCAATACATAAGAGCGATTCCTTCGAATTTCACCAACAATTGGTGTAGTAGCATTTCTAGTATTGACTGGGACTGGATCTTGAAGAACCAAGTTTTCGAAGGCTTTTTGGGTAATCGAAATGTCAGCCATGGTTAATTTGAGTTTAAGGAATGAAAGTAAGATTAGAGTGAAAATTGGTGATTAATTTTGCCAGTGATTAATTGCTTTTATAACTCAAAACTTGAATTCAAAACGATTCAAATTACTGTGAATGGAGAACATGGGTTTTAACTGCCCATTTTTCATAAACCCCTCATAAGGAATGCAAGAATCAATTGCAACCGCATCATTGGAAGTGGTGGGAACTGCCAGTAACTTCTACTTTGGAAGTTTACAGGAATTCGAAGCGGCAAAAGGCACATTAACACTTATTCAAATTTCCTTGAACAAAGATGTTAATGTGGAGGGTATGTTTACATATAAAATTAACAAATCCAATAATTAATTGACACGTAATGGGAAAAGCCAAACGTTGGCAATTACTTGTCAATACAGACACACTGGATTAAAAGAACATATTTGAATAAATACGATGTCGTATCGTGTTCAAATGTAAAAACAGTTATTGGCAGTTACAAACCATCGTTATTGGAAAGAATTGACCTCGAAGCTATGGGATTAACTGCTAAATATATAAGTTCCACGTGTGAACTTGGGAAGCAAGGCAAATTGGCAGTTATAACACGTGGATTCAGACGTGGAGGAAGGAGCAACTGCCAACTCGGGGAGTGGAAGTTAGAGTTTGAAGCAAGCCAATGTTCAAATTCATTGAGCGGGAAGTTTGAATTGCAAGCAGCGTCTATAAATAGAAGAAATTGAAGAAGTAAAAGCCCCCGGACAAATCTTCAACAAACAGCTATCAAAAAACTGATGCTTGCTTTGTTCATTGGCAAAGTAGTTTAGGATTTCGAACTCAGTTCGAATTAGTTTAGGATCTCGAACATAGTTCGAAGTAGATTAGGAAGTAAATTAGGAAGTAGTTAGGATTAATCTCGATTGTTCCTGTAACAATCAACCGTTCGATGTTCTTGTATTTGAAGTTGGAGACAAATTTCGAAGTAAGTTTACCTTTGATTATTTAATCGAAGTATCTTGTTTCTCTTTTGTTCTTCGATTTCCTAAGTTTGTTGGTTTACATTTCTTCACTTGTTGAAAAAATCCTCTTAATTGAGGTAATTGAACCAATAAAACACAATCGCCTGATTAGATTTGGTTTTTCCAAAGTTAATCTGAGGGAGGAGATTGAAACTCTCTCTGGCACGCTCGCACACAATTATTTTCCATTGCAAAGAAGTAAAAGAACCAAACAGGGGTACCCAAGTGACATAAGTCGTTACATTCCGTATTAATCTCAATTGTAAGCTCTCTATAATTTGAATTTAAGATTGAAACCGTATTTGTCAGAAATGTTTAGCAGATTATTCATGCAAAAAAAATTAATTTAATTGAATATTGGCACCAACCATATTTTTTGATACCATTTATACGGATGACCAATATCATTTGAAAAATATATTGTGAGACAAATTTGTCTCAATTGTGTTTCTAGGAATCTTCGATGATCATAATTTTTTGTACTCGTAATTTGCTCAACATTCATGAAAAAATGTACGGTTACGATCCCAAATGAAGATTTCAAAGGACCCACAATTGAGGTCACTAGAATGATGTAGTGACTTGGCTCACATCTTCAAATGACAGTGAGCAAGTGGTGGCTAGCTCATGCTGTAGAGCTTTTGGATACCCCACACTGCATTCTCGGATAGATTCTAATTCCCCCTCTCCCCATGTAATAGATTTTAGGAATAACGAATGACAAAAAAAAAATAGCGGTGAACAAAGTTGGACTCGCGACATGGTGCCTAACATCCTTATCCGTCAAATATTTTCGATGGGACCATATACTAAGTTATGATGCAATAGATAAGAGTGTTAGGACATTACGTGACATTGCTCCTATACCATTGAATAATAATTATTCCTTCTTTTGCTACTTTAGAGCGATTATTTGTGCCACGTGCCCCAATACCCTTTTTGACCACACATTGGGATCATGTCTACGCATTTGTTTTAGACCTCACAAATGTGTGGTGAAAAAAGGGCAAGCACAACTACGTGAGAGTGACCCAAGGACATTGAATAAATTTGTCTTAACCGTGCGAGAGGTGGGTGATCAAGGGCGTTTGGGAGATCAAATTTCAGATCTTGCATATTGCATTTTTGCAGTTGTGCTTGGTTGTGTTTCTGGAGATAATTCTTTCATAGCATCGCATATTTTTTCATCTTAAGTAAATTTATGTTTTTAAAGATTTTAACATTTTTTTTTATTGCATTTAGACTAGACTCATTCGAAAAGGAAAAAAAAAATCATAAACGAAAGCCGTGGTTGACGAAGCTGTCAAAAAAATTTATGCTAAACTTTGGGGAGAAGAAACAAATAAAGCTGCATGTTTGGGAACTGATCGATGATGTATTGTGAAAAATGAAGAATAATGTTTAATAGCTTGACCTCACTAAAAAAATCTGGCCTAATAATGCCATTTGTCTTGGTTCCACCTATCACTCTGTCGGGAAAGACAATGCAAAATTCAGAAAATACAATCCGAAGAGTTTTTTGAATTTTGATTATATCTTTGTCAACAAATTATTCAAATCAAGTTCACGAACTAAACTAACTAGAACTTCATCATGGCAGCCAAGCTATTGGGGCGCAGGGACTGCTGGTGCAAAATTTGATCACAATAAAATCGAGAATCATGAGCTTGATAGCCTGACCTCACTCAAAAATCATGCCCAACAATGCCATTCGCCTTGGTTCTGCCGATCACTCTATCTGGAAAGACAATCTCGCTATGGTGAACGAATTTAATGGCAGACGCAATCCTTGCTAGTTTGCAGCAGTTGAGTACCATCACCAAATCAGTTGTTAAGACAAGCTCTACTCCTATTTGCTTTTACATAATTCAAAAATATATAATCTACAATCTACAATCAAGCACTCCCAAAATCCCATATTCCACTTTGGGACCTCTCTATCTATATATATGTACATTCTACAAAATCAAATATAGAAATTTGGTAAAGTTTAATTATTACTGTTATGTTTACATTGAAGTCTAAATAAGTTTTGATGTAATCATCATGCTCCCTTAAAATGTTAACATCTCCAAATGGAACTATCAAAAGTGGAAAGTAAAAAGTAAAGCATCAATAAAATGTAACAAACCCCTCCTGCCTTGTATAATATTGTCTGCTCACTACAGGAAAAAGAACAACCGGTCACTAAGAATTTGGTTGCCAAAAGGCTCTATTTAGTTGCCAAATGTCTTCCATGACTAATAATAATTTGGTCATTTATCCCTGGTCACAGAAAGGTATTAGTGACCAAATTTGTATAGCTCACAAAAACCATAACATTTACTGAATAAAGTGTGGTCGCAAATGTATACATTTGGTGACCAAATTTGTGTTGGTCACTGATACTAGTGGATAGTTGAATGTGTTTGGTTCTTTCCTTGTGTGAGTTGTGTCACCAAGCTTGCAAAGTTTTTCATCTCAACTTCACATGCTCTCTTCACCTCCTCGCACTCCATATATACCTAGCTTTTCCATCTCAGCTTCACGTGCTCTCTTCTCCTCCTCGCGCTTAGCTTCACATGCTCTCTTCAATAGATAAAAATGTATGCCTAGAATTGGTGTTGTTTTACTTCACTAGATAAGAATGGGAAACACCTACCTATTTGGTTGCTGTTCAGAATTGGTTTTTCAAAATGCTTTTCAGAAATGTCTTTTTGGGAACATTAACAACCATCCTTTTTCCATATCATGCTCTCTAACATCGTTTTGGTGTCTGATTAGCATATGACCAACCCAAACCCCCACCCCATAAATTTGCCCCCAATAATAGTAGGGCAATTTTGCCCTAAGGGACACCAAAACCTATATTCTCCCAATAAAGAGACACAAATTCCAGTATCCTTTCCCAAATCATAAGGAAAAACTATTGCTTTCCAGGGCAAGGTCATTTAGCAAGATTAAGAACAGTAACTAAACCAAACCAACACTACAACTTAACACAATCAACGTTGCCTAATCTTTCACATTTCTAGTGGTCATTTGGGGTGTAATCAATGTTTTAAAAATTGCTAGAAATGAAAGCTAAGTATACAATGCTACCAACACTACAACTTAACACAAAGAGCGTTGCCTTCTTCTTCTTTTTTCAATCAACCCCAAAGATCAAAAGTTATGCACAAGTAGATTTGAAAAGCCCTAGAAATGAATCATTAAACTCGCAACCCTAGAAATCATTAAGGATCAACAACTAAATTAGTTCTATTTGCTCAGTATTAACTACACAAACACAAATATATTATGGTGATCCTCTCTAATAACGTAAATATCAGACGATTGCAAAGAGAAATCAACGCATTGCCTTTGGATATACACGAAATCAGATGAAGGCAAAGAGAAATTTGGTGGAGTCTTTGATGCATGTATGAGATCAATAAATAGTAACGAGATTAAGTAGTTTTCTCACTAGTTTTGTGACTTTTGATAAATGTTCGTCTCCTCGACCGGCACTTGATTTGACCGTGACTGAGGCCAACAACCTAACAAACAAACAATCTCTCTAACTACGATTTATGTTGTCGCTAATGGGTTAGACCGCGAGAGGGAGGAGATCGGTGGGTGAGAGAGAGAGAGAGAGAGAGAGAGAGAGAGAGAGAGAGAGAGAGATGGGCGTGAACTATGATTGCAAAAGACTATGGGAGTGTTTATTGTTTAGAGTGTTGTTAACATTTTACAAAATGTGAAACAATGTCGTTTTAGCAATTAAGATTTTTTGTGACAAAAAAAGTGGTAACTAGATTTATATAAAACCCCCGCCCAAAAGTTCCCCGAAAAATCTGGCTTGAAATCCCCCGAATAAATTAGCTCAAAATTCCAAATAAGGTGCATTTTTTTATAATATGTTTGGTGAACAAGAAAATTAGTCACTAGAAATTTAATTTAGAAAACCCTTCCACCGGGATGCAAATTATTATAAGATGATATTTTTCTTCCGATCAAATATTTAATTATACACTCTTAACTTGATTCTAGTACAGAATAATCTAGCCCATATTGTCTAAAAGCTAGATAGTTCCGATAGAACAAGAAAAAAAAAAACTCAATTGGAGCTCTGGTGGTGCTTTATTTTAATGCCTCTACCAGCATTAATGTCTTCTGATCATGTCATTTTGGATATCCGATGATTTTGCAATTTGGTGAAAATGATGAAATAAGTAAAACGTGTAATCCTAACGGTTCAGATCGACTATTATAAAAATATACTCAAGAAAAACCTTTATAATTTATACCTTCGACTTAATTGATAATAAACTAAGTCTAATATTGTAGTTGAAAGTACAATACCCACATGACTTTGACACAATCATGGTGATTGAGATCGTTGATTTTGTTATGCTTATAGATTAAATCATTCACATAAAATTTTGGCTCTATCGAGTTTAACAAGCCCTTCCATCAGGACGCAATTGATAGTACTAAGTCTTGTAAAGTAGTTACATATATAGTACCTAAACGACTACAACATAATCATGACGATCGAGATTGTTGAATTTGTTGTTCATGTTTATTAAACCATTCTTGTGAACTTTAGGCACCATCGAGTTTAGAAAGACCCTCCATTGCGATGCGATTGATAGTTAACCAAGTCTTGTGTCGTAATTAAATGTAAAGTAGCCACACAACCGTGACACAATCATGATGATCGAGATCGTTGATTTCATTATGTTTGTTGATTAAATTACCAAACCAAACCAAGCCTTGTGTCCTCATCAATTGGGGTTGGCTAAATGAATCACTTTTCTTCATTGAGCTTTGTCAAGTGTTGTTTCATCGCTTAAACCTAGTATACTTAGATCTTTGCGTCCTATCGCATTTAATGTCAATTTGGGTCTTCCCCTCCCTTGTGCATTTCTGCCCAAAGCTATCCTATCCACTCGCTTAACTATTGCATCCGCTGGCCTACGATAGCCATGTCCAAACCACCTTAGCCCATTTTCCCTTAACTTCTCCTCTATAGGTGTTACACCTACCACCTTGCTAATTGTTTCATTTCTAATCCTATCTCGTTTAGTCTTACCACACATCCACCTCAACATTCTCATTTCTGCTACACTTATCTTGTTCACTTGCTGCTTCTTAATAGGCCATCATTTTGTCCCGTAAAGCATCGTTGGTCTAATGGTAGTTCTATAGAATTTTTCTTTCAATTTTGTTGGTACCCTCTTGTCACACAGTACACCAATAGCGTTCTCCACTTGAGCCACCCGACTTAGATCCTATGAGTCACATCATCTGCATTCTCTCCATTTTGACTAATAATAGGGCCTAAATACCTAAAATGGTCCCTCTTTGGTTTCTCATGATCTTGGATCATCACTCTTTCCTCATACGCACTTGTGGTATCGCTAAACTTGCAGACCATATACTCAGTTTTACTCCTACTTATCCGAAAGCCCTTAGACTCTAGTGCTTCCTGCCAAATTTCTAATTTAGTATTAACACCACTAGCCGTTTTCATCTACAAGGAAAATATCATCTGCAAACAACATACACCATGGGATATCCTCCTGAATTTGCCTAGTCAATTCATCCATAACTAACGCAAAGAGGTACGGGCTCAACATTGACCATTGGTGCAATCCTACTATGATGGGAAATTCACTCGTTTCTCCTGTTGGTGATCTAATGGCAGTGACTGCACCTTCATACATGTCTTTGACCACGTCAATATAGCCTCTGGTCATTCCCTTTCTCTCCAGAACCCAACATATAATGTCTCTAAACACCTTATCATAAGCCTTTTCTAGGTCTATGAAAATCATATGGAGATCCTTCTTCGTTGACCTGTGTCTTTCTACCAATCTCTTTATTAGGTAAATAGCTTCCATAGTTGATCTCCCAGGCATGAACCCAAACTGTTTCTCCAACACCGTAGTCACCATCCTCAATCGATGCTCAATAACTCTTTGCCACAACTTTATCGCATGACTTATCAACTTAATACCTCTATAGTTGTTGCAACTTTAAATATCCCCTTTATTCTTGTAGATAAGGTACTAAGGTACTCTTTCTCCATTCGTCGAGCATCCTCCTAGATAAAATAATCTTGTTGAACAATTTTGTCAACCAAGTCACCCCTAAGTCACCTAGGCTTCTCCACACTTCAATGGGGATACCATCTGGTCCTAAGGCCTTACCCAGTTTCATCCTCTTCAAAGCCTTGGCTACTTCAAACTTTTGTATCATCCAATAGAACTTTTATTCTAGTTTCTCGCTAGGGAGATCAACTTCCTCCTCACCAAAGCTTCCTTCATGTTTCTCATTTAATAACTTCTCGAAATACATCTTTCATCTATCCTTGATCTCCTCATCTTTCACCAACACCTCCGAATCACTACCTTTTATATACTTTACTTGAGAGAAGTCTTTAGCTTTTCTTTCTCTTAACTTGGCAAGTATATATATATATATATATATATATATATATATATATATATATATATATTCTTTTCTCCATCCTTACTAATGGTCTTCTTAGCTTCCCTATTAGCTTGCTTGTACCAGTAAAATTTTTTCACATTCTGGTCCTTTTGCCACTTTTTAAAGCAATCCTTCTTGGCTTTTACCATGGTTTGAACCTCGTCATTCCACCACAATGTCTCTTTAGAGCTTGTACCTTTCCCCTTTGACTCCCCAAGAACTTCTTTTGATATTCTTCTAATCCCGTCAGCCATTGTATTCCACATACTATCACTATCACCTACCTTCTCCTCCCCACTCCATCTCTTGGCCCATATGTTCTTTGAACACCTCTAGTTTCTCTCCTCTTAAAAACCACTATCTAGTTTGTGGGCTTCTAGTTTCTTTTCTTGGTCTATTATTCCCCTTGAGACCAATATCTAACACCAAAAGTCTATGTTGTGCCACTAGACACTCTTCGGGAATGACCTTACAATCCTTACATAACAAGCGATCTGCACCTTTAGCAAGGAAGTAGTCAATCTGGCTTCTATTGGCTCCGCTCTTAAAGGTAATTAAATGTTCCTCACGCTTCTTATAGAGAGTATTCCCAACTATGAGGTTGCCAGCTACCGTAAAATCTAAAATCCTCCTACCACCTTCATTTAGGTCGCCAAATCTAAATCCAGCATGTAACTTCTCATACCCTTGTCTTTGCACTCCCACATGACCATTGAAATCTCCTCCTATAAAAAGCTTCTCTCCACAAGGTATCTCTTGAACCACATCATCCATCTGTTTCCAAAATTGCTCTTTAGTGAGATCATCTAAGCCTACTGTGGACTGCCCACCGGAGATGGTTCGGTTTCTCGTTTGAAAAAGATTGTGATTGTTAGAGTCGCCACCTGGATTTGAGGTCCGAATCCGAGAAACCAGTAAAAATATGACTCGTTTGCCCATTGAAAAGGATTTTGCTGATCACGACGGAACCAAAGATTTCTCGGATTCGGGGGTTTGGTTACGAGAGGGGAAGGGTTTTATGGCACCCCTCTCGCCCGGTTCGTGAACCGGTCTCTACTCAATATTTCGTGGGACTTTGAAAATGTTTGAATTTTAATTCTAATCATGAAGATGAGAATCGGGGATGGGAATCACGTAAATAATAAGAAAAATACAAAGTTGTAATCTAACGTGGATGCTTGTGCACACAGTTTACATGAGAATGATAATAACAAAAAAAAAGAATTACAACAAATATTCACAAAGGTAAATAATAATAGATACTGTACAACAACTCAAGAAATCATGGATATGAAACTTAATAATCTGGCTTACAATCTGGATCCCAGAATAGGGATTGAGCGCTCAAAAATGGTGGCTTGAGCGCTCAAACCCTCCAAACAGTTTGAGCGCTCAAAGCTCATGGATTAAGAGCTCAATCCAGCTTCTGACTTCTGTGAATTCATGCCTCTACATCACCTCTTTGCTCATTCTTTACGGATCCAGATATTAATAAAACATTTTTCATGGATAATCAGGAGAAAACAGATTGTTTGATCTTTGAAAGAATGACAAAAGGAGGAGAATCGCCACAAATTAACGAAGAAAGAGAGGGATCCAGATCATGCGCACAGACATAACAATACACACACACCTTTCAGTTAATTTCTAGCAACAATTTACAAGAACAAGGCATAAGTATCAAACTGCTCAAGAACAACTTGAGCGCTCAGGTTCATAACCTTGAGCGCTCAAACCATAATCTGGCTTTTGACCTTCAAGCAAGCTTTTGATACTTCATAATGATCATAAAAACCCAAAATGAAAGTTTATGAGGATGAACAGTCTTTGTTTTGCACTCAAATGTAAGATTTTCGAAAGTTTTGATATATAATCATCATAAAATAGTTAATCTACACCCATGCATGTGATTTTGAGGTAAAAATAAACTATTTTGTGGATTACATGAGCATAATCAACTATTAGATAATGATCAAAACCAAGAGAAAGCTAAAAACTTAGCAAAAACGTAAAATCGCTCAAACCGGGTTTGAGCGCCAAGACGTAAGCTTGAAATTCCACCCCTCGCTTGAAACTGCAAATTTTGACAGTGTTTTTAAACAACTTTTAGACCCTTGTGAGTTCAATGCAAGTATAAAGAACTTGATTGAACTCACTGGTCTTCCTCAGATGGGCCAAAACAGTGAATATCACTTGTTTAACTACCTTTTCCACTTGATTGAAGGCTTGAACTTGATTGTGGGTTTGGGGATGGACAATTATAGTTGTTTGGTTAACACTCTGGATGGATGAATCAATCTACACAACTGATTGATCAATGGATGATCAATAACCGATAGAACTCTCAACTATTAAGGTGGTTTTGCTGATGGTTTTGTAGAGAGAGAGAGAAAGGATGTTTTTTTGGAGGAATTGAGAGAGCTGGAGTATGAGATTTGGTAATCCTCCAAACCATGGCCAATGGCTGGTTTAAATAGGCAGTGAGGGAAAATGTAGAGAGAGAATAAGTGGGTTTGTATTTTAGGGGTAGTTTTAGGTGTATATTGTAGCAATGTAGGGTGTATTATACATGTACAATACGTATAGAAGTGGTTAGACGCTCCCCCCTGCATGAGATCTCATGATGAGATACTCTGCAGATTCCTGACTGGTTCAAAGTTGAGCGCTCAAAGCCGTGGGCTTGAGCGCTCAAGGTGCTCCTCACGGATAGAGCGCTTAAGGCTCTTGGTGACAAATTGCTGGTTTGACTTGGTTCAACAATGCTTGGTTTAGTTTGGGTTATTTTGTGATGTTTGGTTGATTTTGATTAGGTTCAAGCCATTTTCACAAGTTTCGGGTAGTCATGATTGGTCCGTTCTCATCATCGGGAATGCTCGAGCGCATCCCGGGTTCAAAATCGGGGTGTCTACAGTTGCCCCTCTTGGACGGGACTCGATGCCATTAATTTGGTATGAGTGACGTCTAAGACATAGACAACCCGACCCATTCCCCGCGATACATCTTAAGTCACAAAGGAAAACATTAAAAGATCAATCGGTCGTGCTCTACGAGCTGTCTACGTACCCTATTGCAGGGATCAGACCAGCGTAGTTCTTCGGGGTATATGCAAACAAACGAAATCATGCAGATCGACGAGCCTTCCCGGGTCGTGAAATGCCAAACAATACAAATGAAATTATGCGAAGCCTCACCCTTAAGCGTTACCTATTCTTGCCAATTCGTGATGCTCTTAGAGCTTCTTTTTTATTAAATAGTTTGCCACAAACCTCAAGTTCGATCTCCGGAATCAACTGGCTCTGAATAGACTCTTCATCAATTTGGCCAACGGCAACAAGGCACCAATGGATCACCAAATGAAATGATGAATCATATGTAGAATGAACAGGACAATAAAAAACGTTCGAACAAATGCAGGAGGCAAGAACGTTGAAATAGATTGTCACAAAATGCTATGTATGAGTTGATTTGATTGGCAACTCATACAAAACAATAAAAGCTCTACCACTCAAAACTTACGTTTTTTTTTTTTTCCGTAAAAGTGTAGAGATCAAGTTCTCAAAGGAATAAGGATGTATCCATATATAATAAAACAAATTCCCAAAGATTTATGGCTAATAAATTAAAGAGGAAACATGTAACTAAATCCAATATATATATATATATATATATATATTTATATATATATTTAGCCGATTTCCAAAGTTTCTGAAATGGACCACGTTTCTGTTGTGGTTTGGTAATGAAATTGAAAATGGGATCATGCATATATGGAAAGATCTAGAAATCTAATACTCCAAGGAACGTGTGGGTATATTATTATCTGGGAAAAAAATATTTCTATAGATACCACCATTATTTGTTAAGTGTAGTTTTAAATTTGGTAGGTAAATAAAATCTTGATAAAAAAAATACAAAAGGAATGACATAATAAATCTTGACTGGAGTATAAAAGTTGGTGTGGGATGGAAGAAAGAAGAAACAGAAATTCCTAAAGTATATTTAGGAAATTCAAAAGATTGGGAAACGGAAATTCCACAAAACAAGCATTATGTGGAGTCAAGAAGATAATTCCATATTATTATTTTTTTAAAAACTAATTTAGAGCATTTTAAAATATGATTAATAAAAGATAAATATATAAAAATGCTATGTATGAAATGTCATGATGATTTTACCTTTGTTGAATTCAAGCAGCTTTGCAGGGTCAAAAAGCTGAAGGCAAAGGAAAGAGCATCGCGCGAGAAACTACCCCTCGCCTATTCAATCTACCCATTACAATTCAAAGAAATAGAAAATCAATTGAACTTGGTTGTGTTTTGAATAACCCCGAAAAATGCAAAACCAAAATAACTAACAATCTCCCCTTTGGCTTTTCCAAGTACAAAACCACCCAAAACATATTACAGGTATAGAAGAATTGAGCAGTTGGGATTCACATGAAGCTTGATTAATTAGATGGTAAAACCTGCACTTAAAAATCATCAATAAAATATGCCACGATAGATATTATCTAAAACCATCAACAAATGGTAGAACCTACATGTAACTTATTATCCAAAATGGCTAAGGTGATAGACCAACACTCATCTTACATCTCAAAATAATTCTCCCCCTTTTTGTTACGGAAAAACAAAGGAATGAATGATATCAAGGTGAGACACATGCAACTAGAAAGCAGAGAAACAATTATATGATAGGAAATAACAAGAATCATATAGCCAAGATATCCCCCATTTTCTGTTGTTCTTGTTTTTAATAAAACAAAGCGGCAAGACAACATATAATCCGAAGAACAAGTATTCAAAGATGAGGCTCAGACAATATGACAAAATTCAAGCGTGCATGAACAGATGTGTATTAAACCAATCCAATGAGAGAATTCGAAGATAGAGTGTAACACACAAGATGAATCTATGACAAAGTGAGTGTGTGACATGTCATAAGATATTAAGATCACTATCCAAATATTTGTCAATTCTCATGTACCATTGGACCATCAATTCTCATTTACCCCATTGCCGTTTGACACGAACCTCCGGACTGGATAGAGCCGAATGGATCCGGTTACTAGGCAAGTGGTCCAATACAAATGTCTTCACAAGATCTATCCACCTTTTTACGCGAACATTCGGACTGGATAGAGCCGAATGATCTGGTTACTCAGTGGACGTCAGGATAGACATTTTATCTCAACCACAACAAATGTATTTTCTTTTTCTTTTCCTCTTTTTATTTTTTTACTTTTTTTGCGTAGCATGACATATAAAACTTTGTATCCAATTATGAGGCCAAAAAAGTCAATCGCCTAGGGTAAAGACAAGACAAACCTAGGTGCATGAGAATGAACTTTAAATCTCAAGCAAGTCCTATAAATTGAAGAAGTTGAAGAGTAAAAAAGCCCCGGGACAAATCTTCAACAAACAACAAAAATGATGCTTGGTTTGTTCATTGCCAAGTAGAATTGTAGTTTTAGGAATTAGACTCAGTTTGAAGTAGTTTAGGATGTAGATACAAGTAGTACTTGTAACAATTAGGTATTCAAAGTTCGTTTTGGTTTTCTATTTGAAGTTGAAGAAGAATTCGAAGTAAGTGTGCATTAGATTTTGAATCAAAGTCTCTTGTTTCTTTATTGTTCTTTGATTTCCTAAGTGAATTGGTTTATATTTCTTCACTTTGAAGGAAAAATCCTTTTAATTGAGATAATTGAACCATTAAAACACAATCATCTGATTAGATTTGGTTTTCCAAAGTTAATCTGAGAGAGAAGACTTAAAGGCTTTCTCTGGCACGCTTGCACCCAATCATTTTTCATATTAAAGAAGTAAAAGAACCAAATAGGTAGTACATTTTGTATGTATTGAACAAGGCCGCTTTAAGGCAATTGTCTTAGTACTGGCATTTTAAGACAATTAGAACTTTATAGTTATTAAGAATACTTATGCTCTTAATCCGGATATAATTAATACATATATACATTTAATGTTTTTGACTTTGATTTATTATAAAATGAGATCTTTTTTCACAGTCAATAGTATTAGGTAGTTGGGTCACGACATTATATGCATGAAAGATGAGGATATTAATTATTGATGGAATCCACCTTTCGTTAGGGATTGATGATACCCCATTGAGTAAGCTTTTAAGTTTCGATTATGTCAAACACTGCAGGTGAATTTTTGTATCTGACATATCAAATGAGTTAAGTGGAAAGTCCCATGGTATTTTAGAAGATGTTGATTAGTGGGTGATTGTCAGTAATTTAATGGAATCAACGGGTATCTGTAGTCTTAACATGAGGAGATTAATAAGTATTTAATAACGTGGAGCTCGAAATATAATCGAGATAAAGATGGGAGTACATTTATAACTCTTTAGTGGTGTGAATTATAATTTGTGAAATAAGAATAGAATCCGGATGGGATTAGGTTTTCTTATTTACACAAGGAACCCAGATTTATTTCTCCTTAGGTCCCTGCTCTAGTCCTATAAATATATCGTTATGTTCTCTAGGTCTCACAACAATCATTCAGAAAATTAGAATAGAGGTTGTGAGAAAGAGAACAAAGAGATCACGTAGAAGTCCACACTTGGTTACGTGATAAAGATATAAGCGAATATGGTAGAAGATCATGAGGTACTATCGAGAAAAGTTTGATGCGTATAGTAATCAGGTTTGTCAAGTTCTAAAATAAACAAGTCAACCAGCGTTCATGTCTATGGATGAGAGGTAAACCCTAATTCCCCCTTGTAGAGTTTGTTTTTATTTTTATTATTTAATCTGTACGCATAATTGCTGGGTTCGAGGATTCGTTTCCCAACATAATCATGGTACCATTGGAGACTTTCCATAAGTGTTTTATGAATGTGGTAGAGTACTCTATTGCAAGTTGACCAATTGAAACCAGGTTCCGCTTTAACTACGAAACGTGTCTAGAGTTGTCAAACGAGCCGTGTTGTGCCAGCATGGCCCATTTAGCTTCATGCCAACCATGCTTTGTGTCGTGCCATTCCGGTTCGGCTTGTTTACTAAGTCGTGCCGCCCCGTTTCTTAATTGTGTTATGCTGTGCTGGCTCATTTTACTCAATTGTGCCGCGACTTTTTTTTTAATCGTGTTGTGTTGTGTCGTGTCGTGCCGACACATCTTTGAGTTTCGTCAAAAAAAAATTATATAATCCAACCGAATGTGCATAATCCATTGCATGGCCCATTTAGCTTCGTGCCAACCGTGCTTCATGCCGTACCCGCCCATTTACTCAATCGTGCAACATCATGTCATGCCATCTTTTAATCATGTTGTGTCGTGCCTGCACATCACTGATTTTCGTCCATTTTTTTTTTGTATAATCCAACCAAATTTGTATACTCCATTTTTTGTGTGTTAATTTATTGGTTGTAGGGCTCACAAAAAGCAGAAGTTCTAAGAGTCTCTTGTGTTTAATCCGTAGGTTTTCTACTTGGCACATTGAGAGCAAGCTTATTGCATGTTTCATAAATGTGAGTGAACATCGCAGATGGTAAAACACAGATTAGGTCTTCACACCACAACAAGCATCTCATTGGAAACAAATTTTTTTGGAGAAAGCGAAATATCTGTAGGATGAGAAGACTGAAAAATGAAGTAAGGTTTTCGTGAAATTAAAAGAAGTGGCTTGGTACTATTTGAAAAAATAAAATTGCAAACCGGAGAGAATCAACTAAGGGGGAGGATAGAAAGTTCCTTAGTTTCAGAATATAGAAAGTTCCTCAGTTTTAGAATTTCAGGACATGAATACAAATAAAAACAAAGAATATCATGGAATCTTCTAAAATAATAGCATCTTCATAATATCTCACCAAACGACAAAGAAAATGATTTAAGCTAGTAGATGAGTTGAATCCTAAAAGAAGTGACAAATAAAAGCGCAATTAGCAATTCAAAGTCAAACATACCTGGACTAAAGCAGCTGCACTTATAACCCATGCCACATCACCACCTAAAATGCTACCTGTAGCGGTCGGGTTCATAGGGGTCAGCGAAGGCCCTTCTCTGCATTCATTGTCTCAGAATTTACAAAATTGAATGCAGATCGATCCGTCTCGCTGGTACCAAGCGTACAGTGCCGTCGGTAGAGGACGCGGATGTACGGTTCTGGACGAATATGGATTTGATTGATGTTTGCCGAACGAGAGGTGCTGAGGACACGGCATTCTCCATTTGACCCTCAGGATACCCTCTGGATCTCCGCCGATGGAGGTGCCGAGCACCCGAGAGGCTGGGCCACTCATGTGCCGAATCGATTGGCTCCACCCATGCGGGGTCTCAAGTGTACCTGATTTGGTGGTGGCGTATCAGGCATGCTACACTCTACGATGAAGCATTAAATGCGGCAGTCACCTACCTTGCCACTGCCACTTGCAGAGTCACGTGGGAAATGGGGAATGTCTCGATGTGATGTTACCCCTCACACCCACGTGCCTTGACGTTAGTCGGGGCACGATGTCTGCAAAAGAGATAGAAGTCACATCAATTGTCATTCTGAGCACGAATGACAACCATGTGGCAGCCACCGAGCACGTGTAAGGCACCCCCTCTCTGCCTATAAATACCCAACTACAACTACCATAATGGGTATCCCTCTCTCCTCATTTACTACCCTCATAACTCCACTTCTTTTGAGTTCCCGACGAACCTCTTCTCCTCTGGTGACTGACTTTAGCATCAGAGTGCCCTCCCAGACCACCACCGTTCAGGCGAGGCGCTAACATGGTTGCTCTTGTGTGTAGTTCACCATCTCCGGCACGTAGCGAGGGCTCAGGCATCTTCCATCCACTCCATCACTACTCATTCCACTCCAGAAGGTTCAAAGAGCTCATTCCGGCGAGAAGCACTCCCACAATTGGCGACTCCACTGGGGACAGAAAACTCCCAGCCTCTCTGAATACTTTGGTGGTATTTGTTACGCCCTCAATTTCAATAAGCCAAATACAAATAAAATCCACGTAGGATCGATCAAAGTCAAACAATTTCCTATAGAAAGTCAAAGTCGAAGTACAATAAGCTTATGCTCAAGGGTACCCTTACCAATGCAAAAATAACAAAAGTTTTAAAGTTATTACATAAGTCGAGATAGTCAAAAAGCTTGGAGAAATTAAAGTTACAGTATCATCTTCCAAAAATGTACTTAGTATGAAGATGAGAAAATAACTTCGTGATCCTAAAATCTTCATGGCATGCAATCACACTCCAAGCATCCGATCTCATGCTCCATGCTGTGTACCTGGGAAAGATAGGGTGAGCTCACTAGCTCGTAGGAAACATTTCTACCAACACTAAGGGTATAGAGATTGAAAGATGCACGTGAATGAATAAGCTAAGATGGACCAAGATAAATCAATTCGATGACAAGGTGTCTAGGAGATACCTCAAAGATCTAGTGAAACCAGAATATCCATAAGTCTCCTCATAACCATTACATTTCATGTCGTGGGTTCATTCCCTTCAAAACACAGTCATTTACACAAACATTTCATTTCACAATACTTCACAAATACCCAAAACATCTAAAAATAACCCAAGTATCCTTTACATTTATCATATGCATCTTATTCTTGTTAATCATTCGTTTATTCTCCGGGCTTGCCATATAGGCCCCGTGTCACTCCGGGCATACCCTTTCGGGCCCCGTGTCACTCTGGGCATACCCTTTCGGGTCCCGTGTCATGCATTTTACATTTACATTTTCACTTATCAATTAATAAGTTCAACTTAGTGTCCAAAGGCAATTCATGTATCACAATACCCTTTCACAAGTGTCCAAAACATCCATGTAATTTACTTAGTTCAAAAACTCGCTGTGTATCGGTAATGGCTAAGTTAACACGTGTCAAAGTGTATGAGAAACCAAGACAACCAAGAGAAAGCATAAAATGCACTATGATGGATTACCAAAGCTTAAAGGTCAATTAGAGAAGCTTTGAAAGGACCAATGAGGGCCCGGAGTAATGGAACATGAGAACGGAGTTATAAACCTCGAGAAAATACGACACACTGATAGTAAAAAGGATATTTCTCTCAAAATACAAAGGATATGAATATGAAATCAATTGGGTTTGAAAGTAGACTCATAGAGCTTTCCAATGGTTCAAGAATCACCTCAATCGGAGTTCGGACGAAGCCGGGATGTGCCCGCGAAGTTGGGAAAAAAGTCTGCCTGAATAAAGGAATCTGGATCGATCCATGCAAGGAGTGGATCGATCCACTCTAGTGAAATCCGTGAACAGACCATTCTGGATCGATCCAAGCAAGGAGTGGATCGATCCACTCTAGTGAAATCCATGAATAGACCATTCTGGATCGATCCAAGCAAGGAGTGGATCGATCCACTACGTACCAAAAGTGAAACAGAGGGTTTTTCGGGTGGAAAATCAACAACCTTGCTCAAATGGATGGGGGCTTCATTCCAAGTCCAATTTGGGATTTCAAAACACAACTAAGCAAAATAGATAGACATATTCACAACCAATTCATAGAGCTATCAACCAAATATGCAAACCCAAACTTATTCAATAATCAAATCCAATTCCATGGTGATAATTAAGTTCAACAAGGGAATTAGGAACAAGAAGAAGAACAATGCACTCATTCAATCAATATACACTTAGAGGATGTAGAAAATGGTTCCCTACCTCAATGGTTTAGCTCCAAGGATGAGAGAGTGAAAGCCCTAGCTTGTTCTTGCAACTCCCAACCAAGAGAGGCCTCACCAAGGAATTCCAAAGAAACCCGGACTCCAAATCGCGTGTAGATGACGAATACGAAGGTAAATCTTGAAGTAATGAAGGTTGGAGATGTGAATTTTGTAGAGAGATGGAGGAAATTTGGGAGAATAGTAGAGGGAGAGAGTGTCGTTGGTTTAGGGGAAAGAGAAGAGAGTGTTTGCTTGCTCCAAAAAATCAGCCATACATGGCTATATGCACTCCCACAAATCACACTTACACCCCTCATGTTCATAATGTATCTCACAAAGACCCAAATGCAATACTAACTTCACATTGACCCTATATTACTCTATTTTCATTTCCTCACACATTCCCAACATTAATTTTAGAAAAATTATATAAAACTATGAGTCCTTACAGTATTTCTTCCCACTTTCCAAAAACCTCTTCAAACACTGCTCGAATGGCCAACCTCACTTTAGGCTTGGATGTGTTTGGACCCACCGGTGAGTACCGAAGCTCCGCCGACCGGTAACAGTATCATCAGGACAGGAGCGACTTAGGGCTCACCCTTTCTCCTGTTGTCAATAGAGATGGAACGGTCACCGTGGCCACCAACAGTGCTGGTCCCAGCAATGCTGGAGCAGGAAACATTCTCTTTAGCATGGATGAGAACGTCCTCTCTCTTGACAATCTCATGACTCCAGCACGCACGAAGGCGCTTCCTCCTCCTCCTCCTCTCTCCATAGAGGCTAAACTAGCATTGTTGAGGAAAGAAGTACTGGCCATGAAGCAGGCCAGAATATCAACCTGCAACATCAAGATCCGGTGGTTGGACGAGGACCTGGAGGACTCAGCCGAGCACGAGGACTAACGATGGGGAAGGGCCCCAGTTTTTTCTTATCTCGGATAGGTCATGGAGGTGGACCACCGAGGTGGCGCACTTGTTGTTCCGTCAGAAGCAGCGCGTTCACACCGGCGACATACACGTGGCGGGCAATCTCAACGGATTGACCACATCGGGGATAGCACCACGGAATCTAGCGCTTAGGCACCAGACGTTCGGGGAGACGTGGAATACGCCTGAGAGCTAGAAAGGCAATATAACAATGGGAAAGGCCCTGCTGACATCCCGCAGGTACGTCAAGACCGCAACAGCCAGGGCTAAGCACGCGAAGAGCCGGGGGATGGCCATGACCATAATTGATCAGATGATCGGGGAGGTTATCGGCACCATCGCCAATTGGTGGATAGGCATGGCGCCCAAAATGGCGCAACCAACGCTCAGGGAGATGGCTCGCACAGGAATGCGATGGATGACCCAGTTGATGTCTCGGCAACGCTGGGGCATGACGAAAACAACGACTTTAGGCCTAGAGACAGGTACATGCATCAAAACGAAGGTGGTAGCATCGTTCTCGTCAACGTACACACGACTGAAACTAAGGTTTACCATGCCGAGCCCAATAACAAACATCGTCGCCCCCAGAAAGAGTTGGCAAGAGGCCATGATGGGAACAACAAAAGGTTGTCCTCCGAGAGGAGCAACATGCACACGGGTGGGCCCGAAATGGGGGACCAAGCCACTGGGCTGATAAAGCGTGCCCATGTGGAACACTGGGTGTAGACACCCCAATTTTGATAACTTGTGCATCCCTAATGATGAGTAGAATGCACGAAATATACCTTGGAACGGATACTTGAGTTGGGTGGAACAAATGAGCCAAAAACTCAAACCCACCTGAACCGTACGACCCCAAACCCAGAACCGTATGGCTTGAAAATCTCTTTATACTATGTGGTGTTACAGTATGCACCGTGCGACACATCTTTGACGCTGTATGACGTTATGTGTCCCATCAACGGGATTCTCGGGCTGCCCAGCAGCTCAATTCGATTGTGTGATATGCCTAAAACACTCATGAGCCTGCCCTTTTCTTCCATTCGAATCTCACCTCTCCTCTATATATATCTCGCATTGCCAAACGGTTTGAGAGAGAGGGAACGGACATCAATTCTCAGCCAAAGTTTCTCCCGAAAATAAATTTGTTCATTTCCTCGTTACTCTGTCAAAACCCTTTTTTGGTTTGAATTATACCACCCTTGTTCTTATAAGCCTACAATTACAACTTTTGTTCCTCAAATCGATCCCTTTCAAGGTTTGTGGTTTTAATCGAGCAAACCAGAGGTATACACTCGCGTTCATTGAAGTAATAATCTTCTAAGGGGAGTTTCCACTGGGCTTGAGGAGAGCTCTATAGCTCTTCCTCAAGTTCTAAAAGGAAACATTTCAGTAAAACTCAAACTTTTCGGGTGGGTATTTTGCGACGTCATCCATTGTCGTGGGATGCGGTCCCTAGAAACAAGGTATATTTGTTCATTAATACTATTTTCTAAACCAACTTTTATCAACAAAATAACTTGATTTTTGCACCAAAAATAGAGATGGGTTTCAACCGAACAAAAGGAAAACTTTTTGAAAAATACCAAGCATAGTGACACCGTATGGCATCCAAAGTATACCGTGCGGTGTAACTTTGGACACCATACGACATTATTGGTAAAATATTTTGATGCTCTGTTTTCTGGGTCGAGATGCTTTGTTTTTGGCAAAAACCAGTGTGTCAAATTGCAGTTGACCCCCCTTTACTTCATGTTCTTGCACTTGAACCCCCTCCTCTTGATTAATTCTCTCATGTTTATATGTTTGATTGTGTGTTATCCAATCTATTGTTAATATTTGTTTCTTTTAAAGCATGCTATTATTTGATATATTGTTTATGTGAAGTGAAGTTTTCAATAAAATCTTTCAAAAAAAGAAAATAATCCCATAAATGTTTAGTAAAGACCGGAAAATTCCGGGCATGCGAGGTGCATTTTTTTGAACAAAACCTTCCCCGCAGGTAATTTGGCACCCGAACCCAAATCTCTATTTTACACAGATCAAACCCTTTTTCAGCGGCACAAGAGTCAATATTTTCTAAAACGGTTTCTCAGGTACCTGACATTTTCCAAAAATTAAACCCTGGGTGGCGACTCTTAATTTTTCCTATTTCCCGGATTGCCTTTTTCCACAAATGCAACCAAAAACTCCGTGGACAATCGCGCTCGCGCAAAAACCGAGCGTCCACAAAATGGAAACTTTGTTGGGGATTGATATTTTTTAAAATTAATCTTTATTTTGACATTTTACACTTGTAAAATGGCCCTTTGAAATCTTGACACCAAGTACGTGCTTCACACTGTACTAAAAAGGATTGATGTCAGGGTGAAAGCCCAATCAGTCTGGACTGGTGCTTTTCGAGTTGTTTGCATGAGTAAAATTTCAAGATCTTGATTAATTTAAAAAGCAAGCCAAACTTGAAAAATATTTGTGGGATTTTGAAAAGATTTTATTGTTAAGTTTTTGCATTGCACATGCATGATTACTAGCGTCGCCACTGCATCATGGTTACCTTACCTAGCTTGTTGGTGTTAAGACATCCCAGGATTCTTGGCAATCTTAAATGATGATGAGTCAGCCTGCCATTACCACCCTTGCCACGTTAGTATTCTTTGCATAGGGGAGACAAATATTGGCTCTAGTCTGAGGAACCCCCTTCAAACCAAAACCGGCCTTTGTATGTAGATATCCATAGAACTTTCCAACCTAAGACAGGAACCCACAGGGTAGGATTTCGTGATATATCCTGCTATGTGTTTATGTTTTCTTATATCCTGTCGGCATGTTGCCTATTTATTGCTTTCCATGCTACTTATCTACCATTTTGTATATACTGCTGTTATTTTTGCATGCATACACAAGTTAGATTGACCCTAAGTTTTGCTTCACTCACCTCGAGGATTGTCTCGATAACCTCTGGATAGGCTGTATACCAAAAAAAAATTCCATTTTTCAAAAAATCAATGCAAATAGACTCTGCTTTTCTCTAAATAAAACCAGTGCTCCTCTTCCGGTCAGAACACAATGGCTGACCAACCAAGCAACAAGAGACTCAAGTCTACCTTCTCCACTCACTACAACGCTCCTATCTGGATCATTGAAGAAGACGAATCCCCTAAGCCTGAAGAGAAGACTCCTAAAGGTGAGAAGCTCTACAAATGGGTTGACTAGATCAGTGGGACAGCACTAAAGGCCATCCAGGTTGGAAGTTCCATGTCTCACCAGACCATGACTCGAACATGCTCCCGGACAAGATCACTGTCATGTATGAAGAAGATGATGAAGACTTCTGCCCCATGCCACCAATCAAATACTTTGATGAATGCGGCAATCCAGTGTACTACTTTGTCGACCCAGTCACTAGCCATAAATACTGGGATGAATGCAACTGTGATGGATGTTACGAAGACTACCTTATTAACAATGAGGGCATATCCCCCTATCTGCTCCGGGAACAACATGTTAAGGAGGAATGACAGGAAAAAGAAGCCAAGGCCTGCAAGGGAAAGCAGAAGTTCAGTGAAGCCAGTTCGCCATCCGCCCCAGTCAACCTAACTCATCCTATCCCGTGAAGTCACAACTTGAGCAAGTCAAAGCGCACGCCATAACCAGATCTGATCAAGCCGTCAAAGGCCCCTTTGGAATAAGGCTAGCTTCAGTTGTCCAGCCTGAATACTGAATCCGTTGCAGTTGCTTATCGAGTCTGTTTTCTGTACGGGTTATTTACCAAGTCTGTAATAACCTGTGCTCTGCTTATCAAGTCTGTTTTCCGTTTGTTGAAACTCCTTTTGTATCACTCCCTGCTTGGGTGATCAATGAAAAAAGACATCTTTTCATAAAAATTTGGGAGCCAATTTGCAGCTCGAAGCTACGTTATGGCTTGATTTCTCTCCACGGGGATACGTAGGCAACCTTGGTCCGACTGTTGTATTCAGCAAAACCAGAGAAAATTGGAACAATCTTGCATCATGCATAACACATCATTCATCCATGTAGATAGGTTGCATGCACAACATAATTTAATTTGTTCATACCATGAGTACATAACCATTGGCCAAAACAAGAACACTCATGCACTTGGTTGGGCTCGAACCCCCCAACAACGGTTAATTTGGACTGAGTCAAGAGTGGAATAGTTAGCTAGCCTTCCAGTCATGACCAAGAACACAGAGCAAACAAAAAAGACCGAGGTTCAGATTCTCAAAAAAGCCTTGGAAGATCAGTGAGCTGCCAATAGCAAGTAAATGGCCCATATGATGATCTTAATTCAGGACATTACTTCCCTATTGCCTTCTGGGGATTCATCAACTAACCACCTAGAAATGGAAGCCATGATGGCCAAAGTGGCCAAGCTTGAGGAATCAGTTTAGAAGCAAGAAAAGATTACTGCTATAGGCATTGACATGGAGAAACTATGCATGTTCCTCGACGCCAAGCTGCATGACAAGTTCAAGCCAATTGACTGGGACAAGTTTGATGGAAGCAGTGACCTGAAGGCACACTTGCAAACGTACGTGGGTACCTTATCCATTTATGATGTGGAGAAGAACGCCATGGCTCAGATGTTCCAGCAAATCTTGATGGGATCTGCATTCTGTTGGTTTCTAAACCTGGACAATTCAAAGAAGAAGACCTGGGAAGACATTGGGGCAGCCTTTGTAGATCAGTACAACTACAACGCCCAACTAGAAATGAACGTTCGAGAGTTAAAATCTACAAAGATGGGAAAGAACAAATCTTTCGCCGACTTCGTCAAACGATGGTAGGGAAAGGCATCACAGATGATGGATTGGCCCTCAGAGAAAGAACAGATGAGCATTATCACAAGGAATTTGAAACCAGACTTTGCTAAGCATTTGGTGGTCTTTTAGACCTCCGCCAACTTCAAAACCTTTTATGAAGTTGGCCTTGCAGTTGAAGATGCAGTCCGCACTGGCATATTCGACAAAGGAGAATTTGTTTCTCGGCCTAAGCGAGTCTACTTCGGTAACATCAATACCTTTTTCAGACCAAACACCTACAGTTCAGCTCTAACCAGTTCCTCCAATCCCAAGCCAGTCAAAACTGAACCAGTTAACCAGATAGCCACCTAGTCACCACTTAGCACCTCCTAGCTAAGAAGAGAATTTTACCGATTCCCCTTTCCCTTACCAATTGTCTACAAAAAGCTCATTGAGAAAAATGCCATCAAGTCTCTTGATCCACCCAAAGAGCTTCCTGCAAACCACAATCCAAATGTCTACTGTGCCTACCACCAAATGCCCGGCCATCATACCAACAATTGTATTCGCCTCAAACACGTCCAAGACTTGGTCGATGATGAGACCATCCCGATTCCCAAGAAAAAAAATACCATTTCCAAATCCTTTGCTTAACCACAAGCAAAATGTCTAGATCAACCAAACATCCTTCAGCTCCATTTCAAAAGGCCCAAGTCCTACTCAATTCAATTTGAGCCTGTACATCATGCCATTCTCCAAACCTAAACCTTTCGCACCAGTGCCGGAGGACCCAGAAGTTTATGCCATTCGAACTCTTGAACAAAAGCCCAAACTCATGTGGAGTGACCTCGCGGAAGAAGGAGAATGGGCCATGAACGATCAGGAGTGGGAAGATTCCTAGCAAACATTGTTCGGTTCTTTGCTAACCTTTTGAAACCCAAGCCAGTGCAACGTCCCTGAATTTCATGACAAGCCATTTTCTTGCATACCGGATAATTTCAATATCGGTCAAGTTGAAGAAACAACAATCTGTGTTGACCCTTTGGATGCGGTTTCACTCCCGGCTTTATTTCAGCACAATTCCTCAGTTAGCTTTTCACTACCTCAACTTTTCGAAGAAGGAAATGGGCAAGCCATTGAAACGGTCTTCAGCGATCACGATTGGTTCCTTCAGGCATACATTATTGGAGAATCTCTCCCACGGTCATCCACACCGTTCCCACACCCTTCCAACATATCAGTTCTAGTCACAGATCCTCAGGCAACCACATGGATTGGAGATGAAGTTATCGACATCCGAGTACAGTCAATAAATCCATACTAGATTAGTCTTTCTGGCAAGAGTCAAAGGTAGCAAGTCAGAAAACAAGATTGGAAGCTGTTGATATCGCCAGTCAAGAAATTCCAGGCAGTTTGATAGACTTTTGGTCAGAAGATCAACATGAAAGACAGAAGACGGAAGCTATCAAAGACGACAAACGCAAAGTCAGCGAAGGATTTGAAGATTTCTCGGGTGAAAACCAATGACTCTGGGATGACACAATCAATCGGGTGACGAGAAGCGGCCGAATCTACTAGCCAGCCAACCTTCAAAGGAACATCTCACACCAAACTCAGCCAGAAGAATTTGCCTGGGATGATCCCATTCAGGAAAATTCATCTCTAATTGAGCCAAAAGTTACTACTTAACCACCTCAAAGGAACCGAGCAACAGCTGAAGACTTGGTTCAGAAACAGCTTGAGAGAACTCTGGCATCAGTCTCAATCTGGGGTTTACTCTCTTCTTCTCGGGAACATTGTCAAAAGCTAATCAAAACTCTGTCCAACATGGAAGTACCACCTAATACTCCCCCAGAAACCATGGTTACATTGCTTACTCGACTTCGCACAAAACACGTTGTTGTCTTTATTGAAAGGGATTTACCCCCAGAGGGAGCTGGTCACAACAAACCTTTGCACATCATTCTCAAATGCATGGGAAAATGGGTTCCAATAGTCTTGCTTGACAATGGCTCCACTCTAAATGTGTGTCTTCTGCGGCTAGCTTACTTCTTGGGTTTCAAGAACAAGGACTTCCAACCCTCTAACCTCGGAGTGCGCGCATATGACAACACACGCAGAGATGTGGTTGGGATAATCCAGATAGAAGTGATGATTGAAGACTTCCGAATAGATATCGAGTTCCATGCGCTCGACATTCCTTCATCCTTTAATCATGGCAGTCCCTTCCTCTCTACACTAGAAAGTCCAACTCGGTCTGGCAATGGGAACTTTAACCATTCATGGAGATTCAAGAATTCGTCCCCTTGTCCCTGACAATGCACCGGTACTCAAGATCACTCACGGAGAAGATGTCACTATCGGTGGTTTATCTTTCGACACTTTAGGGTCAGTCCTTATTGTTAAAATGGATGAAGACTTCTCAGTCAGCTCAACTGCCTTGGAAATGATGAGAGAAATGGAATACCTACCTAGCTTGAGGTTAGGTCTGAACAATCAAGGGATGGCTGAATTCCCCAAGTTTTCGACAAACAATGATTGTTTCGGTCTTGGTTATGAGTCAGTTGACGGCGAACCGAGGTGGGGAAAGAAGGTGCAAGCTGGTGCCAAGAAGAAACCCATTCAATTTGTGAAGACTCCAGAAGCCATCTATCAAGGAGAATCAAAACCATTCTGGGATAAGGCAACGAAGACTAAACTGTCAGGTTTCGAAATCTTTGCAAATGATACCTAGGACAGTGACGCTGAAGCCGGGAAGAGGGAAGAGTTGGTTAAGGCACTCCAAGTTGGCTGGATCAAAACTTTTGACTCAACGAATCTCCAATCGCTGTTTGGGGAAGAGAGCCTGATAGGTGTGGAAGAGGAAGGCGAGCCCGATGCGATGCTGTTTGATTTGAAGCTTGATTTGGAGCTTGCCGAGGAAGTAGAATTGATGATGCTGAGCCAGGATGCCCTGGGAGATGTTACTGCACTCATTGTGGATGCCAATGGAATTTATAAAAATTGCACTTTTGTACTTAGGATCACTTACATTAGCATTGAATTTGAGTCAGAATTTGAGTCTAGCACTGAGTCTGAGTCTGACCTAGAACATGTATATGTCATTCCCTCGCGTTATCACTTTTCTTTTGAATTCGAGTCCACCCTCATGTCACGCCCTTGGGGCCCCTGCATTTGCTATCAATGAAGTAGGCCTTGCTTATCTTGTTGTATCCGAAATACATTGTGTTGATCCCGATGATGAAGGGATTGAGTTCGGGGAAGAAATTCTAGAAGAACGTCAATCTCTAATTAGAAGGGAAGACGAAAGGCATGCTCAACCTATAAAAGAAGAAATTATTTCTATAAATTTGAAAAATGAAAGCAATCCGCACATGGTTTAAATTGGTTCTAGACTATCTCCAGAAGAGTTCAAAGTGCACTTGGATCTCCTGAAAGAATTCCAGGACATTTTTGCATGGTCACATGCAGATATGCCTGGCATCGACCTCGAGATTCTGGAGCATCAAATCCCGCTTTATCCAGTTGCAAAGCCCGTCAAGTAGAAGTTAAGAATTATGAGGCCTGACTGGGGGTTGGAAATGAAGAAGGAAATTCAGAGGCAGATAAACGTTGGGCTCTTGATGGTAACAAAATATCCTTAGTGGGTTGCAAACATCGTTCCTGTCCCTAAGAAGAACGGAAAGATTCGAGTCTGCGTAGACTTCAGAGATCTGAACAAGGCTAGCACTAAGTATGATTTCCCATTTCTGCACATAGAAGTACTTATGGACAATACTGCAGGGAATGCACTTCTCTCTTTCAAGGATGGTTTTTCAGGATACAACCAAATTCTCATGGCTCCCGAAGACCGCGAGAAAACTACTTTCACCACAGAGTGGGGCACTTACTGTTACAAGGTCATGCCCTTTGGATTGAAAAACGCTGGATTGACCTATCAGAGGGCGGCCACAACATTGCTACATGATATGATTCACAAAGAAGTCGAAGTCTACGTGGATGACATGATTGTCAAAGCTAAGGAAAGGGAAGAACATTTACTCGCCCTCAAAATATTCTTCGAAAGAATTCGCAAATAACGGTTGCATTTCAATCCCGAAAAATGCACGTTTGGTATCACAGCTGGAAAGATGTTGGGATTCACGATCACTACACGAGGAATCGAGATAGATACTTCAAAATCAAGGCTATTCTCGAGATGAAGCCATCGTGGATGAAAAAGGAAGTACAAAGCTTTCTTGGGAAGATTCAATTTATCAGTAGATTCATCACCAAATTAACCTCAACTTGCGACCCAATGAAGGGTATGCCATTCAAATGGGACAACAAATGCCAGAAAGTTTTCGAAGCCATCAAGAATTATCTTCAGAATCCTCCGGTACTAGCACCACCAATACCGCGGCAACCCCTCATCATGTACTTATCTGTCACCCCATCAGCAATGGGATGCATGCTCGCGCAAGAAGGCGAAGGCAGGAGTGAGATTCGAGTTTTCTGACAAAAATGTCATGACCACAACCAATGATGTATGGTTGTTTTACTTTGACGGGGCTGCTAACCAAAAAAGATTTGGGATTGGGATTTTGCTTTTCTCACCCGAAGGGTCACACATCCCTCTTGCTTTCAAGCTCAACTTTCAGGTCACCAACAACCAATCTGAATACAAAGCATGTATCATAGGGATGGAAGCTGCCCTCGAAATCGGTGCAAAAAGATTGGAAGTGATCAAATATTCTAACTTGGTGGTTTCACAACCAAACGACGACTAGAAGGTCAAAGTAGACAAGTTGAAGCCTTACCATAAGGACCTTGATGATTTGATTCATCGATTCCATGTTGTCACTTTCACTCATGTGCCTAGACTAAACAACCGGTTTACCGATGCCTTGGCAACATTAGCTTCAATGGTGGAGATACCTAACGGAGTCAAGCTTCGACCAATTATGATTGAACAAAGGGACAAGCCTGTTTATGAGTACATCATGTCTATTGATGAGCTTGATGATGGTCTTCCTCGGTACCATGACATTTGGAACTTCATCAAGAAGGACGAATACCTGACTGGAATTGACAAGAAGGACCAGATTGCTCTCCGGAAGCTAGTTTCTCATTACATTATTTGCGGAGGCAGGTTGTGCCGAAGATCCCATTGCGAAATGCACAAGCTATGTGTAAACAACAAATAAGCAACCAGAATCATGGAAGAAGTACACAACAAAGTTTGGTACCATGCTCGCCAAGAAGATCTTGCGACAAGGGTATTACTGGTCTACCATGGAAACTGAGTGCATTGAGTATGCAAGACAGTGTCATGAATGTCAAATTCATGCCAATCTCATACACATACCACCATCAGAGCTACATTCTATGACTTCACCTTGGCCCTCTTTACATGGGGCATTGACGTCATCGGCAAAATTACCTCACCTGCTTCAAATGGGAACAAGTTCATCCAGGTTGCTATCTATTATTTCGCCAAGTGGGTTGAAGCTGCCTCCTGCACTACTCTCATAGCAGTTCATGTTGCTCATTTTATCAAGCAAAACATCATTTACCGGGATGGCGTACCTCACGCATTCGTGTTTGATAATGGTGTTCACTTCAAGGGTAGAGCCGCAGAAGTTCTCAAAGATTTGGGATTCAGGTCCATAAGTCAACCGTCTACCAGCCACAAACCAACGGAACTGTTGAATCTGCCAACAAAACCATCAAGTCGATACTGGAAAGAACCATTCAGTCGTCAAGAAACTGGCATGAACAGCTGCCGTTAGCACTTTGGGGATATCAAACATCTATTCGTACTCCAATAGGGGCAACACCGTATTCTTTGGTCTACAGTATGGAAGTCATTCTCCCTATTGAGCTCGGGGTACCATCATTGAGGGTCATGATAGAAGCTGACATCAAGGAAGTTGAATGGCAGAGCGCAAGATTCGAAGAACTCATGTTGTTCGACGAAAGAAGGCTCAAGGCCTTTTATCATGTTCAAGGGTATCAACGCCGAATCGCGCGTGCTTTCAAAAAGAAGGTGAAGTCTAGGAATTTGCAGGAAGGAGATATGGTTCTGAAGGAGATCCGAGCTGCAGTTTTTGATCCACGCGGAAAGTTTCGGCCAAAATGGGTAGGGCCATACATCATCAAGAAGATCTTGTCTGGAAGTGCAACTTAGCCTATTGATCTCAATGGCAACAAATTCTCTATATTGGTCAACATGGATAAGCTCAAGCGATACTACCCCTGAGAGAAGCTCGCTAGACTGAAAACCACAAGGGAAGGCAGTGCCAGGAAAAAATTAAAGCAAGTTTGTTAAGTCGGAAACCCACATCGGGCGGCTTAGGCAAAATTCAAGACGAATCAATTAGAAAGAGCTTGCTAGACCGAAAACCGAAAAGGCGGTACTTGGTAAAAATTAGCACAAAAGGAGAACGAAAATACTCAAGTGAACCCTAGCCAATTTGCATGCACGAACTACGTCATGACCTGATTCCTTTTTAAGGATACGTAGGCATCCTCACATTGGGGACCGGTCGCAATCTTTTGTTACACCTCTTGAGTTGATCCATGGCCGTCATTCGCGCTTACCATCATAATCAATGAGAATCAAAGCGGAAAACTTTCATAAAAAAACAACAAAAAGAAAAAAATATCGACCCACATGAAACATGTCATGCATCAGCAATTTATTTCGGGTATATTAAGGCTAAAGCAGACGTCAATTTTGATTTCCATTTTCTCTTGATTCAAACTCTTGCACCAACCATCTCTTGTAACACCCCGGAAGCACAATGCTAGGATGCTGATCTCTGGAAACAGTCACATGCTCCCTCTAAGTACGCTGATAAGCTTGGATGGTTGCATGGTTGAAATTTGGCACAACAAAGTCTTCAGGATGCGCAAGTGGCATTGTTTGGCCAACACCAAGCTGACAGAGAATGCGGTAAGGAATGTAAAAGGTCCAACAAGTCAAGCTCGCCAAAACGATCCTATGACGTCCCACATTGCTCATCGTCATGGTCAGGTGATCCATCCAGCTCAAGCGCCAAGAAATTGTGTCCTCTTTAAACTGGGAAAGCACCTGCACCTAATCAGGAACACTCCTATGAAATTCCAGATACTCCCTCTGAATGAAGCCTCATGTCTCATGGATCCTGTTCCGCGGCACTGCCTCCAGAAGAGCAGCCTTATCACAAAGCCAAATCTACAAGAGAGAAAAGACAAGTAAGGAGCCATAGAAAGCCTAAATCCGAGTGTTGAGGTAAAAAAAGAATGAGAGATAAACTAGAAAAAGGAGAGTTGAGTGAGAAACCTACATGTAGGAGCAAAACACTCCCTTAAAAAACATTAGTCCGCCCAGCATGGACCCCATCCAAGCCCATCAAAGTTTCAGTCAAAACCATTGGAGCTACATCTTTATGCTCCTAAATCTGCCTAGCCACTCCAACTAGTGCCGCACTTGCCTGGTTATCTAAACGAACAAACAAGAACGCTGCAAGAATGACAAGGCACAATGCAAAACCTTCAGGTTGAAACTGACTGATCAATCGTGGAATGTTGAGCACACCACCTTGAATCATGGACCTTGCCGCATTTCTACTCAAGCCCAGCTTTGAGAACAACACATCAGCATAATCACCCCCTGAAAAGGAACGACAAGAGTCTCCAGGTCAAAGCCTCCGAGGTACGCATAGAACTCTTCCATCGTGGGACATAACTCTTGAAGGCCAAATAGAAACACATGCACTTTCGAATCCTAGAAACGGACAGTAGCATGGAGCAACTCAGGATGTATGGTTACATCCCGAATGTAACACATAGATACCAACCTATGGTCATGGAAGTTCAACCAACCAAGACCATCAAGCTCGTCAAGCCAAAGACGAACCAAAGCTGAGATGCTCACAACCATTTATGAGATATGGAGGGAGACGAGGAATGTGATTTTCAGGGTAAATGGGTTGTAGAAACAATGCTATTTATAAGCATTCAAGGGAGAATGGTTTGAAAATCTTGAAGAATGTGTGCCTCGGGAAGCATGCCACATTGGAGAACGTGAGGATAATGCGAAAAATTCTAAACTTTCCCAAAGATAGGTTTTGTTTCAGCATTTCAAGACATTCAGACATGCAAACATGCATTGGAAAGCCAAGAAGAGAAATCAGAATGGCAGAAAACAGTGTTAGAAGTGGGGCACCCAAACTTTGGCACTGCATGGCTTCACAGAAGCACCATCTGGCGCAATTTTCTGTGTCGTACGGCGTACTTAGCTATTTTTCGACCAGAATTCCAGTTTCGGCCCTTCGGACCCACTCAAAACTTCTTTTGGCCACTTTTCTCATGCATGCAACTCAGAATGAGTATCAAGGGCACAATGGAGGAATTATTGGGCACTTTCAAGGATGTCTCGATAGACGGGTATGCCAAAAAACCCCGAATACGAAGCTTCGAGTGAAATTTTGCAACTTTTTCACAACTTCTTGAGATTTTCACTTTAAGCAAGCATTGTTACATATGTTCGGGATTTATTGGATCAAGATGTCTAGTTATGGGGTGTTTCCACTCTAAACTCCTCTCTCTCATCATTCTTTTCAGTCCTTCCCACAAAAAGCCAAAAGTATCCAATTTTTATCGAGTCAATCCACATGTCTTTCCCAATATCAAACTCAAGTACATTTCGTTTCCCCTCAATGTTTCATGTCATGCATTCACAGTGCTAGGTTTGATTTTTAAGATTCAAGTCTTTGTTAATGTAAGACATCTTAAGTAATGAAAATGCAAATTTTCTATAAAAACCAAACCGATATCCATGTCATAAGTAATAATGTGCAACTATCTGAAGGCAAAACAAGCCCGACATCATTAAAACTACTACTATGGCACGCAGGCTGTATCCATGAAAAGAAAGAAAGAAAGAATGGGCAAACATGCACCCAAATCAAAAAGCAGGCACGCATGCCTGTCCTACCTACTCAAGCAAGAGGCCTCTTCTGCACTCGAGGCCTAAGCTCCTCAGAATCAATAGGACCCATGTCCTCCTCCTCACTACTCTCTATCTACCTGAAAGATCATGTGATGGTGGAGCCAAACTCCCTGGTGCACTCCTTCTCGACCTATCAATAGAAGGCTGACGACCTCGAAGTACTCTATCGGAAGGAGGAGTCGTGGGACCACCACCAGCTTGCTTCATTAGCACCCTCCTGTGCTTAGTCCTCGGAGGTGGGGACATACTCTGCACAAAGCAAAGAAATTTTATTAGTCTGCAAAGATAATTATACAAAGTTTGAAAGCACACGCAGTTCAAATAACAAAGCATGAAGAATACCTGAGAACTCCCTTTGCCAGGAGAAGGGCTACGATCAGCTCTATGTCCTCCTCCTCTGCTAGCACTCCTCGCAGCCATGCCTGCACCTGCACTACCAGCTCCGGCTACACCACCGCCTCTATCAGCACCTTTGCCTCTATTGGCACCCCTGGCCCTGTCAGCACTGCCACCGCGAGCTTTGCCTCCAGCTCCCCAAGCTTTACTACCACAGCTTGGTCCACCCCTATGAGGGCCACCCTCTCTAAAGATCACTCTCGGCTCAGCTCGGGGGTGCACCTCCGGAACGTGACTTTCATCAGCCGGTGCACTAAAGCCTCCAAGTCCAAGTTCAGCTGATAAGACTTTGACGCCCAGCTGGCAAGAATCTGCAAAACAACAAAAGCATTGCTCAGGTATTTTCAATAATGTTTCAAGGAAATACAAACTAAAAATGTGTTTTCTTTGTTTTACAGGTCACTTGAACAGAGGTAAGATCAAGCGGTGGTGCAACACGAGGGGCCTCCAACACTCCCATCATCCCTCTAGGAGCCTGCACCTCAATCTCTCTCCTCAAAACTGGCAAGGCTGTGTCCAGGGCCGCTATACGGGTCTTCATGTCCAAGAAACTGGCTAGGTGGCCGACCAGAAATCTCTCATAGTCTGGAGAACTACTAAAAAAAAGCATAGTGTCCAGCACAGTGTATCTCTCTACCTCAGCATGCGTGTACTTGTCAGTCCACAATACACCAGGGGGTATACACCCCGGTATCCTAAGTGCGCCAACCTGAGGGACTAACGAGGCACCCTCTCTCCCAAATACCACTGCCAACCATACGGAGACTCCAGTAGAATTCATTCCCGTGTCAGCTCTCTGCTCCTCTCCAAGTACTAGTTTGTCACCGCATCCCAAGCATGCCACCTCACCTACGAGGAAACTCAATCTCTTCAGAAAAGTTGAAAGCAAAACAGAAAGCTCAAGATTTGAAAACAACAACATACCGTGCTACCATCAGTCTGGTCCAAGAAACGACAAAAGTCGTTCACTCTCCCTGCATGCATGCTGCTGCCTCGGTGCTCTCCGTCCCACTTTGCTGCTCTGGGGATCACTTCCTCATTCTCATGACTATTCACCAATGGATACTATGGACGGCCCACGGAAAACGGTTCAAGTTTCGCGTTTCAAAAGATTGTGTTTGTTAGAGTCGCCACCCGGATTTGAGGTCCGAACCCGAGAAACCAATAAAATATGACTCGTTTGCCCATTTGAAAAAGATTTCACTGATCATGGCGGAACCAAAGATTTCTCAGATTCGGGGGTTTGGTTACGAGAGGGGAAGGGTTTTACAGCACCCCTCTCGCCCGGTCCATGAACCGGTCTCTACTCAACATTTTGTGGGATTTTGGAAATGTTTGAAGTTCAACTTTAAACACAAAATGGAGGATACGGGAATGGCAAGCACGTAAATGAATATTAAAACACCAACTAAGTGATGGTGGATGCTTGTGCGAAGTGTACAATGCGATGACAGAATGGTATAAACAAAGAAAATGACAATGAAGGAGAAAAATAGAACTTAAAACACCATTTTGAACAAAATTATTTGTCTTTCTGACACTATTTTTATGTTTTGGAGGGTTTTTATATAGAAATGAGAAAAACATAAAACTAAAAAGTTGTAGCCCTTCAAATTATCTACGTTTTGATATATAATACGCCCAAAACGGAGTTCGGAGTAAAATGTTATGGCTGAAACACTGTGACTTTCTGTTGGGGTTTGAGCGCTCAAAGTGGATTGAGCGCTCAATGGTAAGGCCTTGAGCGCTCAAGCCACTTCCAGGTCGCCAAATTCTACTATAACATGACATTGGATGATCAAACAACCCCAAATCAATGATTATGGTTTGCTTACCAAAACTGGACAGAAACATGAACTTCGAAAGCTTTTACAGGTAAATAATGTTGTTGAAATCAACTTGGATGATGTATGAGAGATGAAAAGGGGATAAAATACTTTTCTTGATACTTTTCAGACCTTGTAGACTCATTTCAAGTATGAGGAACTTGAATGAGCCCACTGGTCTCCCTTAGCAAGACCAAAATAGTGATTTTCACATGGTTTTAACTTACCTTTTGGCTTGATCAAGGCTTGTAACTTGGATTTTGATTAGATGATGGTGTAGGGCAATGAGTTTAGAGTGTGTTTGAGTGCTTGAGAGACCTGATTGGTTCAATATGATGTAGGATGAAAGTGTATTTGTAAGCAAGAAGATAATTTTTGGCTTGATAGAAATGGATTTTGATGGTAGAAGAAGCTTGGATGAGTTTGGTGAGTTGGGACTGAGTTATGGGTGTGAGAAGTGAGTTGTGATGACTGAAAGAGTATGAAAATCAGCCAAGAGGAGGGTGCACTTGAAGCTAAATGGCCATGTTCTTGATGTAATCAAGTGGGTTTGTTTGAAGGAACTTGAAGGGATGAAATTAATGGGTTGATTGTGGACTGGTGTAGTGTATATGCTCTGGTGGAGAGAGAAAATGGCAGTAGGGGCAGTCAAGAGGGTGAGTGAGGGAGTGGAGGAGGTTTATATAGAGAGAGAAATGGGTTTAATTTTTGAATTGGGCTTGGGGGGTGATTGATGAGATGTTCAAGGGTCTAGGAAGTGTATTTAGGCAGTAGAAAACATAGGTAGACGCTCCTCTTGCAGTTGAATATCATGATTAGATGCTCTGCAGAAAATTGATCTGGCTCAGTGTTGAGCGCTCAAAGCCATAGGATTGAGCGCTCAAGGTGGTTTTTAGGGCTTGAGCGCTCAAGGCCGTTGCTCAAAAAGGTAAAATTTTGCGGGTCCGCCCCGGGTGCTACCGAACTCCGTTTTGCGTATGGTTTGAAGCGTTGGAAAGCTTGAAAGGTCTAATTTCTAACCCAAGTGGTTTGAAACCAAGATGATTTGTACATCAAAATGTGTGACCATTTTACCCTCAGATGGTTGGAAGAATGAATCGTTTCGGTAAAATGGGCATATCTCCCTCATTTCAAAATGGATTGGGACATGTTATATATCAATAAAGAGGGTTTTGAATGTACTAAAAGATGGTGTAGGATTAGGTTTGGTTTTAAGAGGTTTATGGGTGGTTGGAAGGGTATTCTGGTTATTTTGGTTGGTTAAGGTTGTTCTAGGAGGGTTTAGAATGGTTTAGGGTGGATTGGTGAGTTCAAGCCTTGTTCTTAGCCTCAAGGTATGCATGATTGGTCTATTTCATCATCGGGAATGCTTGATAAGTTTCTCGGGTCAAAATCGGGGTGTCTACAGATACATCCCTAGCACCTTGTAAGCCCACACTTGCATCGTCAAAGGGTATCATCAGCAAATTACAATTTACATGACAATAGCTCAAGAGTTTGAAAGCAAACATGTAATGTTTTACCTCAAGAACCCTCTAGAAGCCACTAAGGCTCGTCCCAACTCCGTAGCTGACGACACCTAGGAAACAGTAAAGGGTCCAAAGAGCGGCACCTCCGAAGACCAAGCTCGCCACTTTGCCCAAGTCTACCAATGCCGGGAGCCAACCCAGGTGAACCTCACTCCACCTGTTCAGAAACAGGGACACATCGAACAAGTATAATAAGTAGGCTCTAGCCATATGAGCCACCTTTGTCGTTGACTTTGGCTCATGGTCCCACAAGGCTGGCAAGTGGTCGCATCTCACCATGGGCTCTCCATCGCCTATCTCTCTCCCCAGAAAATGTCTAATAGCTGCGCTGTCTCTGTATAGCCTTGAGTCAAACGGGAATAGCTCTCCACCTACTCTTAGACCCGTGATCACTGAGAAGTCCAAAGGCGTCACGGTCATCTCAGTAAACCTCAAGTGAAAAGTGTTGGTGGTGTCTCACCAACGCTCAATCAGAGCTCTCAGCAACCTGCGGTCGCCCGTGTCAGCACTTGAAGTCGAATAAAGTCCATGAAGCCTGTGCCCTCAATAACCTCTCTCACTGCCCCTGGCAAACTCCTAAAGCGCTCCAAGGAGTCTGACAAACCTCCATTTACAGACAAAGAGATGTTTCTCTGTTTCAAGTAAGCAAGCGCAAGTTTTTTAAACAACAAGCAAGGGAAAGCGCGCATATATAGGAATTCAAGGCAAGAACAATGGTTGAAAGCAACAATTAAAGTATGTACCAGTGGATGTGCAGAAATATGGGTCTCCGAGTCCCTCAACAAGGTCGTCTCATCATAGAACAAGTGTACCGGCGAGTACACGTCAGACCCCAACGGTATAAAAAAGTGCACTCGTGGCACGTAAGTCTCAGGATCGAGCGAGGGCCTCAACCTTTGAGCCCTCTCCACCTCTGCCACCAAAGACAAGAGCGCACCCTCTCCTGCAGCCTCAACCTCACCCTCTCTCTGTCTCTCCTTAAGGAACATGTCCTGAACGTGCTCAGGCACTCCCTCCTCAGCTAGAGTCCGAGCAAAAGTTGGATCCTCCTGAAGAGTCTGCGCTTGATCCTCGTCTCTCACTCCCCCTAGTGAATCAACCATGGTGTAACCTGGAGTCCTAGAAGAACCAATCACAACAGGACCAACTTGTGGGTTTGAAGCCCCAACCTCCATCTCCTCACCCCTACTGCTCGAGTCTCGAGCCTCCTCTACTATAACCTTTTCCTTCCCCAAGTCCTTCCTAACCACTAGAATGACGGCTAACGTTTGCTTTCCTCTAATGGGTACCTGAGTAACAAAAGAAGCACTCAGAAGGTCACTGGGTACCAAACTCTCCTGAAAACCGGTATCAGCACCCTCCCCAACAGATCTCGGCTCAACCAAGACACCCTCCCCAACAGGCATCTGATGACTTGCTTATAAAGCAGTTGAGGGCAGCCGCCATCCCCGTTAGTCGTTGGACCTCTTTGATTGTTGGTGGCGCTCGGAGTTTCTGGATGGTTGCCAGCTGGTGGGGGTTAGCCTCGATCCCTCGGCGAGTGACGAGGTACCCTAAAAATTTTCTAGAGCCGACCCTAAACGCGCACTTTTCCGCATTGAGCTTCAGATCGTGCCTCCTAAGGATGGAGAAGACTTTGCCGAGGTGGGAGAGATGGTCTTTCACGAATTTTCTCTTTACTACCATATCATCGTTTTAGGCCTCCATAATATCACCGAGCTCCTTAGCGAACATCTTGGAGACCATTCTTTGGTAGGTAGCCCCAGCGTTCTTCAGGCTGAAGGGAATGACCCGGTAGCACTAGGTACCCATCGGCTTGATGAATGCGTTCTTCTCAACGTCCACGACACTTATAGTGATCTGATGGTATTTGCGGTAGGCGTCCATGAAACTGAGCCTAGCATGTCCGGCTGTAGCATCCACCAATTGGTTTATCCGGGGGAGGGGAAAATAGTCTCTCGGGCAAGCGTCATTGAGGTTAATGTAGTCCACACATAGCATGCACGTAGATTGTGCGTCGAACAGCCGGGGGTCAGGGTCTAGAATTGTTCTCATTTCTCCTGAGGGCACACACCATAAATGCGCCATGAGCATCGATTTCCCAGCCACAAACAATGAAGCCGAGTACGAGGCTCTAATTGCCGATCTCCGCCTTGCCGTGGCTCTTGGGGTGGCAAGCTGGTGTGGAGTGAGCTGATAGAGGTCCAAGAACTGTCAAAGGAGCCTGGGCACTGGGAACGTTAGTCGGCCCTCGCAGATTGCCATCAGCGACACCGCGATCTGTCACCGAAGATAATGGATTCTGTCGTTAGTGGGCTGAGTGATATCCATGTCCTTAGGGATAAAGTAATCCATTAGAAATGAGGCCAACCCTTCATCGGTCCCGTCGAAGTAATCCTTGACATACTTGCAGAAGCCATGCTTTAGATTCTTCAACGGGATCGACTCCCAGGTGGGACAGTATTTTACTACCCCGTCTATAAAGACCTCTTCGGCATCCATCATCTCGGCCGTGGGCTCTTCATGTTTGTCCTCAACCATGGGCTCCTCCTTCCAACCCTCCCCTTTTGAGAAGAGCTCCGGGTCCTGGGTGTCCATCCCTTGGGCTAGGAATGTGTCCACCTCCAGAACTTGGACAGGCTCAGGCTCCCTAAACCTTGCCGTGGTTTTATCAATCTCCATGACATCTGAGTTTGAGGAAAACCCCTCAGATAGACTGGAAAGCTCGGTCAGATCGAAGGTGGGAGATTGTGGTTCTGGGATCTCGGGCGGTAGCTCGAGTTTGGCACTGGCATCAGGGACCTGCCCCTGCCCGGATGTGAAGGCTTGGGTGCCACTTTCGGCTCGCCTGGCTTCATCCTCCATCTCCATCCAACGCTCGGGGGTTATTGCTTGGATGGGGCTATGTTCAAGGTTGCTACTTCAGTTTGTGGAGGGACGGACGGTGGTCGGCTCTTATAACCTATCCCGAGACTTCTGATTTGCTCTCGAAGGAGGACGTTTGTGATAAACTCACTATACTGGGTGTCAGCGAGAATGTTGTCGAGGGATGAGTCCGCAGACAGATTGGTGTTTACATAACTCGTTTGGCACTCAGAATAACAGTTTGAATGTTCTTCAAGCCGAGATTCTGGCGGCCATGCGTGGCCACAAAAACCGTCAAAAAACTCGATTTAAACAGAGCACAAAAGGCAAAAAACCTCACAAGCCCAAAAACCCCAAAATATGAAGCAAAAAACGCACAAAAAACTTCATGGAATGTAGAGAAATTGATGAGAAGTTGAAATACCTGAGTTTTTATGGAGATCCTTGCCGGAAAACGTATTTTTAAGAGATTCTTGGTGAAGCATGGCGGTAAACGACGGTGGAGCAAGGCTCTGGCACAGGAGTGAGAGAGTAACAATGGTTTTCTCTTTCCTCCCCCACTCTTATCTATAAAGGGAGGGGTAGGTGATTAGGCCCTATCGAGTAGGCGCTATAATGACGCCGACTCGGAGACAAAGCGGCACCCAATGACAATGTGATACCTAGCTTCCCTGTTCAAATTGTTTTGGCGCGAATCCACACGATAGTCCCCGAACAAATCACACAGGGACACGTGTTACGTAGCGTCATCACACATCACAGAATCCTGCACCGATGTGTCAGGCGTCTTTTCACATCCATGTTTGATGTGACGTTCTGAGCCCCTGGCTCCCTACAAGCGTTCGGATGACGTCATCTCGCAGTGTTGGTCTCCCGATCACAATTGACCCACTCGCTGAGCACAATTTCCGACTGCATGGTTCAAATAAATCAACTCCCACCCGAAGCGGCACCCTCCGTGTGGAAGTAGATGGGGCTATTGTAGCGGCCGGGTTCATAAGGGTTAGCAAAGGCCCCTCTCCGCATCACAAAGAGCTAAAAGGATAACTATCTCAGAATTTGCAAAACTGAATAAAGATCGATCTATCTCGCTGGTACCGAGCGTACAGTGCCCTCGACGGAGGACGCGGATGTACGGTTCTAGACGAATATGGATTTGAATGACGTTTGCCGAACAAGAGGTGCTGAGGACACGACATTCTTTGTTTGGCCCTCGGGATACCCTCGGGATCTCTACCGATGGACGTGCCGAGTGCCCGAGAGCCTGGGCCACTCATGTGCCGAATTGATTGGCTCCACCCATGCGGGGTCTCGAGTGTACCTGATTTGGTGGTGGCATATCAGGCACGCTACACACTCCACGATGAAGCATTAAATGCAGCAGTCACCTACCTTGCCACCGCCACCTGCAGAGTCACGTGGGAGATGGGGAATGTCTCAAGGTGATGTTACCACTCACACCCATGTGCCTTGACGTCAACCAGGGCGCGGCGTCTGCAACAGAGATGGAAGTCACATCAGTTGTCATTCTGAGCACGAATGACACGCACGTGGCGGCCACCGAGCGCGTGCAAGACACACCCTCTCTGCCTATAAATACCCAACTATAACTACCACAATGGGTATCCCTCTCTCCTTATTTACTACCCTCATAACTCCACTTATTTTGAGTTCCCGGCGAACCTCTTCTCCTCTGGTGACTGACTTTACCATTGGAGTGCCTTCCTGGACCACCACCGTCCGGGCAAGGCGTTAACATAGTTGCTCCTATGTGCAGGTCACCATCTCCAGTGCGTAGCAAGGGCTCAAGCATGTTCCATCCACCCTATCACTACTCATTCCACTCTAGAAGGTTCAAAGAGCTCATTTCGGTGAGAAGCACTCCCACACTCCTGTTAGGCCCATCTAACATCATAGTTAACCTGCTGGCTCTGCTGAGTTGAACACCACTCTCTAAGAGCACGAATGAGCCAAAAAGACGGAGGATCCAAAGCGTCCCTGCAAAACCTGCGTGCACGGGCATCTTGCTTGATTTGAGATCTTAAATAACTGAAGATGGTCAAATTGGTGGGGGGCGGAATCAGTGAATTGATGGTGGTACTAATTTGTGTCGGGGGAAAATTTTGGAGTTAAAATTTTGATTTTTGAATTTTTATTAAAAATTCATTTACTCAATAAAATTGCATCCCGATCAAGGAACTTTCCATACCTAATTCAGCCAAATTTTTACAATATTGATTTAATTAATAGGCAAAACAAAATCAACGGTTTCGATCATTTTGTGGTTGTTGTACATTCAACTACAACACAAGATTTAGTTTGTGTCCTGATCAATGACCTTTCCAAACCAGATTCAGCCAAATTTTTACAATATTGATTTAATTAATAGGCACAACAAAATCAACAGTCTCGATCATCTTGATTGTGTCACGGCAGATAGCCACTGTATGTTCAATTGCAGCACATGTTTTAGTTTGTGTCCTGATCATGGACCTTTCCAAACTCGATTCATCCAAATTTTTATGATATTGATTTAATTAGAAGGCACAAAAAAACAACGGTCTCGATCATTTTGATTGTGTCGTGGTCACGCGGCCGCTGTACATTCAACTACAACACAATATTTAGTTTGTTATCAGCTACATTCAGTGCATAGATTTTAGAGGTTATTACCAAGTCAATTTTTACAATAGTCAATCTGAACCATTAGAGTTTCACGTCTCATTGATATCATCACTAGTTCCGAAACTAGAGATCATTGGACATCGAAGACCGTGTGATCAGATCATAATTAATGCATCCTGAGGCATTAAAATCTTATAGTGGACAACCCAAGCTTCAACTTAATTTTTTTGGATGATCGGAATCGTCTAACTTTTACATATAATGGACTCCATCATTCGTAGGAAAATTTAAGTGGATCACATATCCATAGTCAAATAGAGTCTAGATCGATGAACTTTCTGCTTTATTGAGATCAACTTTATATTTGTATAGAAGATTATTACAAAATACATAACATGTGATTAGAAAATACATTTTTGTCACAATAAATCTTAACCAAGGTTAACTTGGGTTAGAAAAAAAGAAGAAGAAGCTTTTGTTGTGCTGTGTCAACCCACTTCTATGTTGTGTCGGTCCAAGACCATCCCATGCCACATTTAAACATGTCATGTTGTGTCATGTCTGTGCTAGCCCACCCGTTTGACACCTCTAAATGTGTTTGACAACCTTCAGACACCACTTGAACCCTTTGTTTTTCAATTAAGTCACCTTTTCCCACAGAACTGCATATGGCTTATCATCAATCAAGCTTGAACCCTTGTTTTTCAATGGAAAGAGGCACTTGAATCAATCACCCATCACTTGTCGATATTGTCCATAGAAAGAATAAGTGCATCGTCACGATTTGAGCCTCCTACTCACCGTTATTTTTCTTTAGAGCCTTACAGACCGATGACATGTGACTCGCATAGTCACAGTTCCAACATTCACCTTTTATTGCACGCACTTGCAATTTCTCTCAGTTTCCTTGCCCCCATGACTTTGACTAGTTCTTGTTCTAATTCTGACCACCCTTGGTTTGACTTTTGTCTCTTTGCTCAAAACTTAGAGTGGAATCTGAACTACCTGAACCTGACACTGCCTCTAGTGATTTTTGTCTAACTTTCTGAGTCAAAGTCAACCTCACAATCTCACTCAGGTTCAATTTTTCTTTCCAAGCCAAATTACTAACCTCAGTTCCTGTACCCTGCCAGACCTTCCTAGCCACAGTTCCAACATTCACCTTTTATCGCACGCACTTGCAATTTCTCTTGGATCCCCTTGCCCCATGATTTTGATTGGTTCTTGTTTGGATTCTGACCACTCTTGGTTTGGCTTCTGCTTCTCTGTTCAAAACTCAAAGCGAAATCCGAACTACCTGAACCTGACACTACCTCTAGTGATTTTTGTCTAACTTCGTGAGTTAGAGTCAAACTCACAATCTCACTTAGGTTCAATTTTTCTTTCCAGGCCAAATAACTAACCTCAGTAACCGTACCTTGCCAGCAATCTGGCAACTCTGGTATGATCAATAAGGCTTGAACCTTGTCATCAAACGTAATATCCCCAGATACTAGTTGATCTACTATTAAATTGAACTCATTGAGATTAGACATAAAGGGACATCATCATTTTATATTGAGATTAAGGGGGTGTTCCACTAACTCAATTTTTTGAAAAAAATTAATTTTTCACAGTTTTTTAAGTGATGTGTTGTGAGAGAATGACTTGTCTCGATGTTTGGAAAAAATAGTTTTTTGTAAGTGGAACACCCCCTAAAAAGTTTTTTCACGTGCTGCACCTTCTTTGTAACATATGGTTGTTCGTACATCTTAGCTAAATACCTCCATGAGATCGAAATCGAACATTATTTTTTCCATCAATACGTTATGGGTTATTTGACCTCACGATCGATAAATGGATCAAATTCATTGCCTTCCGGTCAAGGATATCCCACTCTTCTTCGCTCTCTACCTTTTTTTTTTGTCTTTCAAAAGTAAAAGTCTGATTTTTTTTTTTTTTTGAAAATCGTAGGTTGTTCAAACAAATCCAAAGATTGATTGAACCCCTTATCTGCAACTGCAGCTCTGATACCAGTTGATGAGATTTAATCGAACTGCACTACGCACTCATCTCAACAACACACTCCCTATGGATCTCGAAACGCTTGAATCACAGAATACACACAAAAGAAAATCGAAAGCAAGAAAAGAAAGCAAGACAAGATATACCAGGTTTGTCAACTCTTTACTCTTTGGGAGCCACACAAGTTCACTATGATTGATGGGGAAAAAAAATACTTACAAGCAGTGGCGACTCCAGGATTTCAGAAATGGGAGGTCATTATAAACATCAAATACCTTTATCAACCATAAATCAAAGAAAATATCACAGTAATGACAACTAAAAATTTTGTTCCAAACAATAGAAATGACTACAATACACACCATTTATTTGAGTGTACCATATTCACCTATTGTATGGTCCAAATTGTGCCACATCATCAACAATCGTAACATTTTTCAGTTTTTCGTAACTTTTCAGCAATATAATTCATAACATTTTCTATGATTCATAACATTTTAGTGTGTCTCGTAACTTTTACAAAAAAAAATCATAACTTTTATAGGGATACACACCGAAATAAGGGGTGTGTATTGATTGTAGCCTTTTCCACAATGGAAATGGCATTTAAAGTCCAAGCTAATGAACAAAAGTTATCATCAAAAAGAATAAAACAGTTTTCACTGCATACAAAAAAAAAAAATACACAAGCTTCTACAATTGCATTCGATGTGGTCTCGACATACTATCAAATAATCCCTCCATCATAGGTTGTTGCTTCTGCTTCACTTTTTGAATCATTCAAACAATTATCTATATTTTATAATCTATAATTTTTATATGATTTTAAAATATGTTTTTGATAAAATTAATTGAGATCCATCAATGAAGATCCATATTAAATATATAAATCATTAAAAATCTGATGATATAAACAATTTTTTTAGTAACTAGGAGCAACAAGTTGGGACGGTAGGAATATTTCCTTACCAAGACACATCAACCTTTCCATATCAAAAGAACAAAACGAGTAATTAAGATTCAAATAAGTCACACAAGAGGGAGGATGAAAGTTAGGGAATTATCCAATAATGTCAACCCTAAATTTATGGAGGTTCATTTATGAATTTCCTAAAAAAAATTAACATAGTATTTACTATTTTTTTTTTCGCTGTGGGGTCGGCTGACTCCCCTAAAATGTGGAGTCGCCCCCGCTTAGAGCATCCACAATGGTCTAACCAAAATTGGATAACCAAAAGTTGCCACATAAGCTTTTGGTTAGCCATTTAGAGGTTGCTAAAGTTAGCAATGTCAAGTCCCACATTGGTGTTTTTTGTCCATAACCAAAAATAATGGACACCCTCCATCACTTATTCAAATGATAAACAAAACTTGCCACATTACTTTTTCAAACTACAAAAAATAGTTTTGAAATTTTTTTAAAAAAATATTTTGAATTTTCTTTAAGTACAAAACGGTTTAAAAAAAACAGTTTTTAAAAATAAATTTTGAAAAAAAAACATTTTTTAAAAATAAAATTCTGAAAAAAAACAGTTTTTAAAATGAACTTTTGGAAAAAAAAAACAGTTTTTTTTAAAAGAACTTTTGAAAAAAAACAGTTTTTAATAGGAATTTTTGAAAAAAAAAACAGTTTTTTAAAATGAACTTTTGAAAAAAAAAACAGTTTTTTTTAAAAGAACTTTTGAAAAAAAACAGTTTTTTAAAATAAACTTTTGAAAAAAACCAGTTTTTTAAAATTAAACTTTTGAAAAAGAAAAAAAAATTTAAATTAAACTTTTGAAAACATTGTTAAGAGAGGAGAGAGAAGGTTTTTGTCATTTTGTGTAATGGTGGGTGTACTTGATTGGGTAGATATGGGGTCCATTAAATTTGGTTATTGGCAAAAGGTTGCTAGTTTTGGTTATCCAAGTGACAAAATTTGGTTAGTTCTTGAGAGGTTCAAGTAAGTTTGGTTATTCCAACGCTGAAAGACTTTTTAAACAAACATTCTTAACTTTAAGAACTTTTTTCGATTTTAAGCATCTTAACGCTGGATCTTTCTTACAAAGCTTTCTCTCTAGAGTTCCAGCAGCTTTCTCGTTCTAATGAATGAGTTCCACAGCCTAAAAGACGAGTACCCTAAAAGACGATTTAGGGGCTTTTTATAGAGTCTGTTCGTGTACAAAGCTTTCTTTTCTGTTTCAAGAACTGTCGGACTGACCTTATGAGTGAGCCAGCCCAATCCTCACAAAACACCACCAAACCGATTTAGGCCAAAAGCCAGACTGGTTTTGTACTAGAGCTAGTCTGGTCCTAAGCCTGAATCGGGTTTCACCATAATATTTATATACATAATGATTCCTAAAATAATCATAATAAATCTTGAGGATCGTATAATATGCTCCCTTTAAATTTACGGGATATTCGGAAGGGACTAAATGGTACTCCTTCCGTCCCACAAAGTTTGACACTTTCACTATTCCAGTCCTATGAAAAAATTGATTATTTCTTTTAATCTGTAATGTTTTATATAAGCATAATGGATCTCGTTTGATAGATTTCAATTAGTTCTTTTGAACAATGTTTTGAAAAAATCATAAAGCGCTATGAATTGAAAGATATAAGCAATTTAAAAATGACACGCACTCCCGAAAGTGTCAAACTTTGCGGGACGGAGGGAGTACTACATTACATGCAAGGGGATTTGATCCACTTCTTTCGTTCCGCATTTGCTTGGAACTTTCTCAACCTCTAGTCTCGTCAATTGAAAGATATTACATTCCAGCAGAGGCAATTAAAGTAATCTCAACGTCTAGTCTTGTCAATTGTTATGGCAAATAGTAGAAAGGAAAACGCTATAATACACGTTATTATTTAAGTGTGTATAATATGCTCTCTTTAAATTTATTAAATTTTGGATTAAGGTTGTACATTACTTATAGAAAAATTATGATTTCGAGATTAATGTTATAATTTTTTTTTAATTAAAATTGTTATAAATCAAGGGGTGCATACTGTACACCTCCACTAAGCAATATGTATTGCAGATAAATCCTATTACGAGAAGCCATCGATAAGGTCGGTTTTGTTTTCTTGGACATTCGTGGGGCGTTATGCTTAAATAAATAAAAAAAAAAAAGTTTAATTATTGCATTATCTATACTTGGTTTGTTCCATGTTATTGCAATATCTTGGTTTGTTTCCATGTTAAGGTAATGGGTCAGATCACGGATACGTCCACCGAAGTCAGCATATGTTATTAGTATGAACAAACGGACAAACACACATCCTATCCCAGGATTGGAGCCCACGTTGGGCTCCTTATTACTTACCCAAGTAGATAAGATATCATTCATATTTTTTTTTTATCTCGACTAAGATATTGCAAAAAAATCACGTTTAAGATTTCAGTTTTAATTTGACTTAAAATTAAAGAGATTGCAAACACGTGATCGGAACCCATTTATCTTATTTATCTCAAGGAAAGCACATATAAAATCATATCCACCCCGATACTGGATCAATGTAAAATTTTCTTATTATTGTACACAGAGCCAATCGTCAGCTTCGACCTGGGGGTCGACTGGGAGTATGGAGTATTTTTTATAAAAAAAAAATCTAAAATCAACTCACACGGTGGTCGTTAAGGTTTAAAACGTGGAGGTGTACATGGACTGGATTGTATCAGTTCCGTAGAAATCTAGGAACCAAATCATATCTAACAGCTCCGAAAAATTGAGAACCATAACTTGACCTTTACACATATAGAAACAAAACACAACCAATCATAGTCCGGTTAGTTTGGTTCGATCGGTTTCCAGTTTTAAACCATGTTAGCATCCAATAATTGCAAAATAATAATAATAATAATAATAATAATAATAATAATAATAACATATTAATAGTTCTTTAAAATAGCTAACAACAACTATCATTAGTTTTGGAAAACTAAATTTGTCCATAGAATTGTTGCAACTTTTTTTATAAAACTAGCTACTACTAGTAAACCAGCCCTTAAAATAAATCTAGAAGCCCTACAAAATCACTAAAGAACTACTAAAGTACTGTGAAACAAAACCTTGAAAAAACAATAGGAAATAATACTAGTAATAAAAACAAGCAGCAACAAATATATATATATATATATATATATATATATATATATATATATATATATATATATATATATATATATATAAACACCACACTTCCAGTCCAAGATCTCGGATTTAAAAAAAATTCACACCTCATTGATCCCGATCAAATTTCAACGATCCGAACTGTCCAATGTGTTTAAAAGGTGTTTTCAACGGCCTTTGTGAGAAATCATCAAAAAAAAAATACCGGGAAGGGCTTGATCCGAGCTGTTTTTCATAAAAACTGTGTATGTACAATTTTGTGAAAAACTGCTCGGATCAAGTCCTTTCTGTTATTTTTTTTGATGATTTCTCACGGAGACCTTTGAAAACACCTTCTAAACACATTGGACGGTTCGGATAGTCGAAATTCAATCAGGAAAATGGAGGTCTGGATTTTTTTTAAATCCCGGCTCCCTCACCGGAAGTGGACTAGCCAATTTGCAGACCTCAAGGATTGGGGTTGAATCTCGACAATCCAAACCGCTCGATGTGTTTAAAACGTGTTTTTAAGGGTCACCACGAAGATTCGTCCAAAAAAAATACCTGGAAGGACTTCATTTGAGCTTTTTTTGACAAACTATATATGTATGGTTATTATGAAAAACTACTCGGATGAAGGCCTTTCGAGTATTTTTTTTTGTGATTCCTCGCGATGGCCATGAAAAACATGTTTTAAACACATTGAGCGGTTCGGATCGTCGAAATTTGGTCCGGAGAATCAAAAAAGGGGTGGTCCTCACAGAGGAGATCCGTGAGGAAGTCCTCAATAAAACAGCTTCCAACATACAAAATTTTTTTTGATGATCCGATCTGTCCAATGTGTTCAAAAGGTGTTTTCAAGGGCCCTCACAGAAAATTTACAAAAAAAAAACACCGGAAAGGGATTGATCCAAGTAGTTTTCGCAAAAATATATAAATATAGTTTTTGCGAAAACTGCTTGGATCAAGCCCTTCCCGGTTTTTTTTTTGAAGATTTCTCGCGTGGACCCCAGAAAACATCTTCTGAACACATTGGACGGATCGGATTTTCCAAAAAAAATTTGCAACACAAAAAAACCTCATTTTTTCCTTAAATCCGGGAGTGTGGACTAGAAAATCCACCTATATATATATATATATATATATACACTAAGCTTCACATAAGGGACCCTGATGGGAAGAAAAAAACGCACCCATCAATCGCTGCCGTTGGATGCAATCGACGGCTGTGATTTAAAATACCCACACGCGGGTTAAAAGGGGACATCGGGTCAGATAATAAACGGTTCGCGGGTCAAATGACTGATACGGGTTATAACACTTTTTCCCCAAACCCAATCTTCTCCAACACGATTCATCACTTCAGACCAAAAAATTCGATCGAAGAGAGAGAAACAACACTGCGAAGAACACTAGAGCGAAGAAGAAGAAGATCGAACCAGAGATTTCGAAGGGGTAACGTCTCTCTCTCTCTCTTTCTCTCTCTCTCTCTCTCTCTTTTTTCTGAGTTTCGTTGTACCTGTTTGTTCGAATAAACCCCAGATTTTGTTTTCTCATGTACACCAGAGCGAAGAAGAAGAAGGTCGAACCAAAGATTTCGAAGGAGTAACGTCTCTCTCTCTCTCTCTCTCTCTCTCTCTCTCTCTCTCTTCTGAATTTCGTTGTAACTGTTTGTTCGAATAAACCATAGATTTCATTTTCTCAAGTGTCGCCAATTTATTGAAAGAAATCTTTATGTGGCTTGTTCAATTAGATTTCGTTTTGTAGGGTTTCGAAATGGGTTTATTCCCTTCTTGTTTTCTACTCCTCTTATTTGGTTCATGAGATACTTAAAATTTATATTTCATTGCTAGCTGCAAACTATTTTATTTTTCTTACATTGAATTGCAATAACTAACTAGATGAACTGTGTTCTTAACCTTAATTGAAAAAACTGATTAAAAATAACCGTAATTGGGAAAACGTGATGCGCCGTGCCTTTAGGCACCGACAATTCCTAGATGCACATCTTTTGATCGTATATGTGTTCTCCTCCCTGAGGATGAGACAGACATTACAACAAATGTTTTTTATCCGGGGATTTTGCTATAGCATTCGATCTCAATTTGTAATCTATAGCCAACATCGGAAGTGTTTTTTGCCCTCCCTGCAGCTACACTATAATCAATCGTAATATAAGTTGGGTTTTATGTCAATTTTTGTTATCTGTAGAGTTTCAAGGTAGTGAACTTTGAAGTTGATGCATTTTGAGTTTTTTATCCAAAATTTTCCAGATTTATACCCAGTGTCACCACGTCTCCCACCATTGCAGGCCTATTGCCTTCCTGTGGAATCACAGCCGCTGGCAATAAGTCGGGGGACTAGGGTAATCATAATTTCGAAGACTAGGGTTACCGCTGAATATGCATTTTCCAGTTCTGAAAGTGATCTGTTAACGAAGATCGATCGATTTCGAAGCTCATAACAAAATCGTTGAAGAAGATGGATCCCCCAAGGTTGGTCTCTCTCTCTCTCTCTCTCTCTCTCTCTCTCTCTCTCTCTGTGTGTGTGTGTGTGTGTTTTGCCTTTTGCTTGTTAAATGTTGCGGTGCAAGCGATTTTTGTTTAATGTATTCTAATTTTTTGTTCAGAATTCCGTCTTTGCGAGATGTTCTCTACTCACCATCACAACCTTGTGCATCATCTGGAGCTTCTTCTGAAGCTCTTTACACTCCTCAAGTGAAGGAAGACTTGATACCAAAGATTGAGCAGGTGTTTGCTAGTTTGGAAGAAGCTCACAGGTTTTACAATGATTATGCTAGAGAAGCTGGATTTGGGGTTCGAATCAATTCAAGCAAGTTGGGTAAGGGCGGTCTAACTGTTAGGAAGGAATTTGTTTGTCACAAAGAAGGGTTGAGGGCGAAAAAGTATACGCAAAATGTATCTGAAAACACTATAAGGAAAAGGGGGTTAACTAGAGAGAATTGTGGTGCCAAGATGACTGTTGTGAAACGGGGTGAGGGGTTTGCTATCACGCAATTTGTCGCCACTCACAACCACGCGCTTGCCACACCAAAGAAGGTGCATTTATTACGATCTCATCGTAAGTTGTCAGTTGCCCAAAGGGCTCTAACAGACCAACTTGGTGATGCAAATGTGCCGACCCACCAACAAATGAGTATTTTGGAGATGCAAGCCGGAGTTCTTCAAAATGTTGGATGTTCTCAATAAGATCTCTGTAATGCTCAAAGAGATAAGAGGGGAATGGTAGACGGCTTTGACGCTAGTTTGTTGGTTGAGTATTTTGAGGCCCAACAAGAAAAGAATCCTAGTTTTATATTCTCAATCTTGGCAGATGACGAGGGGAGTTTGTATCATTGCTTTTGGGCCGATGCAACCATGAGAAAGTCATACCAATATTTTGGGGACGTTGTGGTGTTTGATACAACTTATCAGACCAACAAATATTCATTGATCTTCTCACCTATTATAGGGGTTAATCACCACGGTCAAACAACATTGTTCGGGTGTGGTTTCTTAAGTGGCGAAAAAGCTGATGCTTTCGAGTGGCTTTTCAATGCATGGTTGGAAGCAATGCCGGCTGGGGCTCCCAAAATGATAATAACTGATCAAGATCCGGCAATGGCAAAAGCAATCAGTACTCGCCTTCCTAATACGGTGCATAGGTATTGCATTTGGCATATTGTGATGAAATTTTCCGAAAAAATAAGTGTTGTATATTATAAAGAGCATTATGATGAATTCTGTAACTGTATTTGGAACTCCGAGACCCCCGAAGAGTTTGAAGGGAGATGGCGACAGATTGTAGTAAAAGCTAATTTCGCCTCGAATGAATGGTTAGATGGTTTGTACCAAATTCGCGAGAGATGGGTTCCTGCATATACAAGACACATATTTTCTGCCCACATGACCAGTAGTTAGAGAGCTGAAGGGTGTCATGCATTCTTCAAGCGGTATGTGTCTCCAAATAATTCTTTGATGGATTTTGTGACGAGGTTTGCTAGGGCACTTTCACATATAAGGCATAATGAATTAGATTTCGATCATAAAGATGTGAATGAGAAGCCACTCCTCGTAACAAAAACACTCATGGAGTCGAGTATGCGTGAAGTGTACACACACAGTGTTTTTTACAAGTTCCAACAGGAAGTATTGGATAGTGGGGGGTATGCTGTGAAGAGTACATTTAAAGATGATATGTGGGCTAAGTACAAAGTTGTGAGGTCAACTATGCTTGAGTCGAAGGGTCGTGAGCTTGTGTTGGAGAAGTCATCAAATTTTGTAAAATGCAGTTGTAAGAAGTTTGAGTCTGACGGCATTCCATGTCGGCACATGTTGGCTTACTTCACTAAAAAGCAGATTTTGCAATTACCTGAACAATACATACTGCGGAGGTGGACAAAATCAGCAAAAGCTAGGAGAGTTATGGATGACGGGACCGTTTCTGAAATATGTGATACTACCATGTTAATGAAGAGAAATAGGCTTTTCCGACTAGCTAGTAGAGTTATTGATGCATGTTTACTATGTGAAAATGAGGCTGAAGGTTTCGAAGAATTTTTGGTAGCTGAAGATACACGGCTTGCATCCAAAATGAGTGACTTGAATATTCGCGAAGAGAGTAGTGTCCGAAAGTCTATTTCACATGGAAAGCAACCTATTCTCAAAGAACCACAACGAGTTAGGTCAAAGGGGTGTGGTAAACGGCTCAAAGGAGGAAAAGAGAAGGCTATCAAGAAGAAGAGGCGTTGCAATGGTTGTGGTAAATTAGCGACACATGACAAAAGGAATTGTCCGGTACTTCTTGGAATGTACGTCTATGCATCTAAATAATTTCAGTAATTATTTGTATGGTTGATTTTTTTAAATTTAATTGTGAAATTTGTTTGTAGCTCTAGCGGAGATGGTAGGTTGAATGACGAGGACGAGGACGAGGACGATGTTGAGCAGGACGACATGGAATATGATGAGGAGTGTAAGTGTTTACATTATTTGTGTCCACTTCCGTCACGTAATTTGTCCCTTGAGTTTTTAATTTGTTGGTTATGTGTCCCTTATTTGTGTAACAGGATAAATGGTGTGCAATTAGGGTGGGTCCACTACGGTGTTCATCGACTAGAGCCACACATCATGCTCTTCAGAAAATCACTACCCTATGTGAAGTTGTGTTGATTTCATTGTTGTATTTCATGTATAAGTTAGTTGGATGATCTATTAGCTTTTTCTGGAAAGGTACTCACTTTGACAAGAATTAGTACGTAAGAATGAGGAGTTTCTGATAAAGCTCTTGCCTTATTTTACATTCTTGTTTGTTAATAGTTAGAGATGGCTTTTTAAGAGCTAACATTGGTTGGCTTTGCTAAGTTTCAGTGTGATTGAGGGTCAAATTGATGGCTTGTCGACCTTGTAGTTCGTGAGGGTCAAGCTGCTACTAAAAATTCATTGCCTTCCTCTAATAGCCATATCTACAATTTGCAACCTACTCATTTACTCTATGCAGAAGCTTTATACAAAGCCACTTTCTAAATTGACACGTCTTGTATCAAAACCTTTTTAATCATCAAATTAAAATGATCTTCATCTTTTCTTAAACAACCTTCTAGTCATAGGAACCTTACACGACAAAAAATTAGGTGAGATATAGAGGTGCAATAAACATTTCATCATACTCGTACCATAACCAAGTGTATGTACACTAGCCATTTAATT